>FR990146.1:2536073-3136073 GCA_905404295.2 Ochlodes sylvanus
AGATGCTTTATATCTCCGGGCAATCATGAACGAAAGTTCAAGGGCTGCGGGATAGCTTTCAGATTAAAAGCTTTGCGAAAGCTCCTACGCTTTCCTCGGTAACTTAGTTTACGATATTGGAAAGACATTTTCTTGTTTTGGGATATACTCGTATACTAATTTTGCTCTACATTTTTGTTTTGTTTAGACATAGAGCTTAGGTCTCTGTTGAAACTTACTTTGGAAATGCTAATTATTGATGGCGACTTTATTGACTTAAATCTATTAGCAGACAATATATTAATTTATTAAGAGTTGCTTGGCCATCACTTGTAATTGAACCCTACGCGAATTCAAATTAACCTTTTTTTACATTGTCCTCAATCAAAACCGGTTTTAACCCTCTATTTACAAAGAAATTTTCACCCAACTAGTTAGCGAGAACTTGATTCATACATTTTACAATAATACATTGTATTTAACATCATAGTTAACTACAAATTGGAGGCGTAACATGCAACAGTAACACTACTTAGTAAGTTTGTTACGAAATACGAGACCGTCTGTATTTACCTAACAATTTCATAGATTCGCTAATTACACGGTACACCTAACACTCACAAAGGTTGAGACCTTATTTCGTTTATACTGGACTCGAACATCTGCGAGTCAAAACTTACTTTAAAATCTTCGCTATAAAGTTTGAAATTTAATGCACAAGCTATGTATACGACTTTATTAAACCAACAGGCGGCAGTGAATGCGTTTGTAAGGGATGTTCAGATGCAACTTCTAATTCGAGCTAAAAACGTCTGATTTACGCTTGGACTTCATTAGATTTTGAATCGTTTGTGACGGAGATAGAGTCGGTATTCGTTTGCAATTGTCGTGGTGTTAAGAGCTATGAAGGCGAGAGTCAAATGTGCTTTTAGGATTCACGTCTCCATTGAACCCAGTTTGCCATATCCGCCCATTTTTTCCAAACACCAGATGTCTGGTTTGTCCATTGTCCCGTTCTGAACGAGTACCCAATTATATTGTTAATTTTGAAAATATTAAAGCATTGAAATATTACACGCTGGCTCGAATAATAAGCCATTATGGTCGGTACATTGGAGTTTTGCAATGGTGAGAGTTTTGTAGGATTTCGCGTCGGTTTAAAATTACATGAGGTGAGAGACGGAGAATGATTCTGAATAAGACTTGAAGAGAAAGAAATGTGAGGGGTTTTAATTGGGGCTGAATCATTATGCTCCAGTATACATTAACACACGTGGAATTAAAATCTTATTACGGATGTATTTACTTACAAACAAAATTTCAACCGCTTTGACTCACTTAGGGGTTGAATACAAAATCCGTTCTTACCCGACAATTTGTACTCATAAACTTACCTTCTTGCTAAATTTCATCTTCATAGGACAAAGTAGTTTTATAATTTCGTGGTTAATTAGTGAGTGAGTATCCGGTCGCTTTATATTATAAGATATACAATACAACAGAACAACATAAAATAAATGAATATTTAAACTATTTCGTGGTCAGATAATAATCTTCAATTCAATAAAATGTATTGAATTGAGGTTGTACATTTATTCCATTGATAATATTTACAAGCAAAATATTGTAAACATTATATGAAATAGATGAATTTAAGGTAATGTTAAAACATTTTTTTAGTTACAATTCTAAATAACAAAATCTTTAACAATTGTACCCTGTCATCTGCAATGTATCAAATATGCTACAGACTGATACACTACACTGCGATAACTTTGTGACAATACAAATCTAACCCACATCTAGATCAAGAACAAAAATATTCATCATTCAAATTTCCACCTCGCTGGAATCGAACCCAGGACTCGCCGAACAGCAGTCCGGCCATAACCATTGCTTCATACGGGTCGTCGATTATTACATTTATGGTACTGTAATTGTATTTTACAATTCATATCGTTTAGAATAGAGCCCTGATCACAAATATCTACATCGATCTACGATCAAATCAGTGATTGATCACAAACCTATTCCATCTCTACTAACATCACGTTAATTTGTACGTGCGCTTGATCGTTTATTTATGAGATTTCATAAATATAGACGACATAAATAATGTGTTATCAAGCTGTGAAATGTATGAGTGTTTTCGGAATATTAATCCGGGCTCCGCGGGGGGCGGATAGAGACGAGGTTCGACGTCATTAGTGGTCGTTAGTGATTCAACATTTTTGTTTAACTATTCGAGATTATTTTTAATCTGCATGTTAATAATTTCTTTATTGGACGGCGACATTTACAAACGAATGCGTTTTACGACTGAACTGAATGGCAATTCCGCATGTTTGTTTAAGTTTTTAATTGTTAGAACAGTAAATTCAAATAAAAACCAGTAAAACAGAATAGAAATATGCGCGCCCGTATAAGGCTCCGCGCAAATTGGCCCAAAGTTTTAAAAACCGCTCTCTGTTACGTAATTATCTCGATAACTTTTTAAATTCTAATATTGCAGAATACGAATATATCACAGATATATAAATTCGAAAAATCAGTTCATTCATAATTCGTTTACGGAAATTATTTTCACAACAATACATACAACAATTTAAACTCATCATTTACGCTGGGAATCGAACCCAGCGGCAGTCCGGCATGGCAACCACTGCGCCACACGGGTCGTCTATTGCATCGTGTAAATGAAATTGACCTAATAAGGTCATGTTCACACAATTTTGCCTCGTCAAGCTACTTCCGACCATCAAACGCTGCATCCCCTAATCCCGACAAGTTCGCAGCCGTCAAAGTTTATTCATTCTTCATCTGAGTTGAATCTGTTTCGGAATCCTTTGTGAAACTTGTTCCGCGCGCTGTTCGATAACTTCACAACTTTGTTCTGAACTCTGGCGATATAAATTCTTTCTCTTGTATAAAATTATGTGATACAGAATGTTTCAATGATGATTTTATATGGTCATGAAGTCAGGGTTTAGTGGCCACTGCAGCCTGTGAACGTAATAATAGTACTTACTCAGTGAGTAAAACACAATATTACATACTTTGTTGTGTACATGAAAATTGTTCTACAGGGTTGTCTTATCGATATTTATGGATGTTAGTAACCACTTACTACCAGAACACCTCTGTATTCAGTTAATAATATAAGTATGTCTAAAAAAAATATGCTGACAGACTTACAAAACGCCTGACGTCTAAAGAAAACTTTATACTTATACAAAAGTATAATTTAGATTAGATTTCTTATTTATATGATCCTTTGTCAAGGCTTCAGAACTACAGAGTACTTAAGCCGAGGCTTAGTACGAGAGTGGTATATTTGTTCTACAATACTTAGTATCTATATTCTAGCGCGGTCATTTTTTCCACCGACGAACCTCGTATCCAGACAGCGCCATCTACAACCAACGACGTGCAATTAATCTTGTAAGTGCGTTTGAGCAAAAACTGACAAAAATGGCCGTTAACAATAGCCGGGGTCACCGATCGATCACGTGGACAGATTTTGTACAATTCCAAGGATTCCAATAAAGGTTTGACCTAATACAAATATCATGGCAACCCAAAACTATCCCACTGGGCACAGGTCTTCTCTCACAATGTGAGGGGCACAGGCCATAGTCCACCACGCTGGCCAAGTGTGGATTGGCGACCTTCACACACCTTTGAGAACATTATGGAGAATTCTTAGGTATATTCACGATATTTCCCTTCACCGAATTAGGTGATAGTTAAATTCTAATACGCACATATTTTTGGAAATTAAAAGTGCGTTCAGGGTTCAAACCCAGGCACCCCGGTTCGAGATTCCAACGTACAAACCATTCTGCTATCACGGCTTTGTTACAAGCTGTCTACAAATATAAATGAAAACTAGAACTTATACTAGTAGGTAGATTTATCATTTTTCAAACGACGCATATAATGGCTATTCGTTCAATGTTTAAACTTTAAACGCACTAGTCGACCGGGCATTACTCAACCGATCACTAAGGACGGTAACTTAGAGGAGAAGAAACGGCGAAAGTAACTCCTCAGCATTTATTTTAAGCTACATACAACAGTTACCTACACCATGATCTATAGGTACTGAACTGTACTGATCTACAGTAAAATACAGATCAATGTACGTCCGTCGTGCGAATGCCAAATAGCGTACGCCTCAGCGCGTCGGAATGCGTTCTAGGCACGCCGTCGGATTCACGTCTCCTTGCTCCAATCCGCTTCGAATCCCGTACTTCAGATTCTCTATTGAACATGAGTTACGATGCCTCATTTTTATCGGGCTTTATTAAATCCTTGGAGTTCCAAGTTAAACTGATTTTGTTTCCTTACAATAGTTGACATTTTATTAACCCCCGACGCATAAAGGGTTGGTTTAAGTTTGACATGTCTGTGTCTCTGTGTGTGTCTGTTTGTGGCATCGTAGCTCCGAAACTAATGGACCGATTATGATGCGGTTTTTGCTAGAAAGCTGACGTGATCGAGATGGTTCTTAGCTACAATTTATAAAAAGCAGTTATGGCATTTCAAAGTCTTATTAATTACAACTGTTTCGTTCGCCGTAGGTTTTTCAAACTTTAATATTTAGTTTAATTATTGACATTTAAGCTTGTCGGAGCAGCAGTCAGGGTCTATGTTTAACTTATGCTTGACTATTTCACTGCAGCAGCACCCACCACTACCACCCAACTGACCAACGCAGTTGACTATCGTGATCATTGCTGATTCGCTCCCGATGACGACAATACAGCGAGATAGACCCCTGGACGGCAGCACAAAGTAGGTACACGTACACGTACACGTACACGTACACGTACACGTACACGTACACGTACACGTACACGTACACGTACACGTACACGTACACGTACACGTACACGTACACGTACACGTACACGTACACGTACACGTACACGTACACGTACAAAGCTCTTGCTGTGTATGTGTGTACACATGTAAACTGTGTTTCTTTCTTCCCCTTCTTTTGTCTATAACGACCCAATGGCGCAACGGTTACAATGCCTTTCCAAGGGTCCTGGGTTGGATTCCAGCGTGGCAGAGATTTGAATGATGATTTTACACCTACACTGTTTTCGGTTTGGACGTGTGTTTTTGTCCTGTCTGTTGTTCATGACTCCCATGTGTGGCATTATTTATTTATTATTTGCTTATGTACTATGTCATGTATAAGTTCTATGTAGCTACGAGTACATTGCAAGGTCATGTTATATAAGCAGGCGCCACACCCTCGTCAATACCAAAGCAGTTCACAGTCAGTTGATCAGACAATCCACACAAACACACAAGGGTTCCTTTGTGTTCATTAATTAAATTTATTCAAGTGATAAGCTTGTAAATGGGTTACTATATCTGTTTGATTTATTATGACTAACATGATGCAACTGATAAGTAAATAGGTTACCTACCAGTTGAATGAAATATGATTCAATATTGTCATCATGCATATAATAAAATTATTAGTGATCTATGTCTGTACATATTAGAAGATACATAAAAAAACTTAAAAGTCCCATAACTTTATAAGTCCCAAATAAGTTTATAAGTCCCATAATAATGATTTTAAAAAGTGGTTGGCGGCTGACTCAAGCAAGAAGCTGGTAGCTAGCCAGCGGACTTCAGCCTTACCTGATCTGGAGTACCTTCGGGATTAAACTGGATGGCACAGAGTCCAGTGACCTCTGAAACGAGGGACCGGGCGCCGTAACCTCGTCCGTAGTTCAGCAGCTTGTGCCATGATGAAGACAGGTCGGCTTGTACTCAAAGTTGGATGGACCCCTTTACACCCCAATATATAATATATCCCTGATGCCATTGAAGGTAAGTGGTCACTGTTACGAACATCAGTAACACCAAATCACCGATGCGTTGTCAAGCAAACTAGAAATAATAAAGTTATGGCACTCGAACCAAACCAAAGATTATCTCTAAAACCCACAATTCACCACTTTCACCGTCCTCGCGTCAAGTCGTCATAATATCTAATAATAAATCATCATGACCCAGTTTTTAACGCTGAAGCATCTCTCATAAACACTTTACAAGCACGCTAATTGCCGCGTTCATCACTCCCCACTTCATCCGCAAGATGTCGCTAGTTATGCCATTATATCGAATCAACACTAATTAGTGCATTGCGTTTGTGCTAAGCTAGCCTCGCATAATCTTAGTACTGTATGCAGTACGCTGATTGCCACATTTAGCGACCTATTCATTATTCAGAAATTAGGATCTTTATCCCTGTTAATTCTGGTAGTCAACAAGACCAGTCAGAAGTCAATGTGAACCTAATATTAGTATAAAAATAATATAGTATATTTCGATTTTAAAGACAAAATGTGAAGATTACGATAATAATATCGGTTAATCAGCTTGATCTCCTCAAAATTTAATCCAAACCGTTCGATCATCGTCGAACATTTCTCCGTGGACTTTAAAAGGGATTTTTTTATTATACATGCCCACTCACCTCCATATCCATGTCATTCCTAGGAGCTGAGAATATTTAATTTAATTTCATGTGGATGTAACCAGATACTCCAGAGCACATGGTTTGACTTCAGCTCACTAACGGCCTAACAGGGCATTAGTTTCTCCTCTTCTGTGGTTTGGAGAAGTCACGAACTATTGGGAGACAGCAGGTAACGTTGGCAATTATTATCCAAAAAGCTCAAATTCAGCTGACGATTGTATTGATCTATTGATTGATAGGTTTATTATTTATTTTCCAGGATTCTTTACGATTCGCAGTACATCACTGCAGATTCAGTTGACCATAAGATAAGGCTTCCGCCGTAATGGACTCACCGTAACATTCTTTCTTGAATCACCTCTATATTCCTGCAATTATCCACAACAAAGATCTCACTCGCTATCTGAACACTCTTTTACTTTTTACTAGTGTTCAACGTCAAAGTGTCTTCATAATTTCTAGTTCATCATGACCTACTTTCATGGAAAAGCTGAAGTATTTTAAAATCTCTGAAATAAACTCTTTATAAAATGGGTTACTTGATAATTTTTCACAAATTGGATACTAGTTTTCAGAAGCAAAACCTTAGCGTTCATTAACAACTAAAAGACGGGTGTCCCTCGAGGATCTATTTTAGGACCAGTTTATTTTTGTATACATTCACAATTTGCTTGATCTTGTTGAAGCTAATCAAGATGTAACACAAAAATGGTGTTGGTAGGTAAATAAAAATTATCCGTATTAGGGTATTGAGGCGGCCTACAATACTCATCGCAATTCCAAACCGGCAGACATTAAAGACGTCAGAATCTGGCCCCCGCATGGTAGCTAAAAGCGCTGAAGCTCAGCTGGCTACCACCCATAAGGCTCGAGTAAGCCGCCAAACGACTTTTTGAATTGTACAATTTCTATAATCAACATAACTTCAGCCCCGAAACGTTTAAAGCCATCTGAGCTTTCTGAGGAATCTCCCCTTGGCATACGTCAATTACTCCATTTCCGGATTTCTCATTACACACTACTTAGCAAAGATGACACTTCTAGAGGTATTACATATTACATTGACTAAACACTAATTAATGTACTGCGTGTGTGAACAGACCTAGCCTTGTGGATAATACATCAAGTTCATATTATGTAGTTAGAAGCAAAATCTCCTTGCGAAAGCGCTGATAACCAATCATAACACGGTTGAATCTTATCAGACTTCGACAACAGCTATGTATTTGATACATTGTTTTAATTATATCTATGTAAAAGTGTCAGTTACAAATTTTATGCCGTATAAACGTTTATTATTTACTCTCCTATCTATTTCCCGTGATTTGGCCTGTGTATAGTGTGTATGTAGTTTTAACTGATTTTTAAACAAACTTTGAAACTATATTTAGCTCCCTTAAGAGTGTAATATCAGAAATCTGTTTTTAGCTGACATGTTCTACTCATAAATAACCTCCCTACCTAATTTCATTTCGTGTTTAATTAGTGAGTGAGTATCATTTCGCTTTTATACCCCGTAACCTAGTTAATACTGCCCTGCTGCAAAGTGTTAAATATGATATTTTATTACACTTATCTTGTCTTTAACAACGAGAGAGATATTAGTGCAGCGCGTTCCGACGGGTTTCATGCTACGGATTCTTCAAAATGTTTACACTGCAGGCGAGAATCCGCGCGTTGATACTGGCATACGTGGCTCGAATCTCTAAAACTTTGACTCTAAGGCACTGAATTTACGAACAGTGCTACGATCGGAGTCTGCGACGTCTATTTCTTTAACAGATCTTTCGTTGAAGATTTTGTTAGTGGCTACGTAAAAGGATTCACTTGATCACTAGAATCAGCTAATAGATCCATAGCTGATCCACGGTTGGGCTCGTCTCAAAACGGGAAGGGCCATGGTCTACCACGCTGGCCAAATACGGATAGGCAGACTACACAAACCTCTGAGTACCTACCCTTTTGGTCATAAAATATCCTGAAGATAATTTCCTTCACCGTGATTATTAATTTTTTAAACGCACGTAATTTGTAGAACATTTCATTTGTGCGGAATTCAAACCCGTCTTTGGGTTTATATACAATCATTAAGTTTGTTTGTTTGTATCTCAGATTCTAAGTGACATATTAAGATGAAACACGTGCTATCAGTTTTTAAGTTAGACCTCTAGCAATACAACTGTGAAAACCGCATAAAATTTAATTCATTAGTTTTTGCGTGATACGCGAACAAACATAGAGATAGACAATTTTTTTTTTAATTATCATTTTGGCTTCTGTTAGCCCTATAAAACCCGAAAAAAAAACTTTAATATCTCCTACGTACAGACATAGATCAGTTAGTCATCCATCAAAGTAAGGACATCCACTGTTGCTTAACTGGGTCGTTCGCTTAGATCGACCCAAGCCGCCGAGTTAGGTTAAATTAGGTTATAGATATTTACCAGCAAATGATTTAAACGTGTTGTGATGCTGCAAGTCAACTGGAAGACTGCATAGCGGTTTACACACTCGTAGTGTACCGTGACACTTGCATATATTAGCGCGTACATTGTGGTTTTGTAATTAGTGCTACGTTTGCACGAGGCAGTCGCTGGCACCGATCGGAGGCTGTGGTGTTAGGATAGCGACCTCACAGCAAATTGAATTCTGATTGGGTGTAAGATAGTAATTTGCTGTGATTTATTCGCCTTGCTGTCGTGTCTTTACAGTTTCAGTGTGAGTTCATTGTAAGCTTGTATAAGGCCTTAAGGCCTTAAGCTTGTAAAATTTGACTTTTTTTGTCTCGACTAGCCAATGGCTGACAGATATCAGTTATTTACTGGTTATATTGTTTCTATTTATTAATTAAACCCTAAAATTCATATTTAAACACAATCTTAAATAATTTCATATGTCCATATTATATTTAGTTAGTACCATTGTTAATAATTTAAATACATAAATAATATTATTCTCGGCAATCTATATTCTAGGTAGTCTTAGACTATCTCGTAACAATTTTCTTGTCTATATCGATTTATGTGTGGATAATACCAAAAAGGATGGATTGGTTTTGATGCTTTTTTTACTATTCAATAGTTCAATACTTTGAATGAAAGGGCTTTAAATGAAATAACTACTAGATAATGTTAATCAATTCGATCATTTTCAATTTAGAAATTCCTTCGCATGACAGTGAACTCAAGCAAGCACTGAGCCACTTGGGCAAGTGACTATCTCAAAATAAATGATACTCCAGTAACAAACGATTAATTGAAGTGACAATTTAGGAAACTTACATTCAGGTTATATCCATTAATTAAACTATAGCAATAAAATAAAGCCGAAGAGAATTTTTTTTTGTTTGAACGCGCTAATGTAGATTTGAAACCGCCGGTCGGATTCAACAAATATTTTTCTTTCAACAAATATTTTATATAAAAATTTTAATACCTAAGCATTAAATATTGATTTTACTGAAGCGAAACGAGGGCATTTTATACTTTTAGTAAAACACTTAACTTTTTCATCTCAATACGTTACTTCACTTGCGTTTTTTCCGTCGATCTCCGGCAGCACGCAAGACGCACCTGCTTCGAATGGCTTCGGTGTTTTGTTACGCACTTGACGGGGTTCGCCGGCTGGCGGCTGGCACGGGATCGATTCCCCGTTGGGGCATGTGCGTAGCCTAGATATTTTTTATACAGATGGGCGCATGGGTAAGACAACAGTTTTTAATGTGTAGAGGTGTTGAGTACTTCTTAAATTTGCGATGAAGACATTTGGTTTATTACGTCATTATGACGGTAGTAAATACAGAAATATGACGTTCATAAGTGTATTTAAAAATACCTACATGAAATAAATGATCTGAGTTAGAATCAATCAAATATATTTTCTGTAACTAAAGATATAAAAACATTATCCTTAGGAGTTTTTTTGCCTGTTTTCTGCCACGACTGTTTCGAAAGCTTGCTAAAGCGAAGGTACTCTACCTTTGCTTTAGCAAGCTTTAGAATATTTTGCAGATTTCGCAAAGACCAATTTCAAACAAAAATAATCATTGACTAACAACGCCCACAGCTTTTTCAACAAACAAACCTATCTATTTGACATTTTATTACACATTTTCAATGTAATACTCCAACAAAAATAGCTAATCTTCACCAGACTTTCCGAAGTCCTAAACAGACTCTTTTATTCCCAGACGTTATCTTGTAACAACTTCTGAATTACGAACTTGCCTCATTCTTCACCGTACACCTGTACAGTTCAAAGTTGGAAGTGAATTTTGCATTTTAAATCGCTAACGGTATCAAAGAAACGGCTAATGCGATACGAACTTTAAATTATGCAGATTTCTTTAAAAACGCCGACTGCTAATTTCGTCTCAATGTTTTTTGCAAAAGTTATCCTCTCCCTCAAAGAAATTTTGCCCATCTAGGAAATTCAGGGGAAAAACTGCCACGGCCAAGTCATTAAAATTATGATGAATATCAATTTACAAACCTGTCCTACGTTTGTGGACTGGGGATATTTAATATTAGTATAATAAAATTGTAACAAACCGACTTAGAAAGATAGAAAAAAGAAAAACATTTATTCCTCCTTTTAAGATATTACTGCCCTTGTGGTTTTGTACCAACAAATATTATTTTTAATTGTTATGTACGGGTAATTATTTTATATACGAACGTTATACATACCAAAAATATTATTTTCTACTTAATAAACATAGATCCAAAATTCCGATGATGCCTTGTTTTGATATTATTTCATTTCATTTCCTTTTTCATTTCATTTCTGATACAATTAATTTATTGAAGGTACCTACTTTTTATTACACTCAACATTATAATCCTTTGATACTTTATTATAATTTCTACATTAATATAATAATATCCCCTCTTAGCGTCTTAGCTAAGCTCTGAAGTGTGATACGTCGTAATCTAAATTAGTGAAGTCAAAGGCTTCGTTGCAATAACACCATTTTGGGGCTTGCTTGTGTATCTGTCCTGAGGCTTAGGGTCACACCCCATTTGACAACATAAAAAAAAGTTAGTCATAGTGGGGTGACATAGAATGCTGACCACAATCCCAGATCAGATCAGAGTGTCGTAGAAGCGGCAGAGGACGGTCCTCTGCTTGATAGATCTGCAAGTAAGGAATGTATTATCAACTAGCTTTCCCCCGCGGCTTCGCCCGCCAAAAATCCCTAAATATAAAATTTGATAAAATCCAAAAACTTTCATACTAACTTTGCTCCCCCTTTTTACCCCCTCAAGGGGTGATTTAAAAAAAAAACTTTCTTAGTGCGTCCCTACGTCATAAGGGGAACCGGTCAGAGTGGCGCAAATTAGGGGAGGCCTTTGTCCAGCAGTGGACGAATAATGGTTGATGGGTCATGGATGGTGTTACATTCCGTCCGAACTAAACCGATGCGGTTGTGACGAATGGGGTTGAACCCTTAGCTTAACTGGATTCTAGGATATTGAGTTAGAGGTTTACCTTGCAGTCTCAATCTACTTTGGAAGATTGGTATCAACTACGACGCTAACAAGACTCCGTGAACTAAGACTTAACTTGCTTACATAATTATCTAGTTTGTGCATCGGTGGGTCATCTGTGAGTTGCCTAAACAACTAGTTTGGTATCAGTTGACAAGTTTTCTACGTCTGCAAATAGTTCTATTGCGAGTCGAATCCAGTCTCCACTGAGATGAGGATGGAACTTCAGAATTAATCTACAAGACACAAATTATTCTAATTTGGTACATTAAAGTTACATTTGGGGTTGCGTTTTTCAGAAGACGCAATTTTATCATTTATATGTCAAGAAGTGGTAAGTGTAAAGTTAAATCAAGCTTGTGGGACGTAAGGCTTGTCCTGCGGCCGCCATCGTGGAAACAAGGGTGCAGATGGTATTTATGGTTTATCTGGCAATCAATTTGCTTCACATACAAGCACAAACATAATGTAACATTTCAATGGACTTATGTAGGTATGAAGGCTTCAACCCATTAATGGCCCACTATTGTGCACGCGTCTCTCCTCATACCTGAGGAGGCTTAGAGCAATACACTTATAAGAGTATATAGGTACATATAAGTGTATTACAATGCCCCGGCCGGGAATCGAACCCGGGACACCTCACTTTGCAGGCAGGGTCACTACCAACTAGGCTACGGGGTCGTCATTAGTATAAAAAAAATACGAATCCGAAATATGTCCATATAACTAATAGTATATAAGGGTATTCCCTTAACATAATAAAATGTGCAGTTCAGTTAAAAATTATATTCATATTGTTTGTGAATACGGCGGTTATACTACGAGCTTTGTACCTACAGTGACCAACAAAGCGGAGTCGCTTACCAGTTTCCAAGAACCTTCAGAATGGTGCCGTAGTAGATAGTATCCAATAATATGCCTATATTAACAAGACAAGATTATTCTCATAGGTGTCGGGTTGCAGCCCGTCGTGGTAAATTAGTGAGGGGCTTGCAATAATGCTGTCCCGGCTCGACGTCGGCTCGTCCCGGGATAGGTTTGCTAGCGGGAAACGGGATGAGCGTGGTTATTTAATTTAAGTTAGCGCGGAGGCACTCGGCAGTGTGTAGGACAAGTTTTTAAGAAATATTCTACCGAGTTTTTCGGGTTAGATGGACGATTTTTGATTTCGCAGACGATTTTTTTTTATTTACTATCCTACACTAGGGGGTTTTTAGTTGCGAGTTTATGACTCTTTTAACAGTTATTTCGTTTGTTTAAGTTTTTTAGTGCCTATGTATCTAGTGCCTATGTACCTATGTATATATGTACCTCCTTTTGACTGGTCTTGTCTGCTTATTTGTGGGCTAATAATATACAAAAATGAGAAAAATTTAAATTCCAACTTAGATCTATTAACCGCATAAATTAGTAATTTATGACATTAGCTAAGTTGGCGAGAAACTCACCATCAGGTGTAAATCCAGTTAAACATTAACTTACAATTAATAAATAACTGCAAGAAGATAAATAATAAGGCACGTCAATGATTTATTAACACCCATAAAACTCCAAAAACATGTTCCAAATTTAATATTCAAACGAAAATCGTTTCCGTTTCACCATAAACTAAGAACGCCGTAAACAAAGTTATACCCAAGGTGTCGGATTCACCCGTCAGGTTATATTAACAGGGCTAGGCTTGCCAGTAACGCAATTTGGAGAACCTATAGACATACCGGATATTCAGGATATTGAGTTACTAGCTTATCTTGCGATATTTAGTAACCGGATTTCGACAAGGACTTATGACTTGATACCGGTATATCACAGTACCGGTATGATATGACAGTCAGCGCGGCTATTTGATATGCAGTGTAAGTGATGCATTATATTTAAATGAGCATCTTCAAAGGTAGCAACGAGGCTTGTTTATGTTCGCGTCACGCCATGTGCGTCAGCTCAGAAGTCCCACAAAATCATCATCGGAGGTCGGAAGTCGCTGTCTGTTGTTCCTGTGTATTAAACAGTGCGTAGGTGGTGAGGAAACGGCACGGACACAAACAAGCCTCGTCACTAACGAGTGCGCAGATTATCTACTGTTCTTTATGTACTTTATAACTTAAAATGTAACCACATGCTAAGTTAACAAGCTTTTTTAACGTAACTTTTTTATCTAGTTCAAATGTTTATGATTAACTTTGTGACGGATTTGTTAAAAAATGTGGACGATTTTGATAAAAAATGTTTTAAACCTCTGAAACTTTTTTCTTTTTTTTTTCTTTATTTATATTGTTTTGTTGGCTGCAGTGTATGCCTATGGTTAATTTGTCTATAACCGGTAAACGATGACGATGGGAATTCGTAAAAGTGTCTTATATTATCCATAATGAGCCATTGATTCTTACAAAATATATCGTTTATTATTCTCAAGTAGTTAATCCCAAACAAATTTTCAAATACATTTCCAGACATAATAATATATTTTAAATTATTTGCGACGAAAGACTTTTTGCTTACGACAAAAACCTAAAGGGCCTGTTTCCCGCGTGTTTTTACCTGTGTTGCCACAAACTAGGGTGCTATTAGCATACAACCGTGTTTCTAGTTACGCAAATTTAAGTCCTACTTCCTCGACTTAGAGTTTAAAATGGGTGTGCTCAATATTTTGTAAGACCAGTTACAAAAATTAACAACTGTCCCCAAAGTTTTTTTCGTAATAGGATACTGTTTGTGCCCGTTAGGAAGCGTTTGTTTGAGTTGTGGCTTAAACAGACAAACATATTATTTAAGTTTTAAGCATGTGTGAAATGGAGGTAACGGAAAAGGGTCATACAATTATAAAAATAGATATTACGCCCTAAGCGCAAAAACAAGGCAGGGGTAGTAAGTTAATAAAAAGCGGTCAAGTGCGAGGCGGAATCGCATATAGGGTTCCGTAATACCGAGCGATATTCACTGTAATTATTTGGTCAATAACAAGATAGAAAATAGAAAACCCCAGTTTTAAGGTTACTTGTATAGGGATTCAGTTTGGGACGTAACTTTTGTACTATTTTATTATTATCATTTTATTTCATTATTTGTTTTGAAGAACTCCATGTCATAATGCATAAGATCTCTCGCCAGACGAGGCAACATGCCTGGGGAGCGGCCAAGCTCCGACGAATCTCAGTCGGAACTTGTATATATGCGAGCATGTATAAAACTTCGATAGCGTGATTCAGGCTTGTCGTGACGTCACCGTATGACGAGTGCAATGTCGCCACAGTTCATTCCACAATTTGCATGTACATGGCAAAAGAGATCGTGAGAATCGGACCGTTCAGGTAAACTACTTGTTAATATTATCCTACAGCCATAATATATACATCATATACAGTAGTATCATAGTAAATAAAAATAAATAAAATAACGCTACACACTCGTAGCCATGGACAACACACAAGACAAGAACACACGCACCCAGAACAAGAACGGAAATTTAAATTCATCATTCAAAATTCCGCCTCGCTGGGAATCGAACCCAGGACCCTCGGAACGGCGAGCCGGCGTGTAACCATTGCGCCATCCGGGTCGTGAGTACATAATATACTCTACACACCCAGCAGTGCGCCACGATCCGCACAGACGTTCACTCACCAAAAAATGTAACTAACTCGCGGGTCCCCCGGGTGTCGTCAGGCGCGGTCGACGACTACTTGGGGTAAGGGGCAGTGATCTAGATACTTGACGTTATTGCTCCTCTTAATAAAACTTAGTTACAAGACAAAATACGCTATAGATGTCATATCTTGTATTCGTACTGCAATCTTCGTTCAAACCATTTTGTGATCACTCGAGGTAGAATAAGTAACTAAGTAACTTTTCCCTGAAACGACAGTACGATAGTAACATTCATTCGTTGCCATTATTCTTTCGGTCTCTACAAAAACATACCGCAGAGTCCACATTAATATCACGACTACTTCTCAATAAAAACTAACCGCATAAAGACCGTCGTACACTGGGAAAAGCTCCAAAGCTTAATAGGAAAGACATAATGTACTCTCATTAAGGTCATCGCATAATACACCAATGTACACATTCTTAAATATCGTAGAATAAAAAGACTTGGATGAGTGTGTCTCACAAGCAGCGAGTGTTTGTCAAACGAGAAAAATTACGCATTTGTAATAATCTGTCACCTCAATCTCTAGATTAAAAACGAAAACCAAGTGGTTCCAACGGTGAAGCACCGTACAGGGGGCCCTGGGTTCAAATCCTTGACGCACCACTGATTTTCCAAAGTATGTACGTATCTAATCTATCTAATACCTTTAAACGAGCAATTCTTGTATATATTTGGAATCTCGGAATCGGCTCCAACGATTTTCATGAAATTTAGTATATAGGGGGTATCGGGGGCGATAAATCGATCTAGCTAGGAATCATTTTTAGGAAATGTCATTTTATTCGTGTTTTTGCAGTCCCAATTTAAACTGAAAAATATGACTCTTCCTGACATCTATTGGCGAATAATAATACTACTATACTAATACTAATTGCTTTAACGACACAACAGCAGAATAGATGGCGTTGTTAAGTAACACGAAGTCAATGAGTGTTTGCTTTGAGATTAGACTAAGAAAATCAATTGTTTATTTATATTATTTGTGTCTTCTTAATATTATTATTCGTACTTAAATATAATTTCCAAAAAACACAATTTATAAAAAAAAAAATACCGAGCAAAGCTCAAGCAAAGTTAGAATTTAAACATCACTTGCTTCGGTGAAGAAAAACATCGTGAGGAAACCTGCACACCTGAGAGTTCTCCACAATGTTCTCAAAGTGACTGTGACGTCGCTTAAAGCTGAACGCTGAAAGGAGAACCAGAATCTAGCCGCCAGCAAAAAGTTAATACGCTTTGCATAAAGGGTAATGACTTAATGAGGTTCGCGGAGCGACTCCATGGTTTCACCGGACGAAATGAATGAGTTTTCTCAATAAAAAGGCGCTAAGTTTTAATCAGGAAAATAAATCTTTCTAATGTTTTCGAACATTAGTTGCGGACAGTTGTAATCAAATCTTTGTACTAATATTACTGTGGAACAACTTTTGGTCTTTGTGAAAGCTGACAGTGTGACGTCATTTTGGTAGGGTTGTCATTTATTTATTTATTTCACTCTTTATTGAAAGACCTAAAGCTAGGAATTACAATGGGCGGACTTAATGCCTAATGTCATTGTCATGTGATCTATATCTATACATATAATAAAAATGTTACTGATCGCTGTCTGTAGGTACATGGTAGATATATAAGAAAAACTAATATTGAAAGCCGTTACTGACGCAATAGAGCCCAAAACAATTATTTTTAGATTTTTGTCTGTTTGTCGGTTTGCCCGTGCCTTTGTGCATACAATGCTAATATAAGAAACGCTGGACTAATTTGAATTCGGTTTCCACTTATGTATTTTAGTAACTTTGGAGTAAACAAGGCATGATGTCAATTAAAGAATCCCGTCTAAATATATGTCCAGTTTGGGTACTAAGGCGTAAGTTTTCCGAAGCGAAGCGAGGCTAGTTACAAGGTAAACAATAGACGTGGGTGGTAATACCACCTATAATTCTATATCCTTAAAAGTCATAAAATACCGATCCAAATTTTCTATAAATTCACTATAAAAAGTACCGCATCCGCCATACATTTTAGTACAGTCGCGCACGAAAATAACCCGCGACGCGTCGCAGACGGCTCTCTTTTTCCACTTCCGCTATGAGCACCGAATGCAAGGAATCTTGATAGTATTCGCAAGAATAGTGTTATTTACTTTCGAATATACCTTTGTAAGGAATTTTGTATTTTTCAGATTGTCTGATACTGTAGCGTAGCCTATTGTAACTGTTTATGATTTTGAATTTATACCAATGTAGACTGTTTACATTTTTACTGTCGTACGCGTGGTACTTTAGTATGGTGGTTGTCTGGTAGGGTATTTAACCAGCCCGGTTCCACTTTTGCTAAAATCGACCGGGAAATGTTTTTAAGTGCTTCCAGTGAGCCAGTAATAGCCAATTCCGTTTCGATCGGGAACGCATTGGTGATGCCTCTATTTGATGTTATTATAGTCCCCAGGTTTGTATTTGTAACCATTGCCCAATCAGGTGACTTCTACTCCGTTGCCGACCATTCATACATACATATGGACACACAAAGACAAAACAAACACCCACGACCCGATAAAAAAATTTGATCCGCACCGATGACATTACTTTAATAATGGATGCTAAAGATAAATAACGTACATAAATGAAACTGTAAAAACGAAAGAACTAAATGATAATAAAATTACATTAACTAAGGGAATTTGACTGCCACACTTTATGGGATTTGTTGAAGGGATGCTGCAGTTTGACTTTCCAAAAGTGTTTGTAAAAACCAAATTCGGATAAAATGTATTTTCATTTCAGCAACGACGTATATCAACATTTATAACATAAATGTATATAATTATTTCAAGGTTGTTATTACAACCTCAATAAGCTGTAGTGCCTAATATATGAGAAATAGTTAACAAGGAATGATATAACATACAGCTAATGAAGAACACGCCTCAATCAGGCGTAATTATAATTACAAGATGTCTGAAGCCCGCTGAGCCTTAAAGGTGTATAGTTAAGATATAATATCAGGTGGTAGCACTAGTAATGGACACATCTATTATAATATTGATAAAATTTTTGCAAGTCCTTAAAAAAATGTCTATGGCTTAAAACTTAAAAGAAAAGTTTTTAACGATAAATATATGAACCTAAGTAATGCGTATATAAAGGTAATATAATTTACCTTATTACTACGTTAATAGACGTTAATAGACGGCCAGATAGCGTTACTAGATAAAATCGTATTCTGACATATTTACTGGAATAAATTCCCTCCATTGCTGATACAATCACCTTGCTCATGTAATTAATTATTATTATAGGAAATGTTTCGTATTGCAGTGTTCGGTAGTGAGGTGGAATATAATGTATGTGTAATCCTATCTCTGACTAAGTAGTTAATATGCCTCACCTTGCTTTCAGGGTGAAATACACACTAGACATAAAAAATATTCTTTATGTAAAGCCAAAAAAGCAGTTGAGCCATCTGATTGTAGGTGGTCACCGCCTCCATTGATGTCAGTAACAGACAAGGCATGACCGACGTGTTACCGGTCAAGAAAGAATTACGAAAGAGGGAAGAAAGAAACGAAAGATAATACCTAATACCAGTAATAATATTCATATCTTTATAAATAGTGATACCATACGCTTACGCGAAGCCCTAAGCCCGCTACGGTAATTAGTACCATTTCTACCGTGTAATAATTGTTTTTAACCCCCGACGCAACATCTCCCAAACGGATGGACCGATTTAGATGCGGTTTTTTTTCGTTTGAAAGCCAGTTTCCTTGCAGTGGTTCTTAGCTATGTTTGCTTAATATCGGTCCAGCGGTGTAAAAGTATCAGCTCTTTTCCAAAATGATGTGAGGCATTTTTAGCAACAATTTATGAAAAAGATCAAAGTTTGTATAACTTTGATTTTTTTCTATATATGATTATTTTCTATATAGATTTGAACCTACTCACTTACGGGGAAAAAGACCTCCAAACCACAAAGCCGCGTCTTGTAATTACAATTATAACCGAGAAAAATACGTCGACAACATTACCAAATAAAGTTGACCCATTTTCCATATAAGATACCAATGGTATGATTCCATAGTAGCGATAGGAACATTATACTTCGCCATAAGTGGTTGTTCAACATACATTTCGAACTAAACGGATAACCACTTCGGTGAAGTATGTTGTCTACAGATTTAATTTTATACTTTTTGTGATTTAAGGACGCCATATTGGCATTTTAAACTGTCTTAGATACTTCGTAGTAATTTGTGCAATGGTGTTGGAACTTGTATACATATATACGAGTATGTAGAAAACTTCTATAGCGTGATTCAGGCTTAGTGACGTTACAGTGTGACGTGTGTGCGTCTCACCATAATAGTTACAGTAATGTCTTTGGAGAGGATCAATAAGTGCGTCTCGCGTTGTCTGAACGTAAAATAGGGATAATAATTTGTGAAGATATACTCGTCGTTTTATTTGGGTTAAGGACTTAGACCCGAGGGCCCAAGTTCGATTCCACGCCACGGTAAGTATTAAATGTACTTTGAATAAGGCCAATACAAATAAAACTGTGTACAGGAAACTGTGTTTTCTTATTTAAGTCGGTTTACAAATAAAAAATATTTTATATCAATTTCGAGAATGTCGTGTACACATTTAATTGAGTGAAGATCCTAAGGGATACTACAGGTTCCCCGAAGCGAAACGAGGGTGGTTTATAATAAAGAAACTTAAAACGAACCCATGAAATCACAGTTTCCTTGACGACAAATTGCGTTCCGGTTATAACCGGCCGCTATAAATTATTTTGGGGCAACAATAACAAAACAATGTATACTCTTAAAGGATAATAAATAAAACATATCCCTTCTGTGTTTGACAGTACACCAATGAATAGTCCATATCGGCTCGTTAATTAGTTTGTTACTTGCCATAGAAAAGAATATTGCTAATCATTGTTCTACGCGATTGTACTTCCGAGAATGGTTGCTTTATACAATAGTGTTTTGTTCGCGGTGTCACTGTTTTCCTTTATAATTCGCTCGTAACAAATCTTGTTATGAATGAATTTTGTACGTTTTGGTATAAACAGCCATATTAAGCAGGTTCGTAAGGTTTATTTTAGTTTATCAAAATGGTGATGAGTAGTTTGTTTTTGTTTATTGAGGGACAGGTAGGGGCCTAGGGGCTAATCTTTCAATATCCAGTCTATCCACTTCAGTACTAGGTACTGAAGTACTTATAGGTCAACGGCTTGTGTCAATCTATTCTCTGAGGTTACTGTCAGCAGTTTGAAAAAACAGTTAAAAAAAACTCAAATTTGCAATCCTCTCCTGTAATGGATTACATTGACGACGGCATAGCCTAGTTGGTAATAGCCCTGCCAGCGAAGCGAGTAGTCCCGGGTTCGATTCCCAGCCGGGGCAGATATTTATGTGATAAATATTTAGTGATGCTGATTTGTTATTAGTGTTGTCTACGCCGCCGCAACACAGTGTATTCTTTCTTTGTTCAACATTATACTACTGCTGTAAAAATATTTACCTTATGGCTGTTGCGATCTCAAATAAATAAATAAAAAATAAATAAATTAAGTAATTTTCTAAAAATATTTTCCTTGTTTCAGGTAATTAGCGGAACGAAGACGAAGTAGAACCACATGTTAACAACGAAAATAGTATCCGAAGATATTTTAGATCCTTGTGGTTATAAACATAATTATGTAAAATAAAATGTCAATGTGAATTGAGATGACCGTTACTGATCTCTAGATGGCGACAGACCATCAGATAGTAGGTGGTCACCGCCGCTTATTTACACCTGTAACAAGAGGAGCGTCACAGAAGCGTTGCAAACAAATGGTAGATAGTAATCATCAAACAAAAATAAAAATGTTCAAAACTAAATTTATAACAGGTATTTCGTATTAGAATGTTTTAATAAAAGTCGAAAAAATTAATTGCTTTAATCCGGTGTAATCCAGTAACAACCGGTTCATATTGGGTTTACAAAACACGATTGATTAGTGCAGCTTTCAGTAAATGCTCATGAGGGTTTTAACAGTTCTTCAATATAAACTTAAAACCCAGGCAGTTCGGGATCCAATTACCAGTGCAGTGACGTCAGACGTCCTGATTGACCTATTGCCACTCGCATCTGATTACCGTAGCGCCGGGTGCGTTGAATTATTTATGTTCGTTTGATCCCTGATCGACAAGTTACCATATGGCAATAGCGTTCAGGTGTGATGCATAATTGATACAACAGCTCAAACTCTCAAACTCAAATCATTTATTTCATGTAACATCAATTTTTGCATATACCACCGTTTCGCTAAGGCGCCTTTAAATATTGAATTTTTAAATCTTTCAGAAGAAAAAGAAACGGCGAAAGAAACTCCTCGGCACATCTTTTTAAAAAATAATAATGCTTACAACTACTAGGTAGGCTAGGTAGAAAGTTTACCTGTTGATAGGTCGTTGGATTCCAATCCTGTCACAGACAGAAAAGTGACAATTTGTACTTGTCTTTTTTTAAAGATCAGGTTAGTCTAGTCTAGTAAGTAATGGGCGTTACAAAATATTATATTCCTTGTGTGCGTTCATATTGTCAATGTGAAATATTAAGTGTTGAAACGGAAAAATCAGAGTAAAATGCAATTAATAAAGTAATGAATTAATTATCATCGCCACTCACCATCAGGTGGGATTGTAGTCAAGCATTAATTTATTTTAAGTAAAAAAAATACTGTCGAGTTTCGGATATTACCCGGGATATTACCCGGGATCTTTAGTTAGAGACGTTGTAACCAACTAACCACAGCGTATTAAAGTATATTTATTACTCCGCACAAACTATACAGAACCGCCTAATTACAAATACCCTATTCGTTTCATTTTCTACTAATATAATTACGTGACGTCACGGCATGTCACATGGGGTGTTATGACGTCACCGAGGACTGATTGACCGATTAACATTCACATCCGATTACCGGACCTGCTGCTACCTCTGAATTATTTATGCTGCCGGCATGACTGATGTGTTCGCGTTTAACTGTACATGTTTGCCCATGTGTATAATTGAATACCTTTTTTTGTGTTTAACTGTACTTGTTGGCCGGCTGAAGGGAAGGTTAGCTTTAGCTGTACTGAAGTACAGTTTGAGTGATTCAAACTGTACTTCAGTTAAACCTTAAACAGTTAAACCTTACAGTTAAACCTTACCATCATTGACCAACAGTCTTATCATGAAGTTTACACATCTTTTTTTTAATAAACGCTAACACTCGTACCCTGCACTACTCTAATAATTTTTTTTGTCAAGTTTTGTAATATTCGTTTTATGAGTCACTGACATGAATTTTACCATTGTTGTAGGTATATTTGTCTATTTGTCTGTCTGTCTTTATGTCTCGCTATGACTGGAGAAAGAGGAAATTATAGGGCGACGTATAGGCTACTTTTTATCCCGGAATGGTCCTGAGATCGGTATAAACGCGAGAAAAACATAGAATTATGTATATACATATTTTACGCTCTAATTGAGAAACGTTCTTCTTTTTTAAAGTCGGTTAAAAATAACTAAAAGCCTTATAAAACCACGATGTAACCCTTATCACTTCCTATCCCATTCCCTACCACTGTTAACAGTGAGAAATCAATGATTGCTCACGAGAGACAGTTAGCAATCAATAGTGGGGTAAAACAGGCCTCTAGTTAATGCAAATGGCTCTCTACGTGCTCAATTACTGCCCGACCGCACTGTGGGGACGGACCCTTACGCACTGGGCGGGGTAGCCGCTCGTTGTATAGTCACCATTAATTAATAGTTATTAAAAATAATTTAACCTCAAAAATTAACTTAAAATTATTAGGGATAACTCAAAAACTGCTCTTCAGATTTCGCTCAAATAATAAACAGGACCACATGACAAATACCAGTTAACGAATATAAAAAGAATCATATTAAAACTAGCTGTGCCCTACACTTCGTTCGCATAGGAGTAAATCCCGATCCGGTTGGAATTCCGGGATAAAAGTATGTAAGTAATTGCATTTATCATTTAAATTTCCGCCTCGCAGGGCATCGAACCCAGAACATGACAGGAATATTGCATAACATAGGTCGTGAAATAACTGTGATGTAATGAAAATAATAATCGATAAAATAGTATAAAAAACACAATTGCTCTCCGATATTGACGAAATATAGTTGCGTAGTACATTTAGGTACAGTACCGTAGGTTCAGTAAAAAATATTTAGATTAAATTTGGTATTTTTATCCCGGGGAATATGATTCCTCGGAATCATTTTACGGTAATTTCAATAGAAAAGAATTTTAATTTTATACGGGCATCGTCTTTCCAATAAGTTATAGATAATAATGCTGACGAAAAACAGGTTATTCGTATCTGCCTGTTATCGGTTGCTAGGCAACGGTTGTTGGTAAACATGCTTCTTCGAATTTGGCTATAGTTAACAATCGCTACACATAACAAAGTCGTTTGAACCGTTGCATCTGACTTCACCCTAATCTGTAAGCCTCTAACCCCGGAGTCGGCCTAATTACGCAGAATTTTGATTCCACATCCCGCGCCTGGGTATTAGGGGATATTGTTGCGTGATCCGATTGACGCGGGGGACGCCGGGATTTACCATAATCTTGTCATAGGGGGCTCGGATGGCCCTTGACCACGCGTCACCCGGCTAGTAAACAGAAACGTTTCAATTACAAACCAAATTGATTTGGATCAAGGTGACGCGGTCGACGGCCGAGGCAACCTACCCCAAAGATATTAAATCTACGCATTAAGTTCATACAACGCCAGTTGTTCCTTTGAATACACTCCGATCACACGAAAACCAGACTCGAATTTAGTACTAGTAATCAGTAAATATACTATATCTAGCTTTCTTGACTTAGCACTTAGTGACTCATAGTACAATCAAAATCCACTAACTCGTGAGCACAGTAGAATGCACATAAAATATGTATTTACGACAGACGTCTGTCTGTGTCGCTGCCGACTTGTTTTAAGTACGAGTACGATAAGATTACATTAGATGTAGATAAATGACGTCAGTTTAAGGGTTGAGACTCATTAATCAATTACGAAATGAGGTTCTAATCGAGCCGGTGCCGATACGTTTTTTTAGCTGGACTATACACCTATGTATAGTCCAGTCATCTTACTCAAAATTAGGTAAGTAGGTATGTTGGAATTTGAGATACCTGGCAATAAATTCGTATAAACTTGTATTTTGACATGCAAAAGTTGTCTCAAAACCTACAGGGTAGGGTGTACGCGAGGTAAATGAAATTAATAAAATACGTGAATCTAAGGTCACAAAAATCTATTTATTGCAAATATTTCGTTTCCAATTTCAAATTGCGTTTTCGCTATTTGTATTTATTGTAGAGGTCAATATTGTAGAGGATTAAAATCCCTGCACCATTTGTTTAGTATGCCTGCCACTTTGACCACAGTCACAATGGACAAAATAAATCGATTCTGAGTTGACAAAAGATCACTATTATAATAGGTAGTGCTACCACCTACTTATTAGGATATTATTTTTGTTACGATAGAGTATACTATAATAGGTATTGTAGTGTTTGGGTATCTATATACATAGATATACTCTGTCTCGGGCGCACGTCGCACAAACTGTCATGGCAGTAACACGAGAGCCGTGGGCGAGAGTGGTCGTGTCATTGTTGTGTGTGCGTGCGTGAGCGAGCCAGTGTGTTCATTAGTGACAGGAGGTCCTACATAATGGCGACGAGTAAAAAACTAAAAAGGTAAGCAAAATTATCGTAGTTTTTCGAAAAGGAAGGAGGAAACTTAGATTCTCGTAATCCACCTACCCACATTAAAAATATTATCTACGATGTTTGAATAACTACTCCCAAATCACTACTCCCAAATCTACATCAATAAATAAGCATTATATAACACCATGAAATGGATAGAATGAGAATGATATTCATTAAGCTTTTTGAGTTATATGCTTATATGACTGTTTACTATTCAATTAAAATAATAAATTGAATTTCATTATCATATACTAGTGACCTGCCCTAGCTTCGCTTCGGGAAACTTATCACTTCTGTTTGCCAAGATTTAGATATAATGTTGTGGATAATTCACACTATATCATTATAATGTGTTGCCGATGTGTTATTCTGATGTGTAAACTGTGTTGTTGTAAGGTTTCAGCAAAATCCATTCGGTGGTTGCGCGGGAAGGAGCCACAAACATTTATACATCCATACAAGCTTTCGCATTTATAATATTAATAGGATTATAAAGCACTAACAGCTTTATAATAACATACCTGCACACATTCAAAACAAAATTAGCAGAATACGTTTGAAAATTACACAAAATAGTCGAATGTGTTCATTGATTACACACATATTTACAATGACGAACATAATGATTTAATATTTTGTTATTATTTTAATGTTCATGTAAGTGACTAATGCAAGCCTTTATGGGAATAAATGTCTTTAAACCTAAACCTATATCAGTTGACAATATTCTTTGTTGTTTCAATACGCGATAATGTTATTACAGCAAACAAGCATAGCAATAGTAAGCAATAAGCAAAGCGTAATACATAACGTGTCAATTATTTGAACTGTAGATATTATACTACATCTAGCATGAAATGTAATAAGATATGTAAACATTTACACACAAAGCAGTTATAGCCGAGTGGTTAAACGTTGGGCTCCCAAACCGGGGGACCCGAGTTCAAACACCAGCACGCACCTCTAATTTTCAAAAATTATGTGCGGATTAGAATTTAATTGTCCCCTGCTGTGGTGAAGGAAAACATCGTGAGGAAACCCTGCGCACCTGAGAGTTCTGAATAATGTTCTCGAAGGTGTGTGGAGTCCGCCAGTCCGCACTTTGTCGGCGTGGTGGACTGTGGCCGGTGCCCCTCACATTGTGAGAGGAGCCCGTGCCCGTGACCAGCAGAATGGGACAGTTATTCACCTGGGTTTCAAGGTCTCCATAAATTGGAAATATTTGCGATCTTGAAACATCCATTAAATTGGAAATAATGGTTTTGAGGCCTCCATTAAATTGGAAATAATGGTTTTGAGGCCTCCATTAAATTGGAATTATTGCGGTCTTAAAACGCCCAAGAAATTGGAAGTATGTACAGTGGCACTGAGATCTCCATTAAATTGGAAATATTGCGATCTCAAAACGTCCATTTAATTGGAAATATTTATACGAGTTTTAAGATGTCCATTAAATTGGAGTTATTGCAGTCTTAAATGCCATTACACCGAGAGGGTTTTGGACTATTACAAATTAGGCAATAATGCATCGCTAAGCTATTCGGCGCAACTCCGAACATGCTCCCGAGCAAGAGAAAAAGGAATACCTTGCTGGAGTCCTGACATGAAATAAGCCCACAATAAAATTGGTGTATGGTGAAGAATACCTACATGCACGAAAATGCACAATACACAGAGTAGAATCGAATGTAAAACCATACAAAAGCCCACACCCGGCCTACCTGATGCCGACACCAGAAGCTGGTATAAATAATCTTTAGAAATTAGCTATTCAGAAAGCTTGATGTTGATGATGGATGTCAATATGAACCGACAAGCAAGCCTTGGTTTGTTTACGAGAAATAACTGGTTGATGTTTGGTTTGGATCATATGTTTTGGAAGAGAAATGACTATTGAGTTCCCGTCACATCATATTATTATAATACAATACAAACTATTGTAACCAGAAAGAAAGATGTTTGCTGAGTCCAGCCACAAAAGAAAGCCTGGAAGTACTAAGAAGTATAAGATGTCTTCTGGATACCACGGTACACAAGTATTGAGTGAGGATGTTACACGAGTTCAAAGAGAGCTGCTTCACTGAGAGTTACATGAGTTTGCATCAGCTGCATCCAGGAGTAGCTATCCACAAGTCCACGCTGAAGGATTTGTCAGGTATCTCTGTATTGTCTTTATTTTATTGATTAGGTATTTGAGTACCTAAAATGTGGTTTAGTTATTGAAAATACTTGATTGCTATTATTCTGAATAACTAAGTGGTCAAGTTAAGACAATTATTAACCGGAGAAAATCTCAATGCAATGTGTCCGGGATAATAATTAAATTTAATTACTATTCTTAATCGTTTGTTATAGAGATAGTCATGATAGCATAATAACAAAAAATGTACTAAGTACATTATGTAGTGACTTGATTAACCTTATGAGTGTATTTAAGGGTAAGGTGATTAAATTAATGGCACATAAAAGAAATATTTTGTTTTGAACAAAGTAAGTGAATATAACTGTTATTATAATTGACTACTTTTGAGTACTTTTGAGTTGAGTTTGAGTTGATAATGGTATCCATTGGTAATAAAATAACATTAAATTGATCTGGACAGAATAAAACTTTATAACATTGATAAAGTTAATAACTTTGTGGTAATATAGTACTAGGTGTATAACATTTAAACAACCTACCCATCTTTGGTTTTATCACACAGGGTTTACTGGTCATATAGGTAGGTAGCAGATTAATGTGATAGTTGGATACGGTCATAGGTATGGTTATTAACTGCTGCATCAATTTAATAGTTAAAGGGAGAACATGGTTGTAACATGGGGTTATTTATAATATGGCTTAGTAAATTAGACGGACTAATTGATGATTAATTCAGAGTAATTACATTTCTTTGGTTTTAGAAGATTAATAAAATACAGCCATTTTGTTGAACGTAAATTATTGAAATTATTACTTTGAATAGTAATGTTGCTACAAGTAATTTGCACAACCTTTATACAGAAACCAGATGAGGTGTTCAGTTCTTGAATAATGCTGAGGGTCAAGTAACAAGTAACAATAGACATTGAATCTAATTAAAATGATTGTGCGTAACTATTAGTTTTGGTATCGTCGGTGGGTCAGAGACTGCACCAGAGCAGCAGCTCTGGGTAGTGTAGTCGGGTCTAGCCTTGTAGCGAAGACCGTAGAGTCAGAGGACGACTCGGCATTCCTTAGTGGAAGTGCATCAAGAGGAAATGTACTTGCTTGACCCAGCGTGTGACGAAATCAAAAGCTCAGTTGTTGATAAAAATTGATCAGGCAATCAAAATATTAAAATTGATTGGATGATAACCCGAGTCTGTCATTGTTGCTTGGCCTCAGATAAGTAATGTTAGCTGTTGGTAACTAAATTGCTGTGATTTTCAGTATTCTTCTAATCGTTTCGTAAAGATAGTAGAAATGTTTGTGTTAGTATCAATTAAACACTTTTTAAGGGAGAATATTTTATTTTGGAAATTGTGACAATCTATGATGACCAGTTAATTTAATTTGAGTACAAGTTTGTTTTGTTTACAACTATTTAGTTTTGTGTTGATGTAAATTAAGAGCTAGAGATTATAAAATGAGATATACCACAAGATATACCACAAGCTTATTGGATATGAGGGATATTGTTTAACCAGAATGTTTGTTTGACTTTATACCTCTTAATAATCGGGGTTGGTTTGATGAAGACTTTTGTTAGCCGTGATGTGTTGATGGAGGTACCTGAAGGTCAAGTTGTTATTACTGAATTTGATGTGAAGATCAATTACGAGGAAATTAAGGCAGATGGGCCTAGAGAATGATCCCCTGTTTTATGTGGCACTGATGTTATAGCTTGAGAGAGGCTATATTTGAAGCACGAAGCAGAGTTGGGAAGTTTAGTCAACAACATCACCGATGTTGTTGACTACAAGTTTGTTTAATCTGAGTTAAATGACCTTCAGCCATTTCTGTTCTTGGGTGAACTAGCTGTGACAAATTTGGTATACATACTGGTCGGAATTGGAACTTGTAGTGGTGTAAATACTGGTTTGCTAATAGCTCAATGTTTTATACTTGTTTATCATACGTGATGGAGATTTTAATATTTTGAAACCCTATGACTCTTCTTGGATGGTGTTTTAGACTACGGACTGCTCTTTTCCACAGTTCTCCAGTACCCGGCCAGCTAGGGATGTTAAAATGCCATTCTATTCCAATGCTAGTTATTTCAGTTAGCAAACATCGCTGAATACTTATTGTAGCTATTCTGTTAGCTCCAACGAAGTTGGTACCATTGTTGCTATAGACATGTGCTTTAGGGCTCGTCGAGCAGCCATTCTTTCAAGAGCTGCTAAGAAAGCTTAACTATCTAAATCGGACACCAGTTCTAAGTAGACCTCTTTCGTAATACATATAAAAATCGAAATATACTGCTCCTTTGGTTGTTTTGATTCCGCGACCTTTATTTACCTTCACTTCTACGAAGCCTGTGTAGTCTACGCCGCAATGGTAAAATGCGTTTCAGGGTTCATCCGCCACGTTGGTAGATCATCCATAAGCTGGTACTGTCTTACGGGATTGTATTTTTGCAAATAACACATGGCCTAATGACTTCCTTTGTTGCTACATAGCCGCCAATTATCAAATATAGCGGCGAAGGTTGGCCAAAGTTAACCGCGCTCCACCATGGAATATTAATTCGTTTCTGGTTTATTAATAATGTGTTATTAGACGATGACCACGTAAATAAATAAATAATTTTTTAAAAGATGTGCCGAGGAGTTTTCTTTCGCCGTTTCTTTTTCTCCTCTAAGATTTAAAATTTAAAGGCACCTTAGCGAAACGGTGGTAAATGCAAAAAATGACGTTCACATTCACAAATGTATGCAAATTCCTACGTGAAAAAATGATTTGAGTTTTGAAATAAATAAATAAATAAATAAATAAATAAAAGGAAGAGATTTCCATGAGGAATAAGCAGAGCCTATGTATAGAATTTAATTATAGCTCTCTAACGTAATAAATTCGTGTACATGATCTGTGAAATAAAATAAAATAAAATAAATAAATAAAAAATAAAATAAAATAAAAAACAAACTTTAATATAAAAGGGATGTAGTGTTTGGGTATCTATATACATAGATATACTCTGTCTCGGGCGCACGTCGCACAAACTGTCATGGCAGTAACACGAGAGCCGTGGGCGAGAGTGGTCGTGTCATTGTTGTGTGTGCGTGCGTGAGCGAGCCAGTGTGTTCATTAGTGACAGGAGGTCCTACAGGTATAATATATACTCGTAGTATATTGTATTAGTAAAAATAATCTATGTACGAATAATACTTCCGTCCGGTGCGGCATTGTAAGTCGTCAACTTTTTAAAAATATAAATCTTTTTATAATCAAATATTTATAACCCAATCACAAAGAAATATAAATACAATACATTCTCGTACATATCAACAAGTCTTATCCTAAAAGATGTGTATGTTTTACAAACAAGCTCGCGAACATAATTTAACTAATTAATTCCTTTAAATTTGTGAGGTAGCAAGACTGTTGTCCTTGACTTTAAAACATAACAGAGCGCCAGCTGTAAACCCTGATATCCAGGCACAGCGAGGCGAATAATATACGAAAAATGTTTTTATTTGTTGACATGAATGTTGCTAATGATTGCTGTAAAGTTCAGAAATTAAAAGCTTGAACAAAGATTTGAAACGACATTGAATAAAATTGTAGTGTTTGATGATCTTTATTTTTTGAAGTGAATACTTCTTTAGTATCGTTGTGATTTGGAATTCGTTGAAACGGAAATGACGCGAATGAAGCATCGGCAAAATGGCGGCTGACGCAAGTAAAGCAAAATATCAATATTTGGACTGACAGTATTCGCTGTTATGAAGTTTCACTTCTAGCACGTGTGAATAGCACACATTTTGATTTTTTTTATTAAGATAGCAAACGAGCATGCAGCACCATTCTTCCGCGGTCGCCCATGCGTTCAGCGCAACTGCGATCGACCCAGAACAATACTCAAATCGGGAGTAGGTTGGTTAGTCAGTTAGCGAAAGGTGTAAGAACGTTAGTTAGTTAGTTCGTTAATAGGTCTGAGCACTGGGAGACTTAGCGATAGTTTTCTTTGAGCCTTGGTATATTACGGTGTTGCTACCCTTGAGAACTAAGATGTTCGCCTCTAAAAAAGTGTAACCGGTAATTCTTCAGTAGATCTACTTGCATCTCATTTTGTGTGATATGCACCGGTGTAACGAGGTGAAATACTTCATTCGAAATCAATGCCCGACTTTGTTTTAGGAATCTAGGATATATTTTGACGATGGTATAAAAGTGTGTTTCGTTTTGGAGTAATTTCCTTATATTAAAATTGTCATACCTTCGGTTTGTTGTTCGGCTCGGATGTTCACGTTCGGAACTTGTTATTCGAGTGGTGTAAAAAACTTCGATAGCGTGATTCAGGTTTGCCATGACGTCACCGTGTGAAGTGTGCGATGTTGCCACAGGTAAAATGTCGTGCCACAGTAACAATATAACCTGAACTTGTTATCGTTATCTTTTAGTTATGTAGAAAAGGCCCTGCCCTGAGTTTCACAACACACCTACACCTATATAATATGTATAGTACGGCCGACGGTTCTAGGCCGCTCTGAAGTTAGGCTTTCGAATATAGTGCGCAGGTATAGTACTTTAGAGAGAGATAGCGACACGAACACTCAGCGTGTGACTGAAACAAACAATGCTCAAAGTGACACCCCGCGCGTCGTGCCACCATTTCGACCCTAAAATTGACTTTTGCGCAGCGATTCGAACAAAGTTCAGAGTATCATCAGTTTATTGCAATCATGTTCAATAATTTTTAATAAATAATATTTAACTTTCCCACACAATTTCCGTAAATGGTACACGTATACGTCTTTGCTAAGAGCAAAGATGCAGTCTGAAAACTCACTGAGCCGTATTTGAATGGGAATATTATATGTGAAAACGTATTGCGCAGTCGAGCACAGACATTCCAATTAATTTACGTTTCTATGATACCTGTTCTATGATACATACATACTCGGATACTCGATATTATATTAGTAGATAGATGTGTTATATGATGAATATGCTCTAGCCCTCCTCAGGCATGAGGAGAAGCCCGTGCTCAGTAGTGAGTCATAGTCGCTGTTTTTATTTGACATGGTACACTGATTAATTATTGTTATTTTATTGACCTATTACTACCTCTTTTGTTTATTATTTAATTTAATATTACGCAAATTGCTTTTTTTTTAGATATAATGTGTTTTTTATGTTGCTTTTATCAAGGTTTGTGTATTTTTTTTGTATACTTAAGCATTTTAATTGTGATGTTGATATTTTGTTTTGTAATATTGTTATGTTATGTATTTAATTAGTGTAATTGGTGTGTAAACCGTTCTAATTAATTCAATAAATAAATAACAATAAAATAAATAATAAATAAATAAATAATATTGCCACAAAGCAATACATACTATTTTTTTTACATACTAAGTACGTCTACAGTTAAAAAATGTGCTCGCCTTGGTATCGCATACAGTGGACGACTCTTTATGAATATCATATCAATCTACAATTTTTTTCAACCTTTCCGACATCCAAGGAGAATTCCTATCAAGATTTCGTGAGCCTTTGTTTATCGAATACCCTCTTCTTTATTTGGCATACTTAAAAATTTTAATAGGCAAAAACACGGACGCATCCTAATTATTTATTATAGATGCCGGTCGGTCGGCTTATGAATAAAATATCATAATATTTATTTTTAATTCAATGGCATTAGTTTTTGTGAGCTCTAATCGCCTCGCGGCCATGTTTGATTTTGAGTGACAATTAAAGTTTATTTGATGATCAGATCTCCACTTGGTTAAACAAATAAATTTATTAATAATTATTAAGCAGATGTGTTTGATAAGATCCTTTTATGACAACTTAACCCGCTCATTAACAATCTAAATTGGATTGAACTTAAATTATAATGTTAATAAAAATTAATTTATTATATTGATGTAATCTTTTAACTGAGAGGATATTTTTTGTGTTGTATTTTATAGAATGACGACGGGGTATAGTTAAGGATGAATAAGGTTTTTAGGGTTCGGTACCAAAATGGTTAAAAACAGAACCCTGTTAATATGCCTCCGATGCACAGTGGACCGAAAACCGGGTCTTCATAGACTTAGGATTCTTATGCTATACATTTTTGATTATCTTTCTTTCTTTGATAAAGCTTACTCTATCGCAACCTTACAGACGGACAAAACCTAGCTATAATTCACAAACATAATAACTGCAAGTTCAACAATATCAACTTACCAAACAAATTCCTCATCAGATGACTCTCAAATTCATTTTGCGGTTCGAACCAGACGCTTCGTAAAATAAACACGTCCGTACCGTCCTTTGAAGACCCGCATCGAGTCATAAATTATGCCATCCGAGCTGCATCCTGATGCCATATTGGTATAACTGTTCTGTGTATCATTTGGCGTTTTATACCTACTTTATACTTACTAATTTATCAAGGCGCAATGCCACATTATGTATATCATAGTCCTCTACTTTCTATAACGTTATATTGCATAAACATACCTACGTATGTATGTTTATGTAATGTATTATAATAATATATCAATCATAGTAGGTATAATATATTTCATTATTAATATTTGATTTTTTTCGTAGGATAGATTATTTAGGTTATGTGTTACATTATACTCGTATAATGCCTATAGAAGTAAGAAATCGAATGTTGTATTGAATTGAATTGAATAAACCTGCAATGACAAATCACACTGAACATATTTTTTTTGTTAAATTTATAACCTGCGCCTATTGCCTATAAGTCGATGGTGTATCTGTTAAATAAATAAATGGGTCATCGAATTTGGACATAACCAAAGATTTTTAGACACATGGAAAATTGTAGTCAGTTACCCACAACACAGGATATTTTAGTGGGTATTATAAACGTTTATTTATTTCATGTTGTCAATTATTGAAAACCACGTCAATAATAATGACCGATTAACTGTAAGACTAAGTAAGGTCTTCCATACAATCATTATGTACCCGAAATCGAACCGCATATCAAAAATTCCATGGTAATCTTGAATTAGGATTATTAATCCCAACCTGTTCAAATTCAATTTATGATATTCAAAACTATTCTGATACAATTATTATACTTGGCGGTGGAGTTCTTCGACTCGGCATTCCCCGGGGAGGTGCCCCGGTTAAGGTTATTCTCACGCAAACATAATTATAGGAATAGTTCTTAATTGCATTTACTCTATTTCGCTAATAATTAATATGGATATCGTCTGTTGTAAATTTCAAATGAAATTACGTAGTTAAATCAACATCCGTTGGTCCTTCGAGCAGGATAATTTGTACTAACAAGCTTCAAACCGCGTAGTTCGGTTAGTTACGAGTTAAATTTTAAATTGGCGGTGTGGTGGGTATCGTCTATAGTGATACTCCTGGAATCTAGAATATGTTTAAAACTTATTCAAATTCAAATTTTCACACAAATTCGAAACTTTTCCTATACGTATCACTAATACACTTATGCATGTATTTTTTATTCTGCTAGCGCTTTGAAAACGTGCTCGATCACATAGTATCACAAAAAGATATTGATTGCCATCTCACCAGTATTTAACCTCCATCACAACCAAGACACCTGCATTACCGAATGTAGCGACCACCCACCACCAGGTCAGCTCGTTTACCAGCTATAATTGAATCAGTAAAAGTCTGTTGCCCGAATAATCGACTGTGCAAAGACAAGAATTTAAACATAGAATGTGAAACAGTACAAAGCAGAAAATTGTTCGTTTGATCAAACAATGATATTTCATTATGCAACACCTGAACCGATAGCGCATTGAACTGAAACATCTGAAATGCGAAAGTTATATGTATCGACGTAAAGTTATAGCTTTGAGATCGCATCTAGTATTCAAGGCGAGTATATAAATCATCATGAACCTATGTTAGGATCTTGTTTCATTGGCGTGGAGAAACAGCGAGTTAATATGAAATTATTGAGAGACACATAGCGGTCTCGAAGTTGGCACGATCTTTGGATTCTCCATCGATAACTTAAACTTAATAAGCAGTGATAGCCGTGTGGTTGAACGTTGGACTGCCGAGCCGGAGGGTCCGGGTTCAAACCCCGCACGCACCACTAATTTTCAAAAATTATGTGCGTATTAATATTTAATTATCACTTGCTTCGGTGAAGGAAAACATCGTGAGGAAACCTGCACATCTGAGAGTTCTCCATATTGTTCTCAAAGGTGTGTGAAGTCCACCAATCCGCACTTGGCCAGCGTGGTGGACTATGGCCTATACCCCTCACACTGTGAGAGGAGACCCGTGCCCAGCAGTGGGACAGTTATGAGTTGTGATGATGATGATGATGATGATGAACTTAAACTTAACTTGATAGGTAAATAAGCCTTGAGTTCGCCCGGGGTAGTACCACCGCCCGCCTCGGTGCCTCGGACCATTTTATACCGTGTAATTATTGTTTTAACAGCAATTGTGTTCTGGTTGGAGAGGTGTGGATCCAGTTACAGTATATTAGAGGCGAACATCTTAGTCCTCAAGGGTCACACATCTGTGACCGAATTCGAATGAGATTTACTAACAACTACTGACTGGAATATTACTAACAGGACTACCAGACCATGACCCAGTCCTCATACCTACTATCGAACTAGTCAACTTACGTTCTAACACTGTTTGCTAACTGACTAACCATCCTAGTCCCTTGAGCCTTGTTCTGTGTCGGCCACAGTTCTCATGGGCGGCAGTGGAAGGGTGGTGCTTTCAGGATATTTTTTTTGTCTCTCAGTATGAAGATAATATCGCTTCAAGTTAACCTTAGTAAGTAAGGCTGATATAAATGATTACGATTCGCTTTGCAAGTCTCAATCTCAACACGAATTATTCAGTGACCTAACGGAACCCGTCTCAATCAATCGATACCTCATTGAATATTCCCATTTTAAATCGTCCCACTTCCAGGATCCGCTAAACACCGCCCAGACGTCTGCACGGCGACTCGTCGCGCACAATAGTGATAATCAAACATGCATTACAGCGCTTTTGTATTTCCCCCTCCATTTTGGAGTTGCCAATCAAAGCTCCTTAGTGTTCGTTCGAAATTTAAACTGATTTTGAATGGGGAATTATTGATGTAGCGGACTAAATTGCGGTGCATTTTTACTTGGCATGGTTCAACTGCTATCACTTATAGATATAGGACTTATAGATATACATATAACATGGAAATATGGTAAGAAAAAAGTCTCTACCAAAGTCGTAGTTTGATGTATATCAAGCGATGTCACTACTATTTTTTATTTATTTTATTTTTATTTTATTTATTATAGTGCCACATTTCGATTATCTGCTTCACAAATTACTAATATAATGTACTTTAATTTTATTAAACAAAGCGGTATTATTTCATGCTGAGTTACATACATATGTATGTTAATGATGACAGTTAATATAACAGGGTCTAGTTATATGTATTACTATTATATGTAGATACGTCTATATAGAAGTACATTAGCGATTCGCACCGCGTGTAGCGCGAATCTACGCCGCTCCAATATGCGATATTACAATTTTAATCTAATTCAATAACGCATCGCGGCTGAATCGCTTTTGCGGAGCCACGTCGGATATTCATCTACCCACAGTTGAAGAGATTTCTGGAGAGGCTTGCTGAATTTAATAATGGATGCAGGCTTATATAGTTAGGTACGTATATGGTGAAATGTATGCGGTAAGCAAATTTTTAGACGGTATTATGAGAATGAAAAACATAATGAAAAAATATAAATAAAGTTTCTTTCTTACAGCAGAGTGGAGGAGTATGCCCCCCCTTGCTTCGCTTCGGGAAACATGTCCCTTAGTACGCACATTCGGAAACTGTTAGACGTGATTCTTTAAACTGACATAACTTTTATTATGTATGAACCGATTGAACTAAAACTATAATTAAATGCTTACTATAATAGATTAGCGACACCCCCCCCCCCCCCCCCCCAAATCGGTTAAGCCATTTCTAAGATGTATGTGTACAAAACCAGAGACAAAAAGACAGAAACTCTAAAATCATTGTTTGGAGTTCTATTGCGTTAATAAAGGCCCTCTGATTATTTTTGTTTTTTCACATATCTTCCACGTAGAAACAACGATCAGTTACAGAATTTTTTAATGCTAGGGCCTTTGCCCGCGGTTTCGCTCGCGTCGAATTGGATGTGTAAAAAATATCCTATGTTACTTTCTAAGACCTTCAAGAATATGTGTACAAAGTTTCATGATGATCGGTTCAGTAGTTTTCGCGTGAAAACGTAACAAACATACATTTACATTTATAATAGTGAGGATGTATAGATGTTAAAATAATATATATTTAAATAATATTTGAGTTATTTCGGTGAGCTCTCCATTTACTACATGTTCCAATACTGCTACATTAATATTACCCGCCCGAGGCACGTAATGTGATTGGCTTCGTATACATTCCGAATTTATTTAACGATGAATAATATTTTAATATTTATAGAACTCCCAACCATAGTTGTATCGGTATATTTGTTGCATAGAGAACAATTATTATTATTTCCATTAACTAAAACAAAACTTCAGAAATAAAAAGATTACGTAAGGAAATTTAAAGAAAAACCTGCCTACGAGTACATACCTGATGAATTGCGTCGCTTTTGGTAGGTACAATTATGTTCGACGGATACGGATATTACGGATGGTAACCAGTTACCATCAGCGTCAGTGTTCTAATATAATTGCCATAAGATTGGACCGACCCAACTGACCGGTTATTTGGATTGGACCCACGGAGAAAGTCTACCTTCTCGATATGTGGAATTAGCTTCTTGCTGAGGTATCCCCAGAGGGCTACGACATGGGTTCTTCAAAAAAATTGTAATAAGAGTTCTCCTTTAATACCGGCGTTACATTGGCTACCCTGGTGTTATGTGACACATAGACGACGACGACCACTTTCAATTATTACCATCTACTCATTTGTCGTCTGCCGGAATAAGTTGTATGGCGGTGGACTCAATCAATGGGTGGTAGCTAGCCGGGCTCCGCTCTAGCAAGCAGGGCTGCTGGCTTCAGTCGCCACTTGCGACACCCTGGTCTGTCGGTATGGGATTGGGTGCCAGTATTACAGCACGTGCCAAAACAAACAGAAATATCAATGAAATGGCAAATAAGCTCGGTCGCCGGCTATTTATTTTTAAATTAACTTTTTTCTGCAATTTCATTATCCTAGATCACGTGATCCATTCTTGAATCCCTTCAGTACCTACTAAATAATTATATTATTATACTAATAATGTTTCCTTTCATAACCCTATTGACAATATGTGTCATCTATAAAATGATATTGTCTATGTTAATAACGATAAGATTCATATCTATAACCCTATGATTTCTTAGCTACTGTGGCTAAGGCTTCGTAATACATATAAGTTTATACTTGTGTTACGCTGTTATTATACCTGACCTTTATTATCATTTTGTGTGCACATATTTAGGTATTCAATCGGTCTTTAACTTGTACCTTACCTAATTGTATAGATACCACATATTTTATTGTATTCCGTTTTATGTAACTTATTAAATAAAGAAAGAAATGAAGGATGAATTTGTTTGAATGACTCGGAGTAAAACCAAGGAAAATTTACGGGCTGCAATACTAAAGTTATTACGTAATACGAGAAGCTATTCTTATAAGAATGGGATTTGAATAAATAATACGTATTCAGTACCTCAAACCACTTTTAATACGAGTGGAGTACATTTGTTTGAGCGTAAATATGTTTAGTGGAGCGTAAACAGAGAAATTGTGTTTGCATGTGTTTAGCTGTTGTTTGTCTTGCATATGTTCTTCTCTTTCTTTGTATAAGGAAAGAAAGAAAAACAAGATATAACCTGACTTTGAAGCCAAGCTAATAATAATATTATATTTAAATTAATACCGGCTACACTTTTTAGAGGCGACCATCTCAGTCCTCAAGGGTAGCAACACATCTGTGACCGAATTATAACGAGACTCGTACTAACATTTACTAACTGGACTATTACTATCAATAACTAACAGGACTAACATTCACTAACAGTCCCGGTCCCAGTCCTCATACTTACAAACTAACCAATTAATGTTCTAACACCGTCGCCTAACCGGACTAACTATCCCAGTCCCCATATGAGTCTTGTTATAAGTCGGTCAAAGTTGTCAAGGGCGGGCAGCGGAAGGTGGTGCTGCATGCTCGTTTGCTGCCTAAAATCAATAAAAAAAATTTTTTCTTCATTTCGTGTAAAATTTGTTCGTAAAAATTCATTATTATTACTCATATTTGTGGTTTGCAGGTTTGGTTGTTTACGCTGCACCATGCGCAACGTATGTGCGGACACCCTTACCAAACCTGCAAACCACATCCGACCCACAAATTGTTGGTGTTCGTATATGGTGTGAGTGAAACCATACTTACAATACTGAATCCATATATGCCCTAAAATTCCCATGAACGTCGAATCACCCCACTCAAAACCCTGTGAATGACAAATTAATTCTAGATCTAGAAAAAGTATGTGAGTTTTAGACAGTTGCCTAATCACTGAGGATTAAGAAAAGGCAGGCATGACGAAGGCATGTCGGTCACACGTTACACTATTCCCGAAAGGAGTCAGTTACAATTTTTAAGAGGCGACCATCTCAGTCCTCAAGGGTAGCAACACATATTTATGGGACCGAACTGGGACGTCCCTCTTACTACCAATTACTAACTGGACTATTACTAACAACAACTAACAAGACTAACAGACTACTAACAAGGACTGTTAAAAATATTAATAAAAATATTCCAACGCTTTCATAATGATTACTCACTTGCGGCTCTCAGAAGTTCTACACTTCCGAGTATTTTAAAACAATATTTTTTGCAATAAAATATATAATATAATGTTTATCTCACTGTCAATCTCGTCTTTTAGTGTAATAGCTATCTATTGCCAATCTAGGTCTTAGGGCTACTGAAAGACACCATTGATGTATCGAATCCCGTGGGGGTTGCCAATAACCACAAATAATATTCTCAACCGCTCTTATAGAGCCATCGAATGCCCGGAATGGCCCGGATAAACAGAGACAGTCAATACTAGAGCCGGGTAGATTTCCCGACGCGGCCAGCGGCCGACGGGTTATCCGGGAATCGTAGCTAAGTGATTGGCAGTGCAGTTTTGTACGAATGTTTTGTTGACTTCAAATATAAATTCGCTTCCCCTGTGACTGTGTTAGAGGCAGCTGTCCAAGGTATGAAAATAGACTTTTGCAATGGACTAGGGTTATCTGATCATGATCCATATTATTAGGCGCATAAGAAATTATGACAAAAAGATACGCTACCTAATATGACTTAAAATAGTCAATACATTTTTTTAGTACAAAATACGTACCTATTTTAAAATTCCATTTCAAATATCGCCTTCCGCAACGCCACCTTTCTTCGATTACTTTTGTAAATAAATTGAAATAAAATACATTTGAACTGAATACTTACGAAAAAACATCAGTGAACACAGCATTCAAATCGGTGAAGCCGGTTTTGAGATAAGCTGTCCGAACAATCGCAAAGACATACAAACCAGCAAAAATGTCAAAATCATTGTTACGAGATCTTTTACATTAACCAATAACAAAAATACTCGCCATTTATACACATCGGTATAGATTTGCATGCGTAATTTCAAAAGTACGACGCTAATAGGACTTTTAACGATTTTATTCGGCTATTCGTATCTAAAACCTTTACCCGGCTCTACCCGGCTATCTTAGCCGCTAAGTGATTGGAAGTGCAGTCTTTGTGAACGACTGTACTATTTATCAAACACTTTCGAGGGATTTGCGTTTGACGTTTTATAAAGCGGTTTCAGAGCTGTTCGCTTGTAAAAAACGTCTAGATTTCTATCAAAGGGTGCTGGTTTATCGGATACGAGCCGATTTACGTTGCTTTTCTTGTTAGGTATCGTTTCATGGATAGATTCTTTTTAACTGTAAAGGGTACTCACGATTTTTATTATTTGTAGCGAAAAGTGGGACAGTCAAACTTTGCGAATTGTCCTACTTTTCATGTAGTTATCTCTTTCTGTCTCATAAGTTTCATAATTATCTGTCACATCCATAATTATAGTAATGTCATCAGAGCGGATCCAATAGTGCAACTTGTGTTTTATGTACGTAACAAATCTATAGTTTTTAATATCTTTGCCTACAATACAGTTTCAAATTTCCATACAGCATGAAATCCAGTGATCGAAGCAATTTGTAATGGGGCATCTTGCTTGCGGTTGCGTTGAAATAGTCGGTTTTACTACCTGCTCTCGTCTAGCCATGTACGCTTACTATTACTAGAATTTAACATCCATTGCTCGTTGCAATCCATTGTTCTATTGTGATCACCATTTCAAGCGAGCAATGTGTGTCATGTTTCCTGGTGTTTGGCGAATGTCAGTCGAGTGGACAATCAGAGTAGCGGGCTGGTCTACCCACAAATGAACGGAGGCTATGGTCCCTACCATAGCATATTGATTGCGGATTATTCTGTTATGTTAATAGAAAGTCTTCGCATTTTATTTTATCATTATCTAAGCTTAAGCGCTTGCTGGGCGGATTACATCAGTCGTACATAACCGCAGTAACGCAGACGTTTTAATGTAAATAGCTGACAAACGAGTGAGAGAGAGACATGGCTATTTTTATGAAATTAAGGTAGCAAATAAGTATGCAGCACCACCTTTCTACTGCCGGCCATGACAACTGTGACCGACCTAGAACAAGACTCAAATGGGACTAAGATAGTAAGTCCGATTAGTTAGTTAGTTAGTTTGTTAGTAAGTATGAGGACTGGGACAGAGACTGTTCAGGTGACTCATCTGTTTGTTGGTTTGCTATTTACATAAAAAGACAAACTTCTCAGTAAGTTAATTTACCTGATTGTCATTATAATACCATTCCATAATAATCTTGTCGTATTATCCTTCCAAAGGTCGCGCAATAAAAATAAGCTTAACTTGGCGTTCCAAAGGCTTCCCAATCAGGATTATACGTGCTTAGCAAGTTCTGAGGAAGTTGTCAAAAGTGGTAAGGCTTCCCGCTTTGCTTGATTGCGAAGATTAGGATTTCTGGAGACGACTGATCGTTCCTTAACTGTGTTGCGACTTTATCATCGAGACTACCTTTAATACCTGGCCGTATGTGAGTGGAAAAGAATACTGGAGGCCTACTACGAAAAACGAAAGTCGACGTTTCGGACGACGGATCGTACTTTTTCCTACCAGTCACGGTCACCAAACTATGTTTCGATTATGGAATTTTCTTAAGAAAACTCAATGCGATTTTCGTCAATAAATTTATTTTAATAGGAAATGAAACATGTAACAGTAAGAAAGAGTACGATCCGTCGTCCGGAACGTCGACTTTCCAGGCCTCTGACCCCAATCCAATCCAATGCCGGCTGAGCAGTGTAGTAAGAAGCGAAGCCGGTCTTGTCTATCACTGCTTAACATATACCTAACTTATTTACCTATGATTAAAATTAACCTAAGAAGTCATACATCCATTCATTACCTAGCGTAAACTCTTAACAATAAATCAGTGTAAATATTCGAGTCGAATCTCGAATCTGCGACGTGTGGGAGATTGTAACGAAACTATATTATCTCTCATTCTAATGTTATCAAAATAATGAAGCGTGAAAGGGACGCAACGTAGGAATTACTGTTGGTAACGGGTTTGGAATTAATCTAATTAATACATTTCATAGACTGTTGGAAATAATGAAGAGATATGATCCGTGATATCCTTATTTACTCTGCACATCTTACTGGTTTCCCCTGGATTTTTTCGTAGATAATAAGCAGTGATATGATAGTAGTAACATAGTGATAGAGATACCGAAACAATGCGTACGAAAATAGTCACTAACTGTTAGCCTCTACGAGCTATTCCCTGGTTGGTTTCGGTGGTTTTGGCTTTGTCTACGAGTAGAGTGGCCAGTGTGCGTGCGTGAGCTCACACACAGTTACGTTCAGTTACCCTTAGTTTACTACGGATACACAAGTGGAATCCGAAACCAAATCGGAAAAGAGACATAGGTTTTCATCATTCTAAAAATAATTTCCATATCAAATATCCTCCATGTACAGACTTAGGTATGTATAGTACGTACCTATATTATCTAATATTACTTTTAAATCATTTTATTAATATACAATACTGTTTGTTTCAGGTAACGAAGCGGAAATCGGTCGTTGAAAGGGCCTGTGTTTGATGTCTGTTTTTAGCATTCACAAACAGACTGTTTGGTACTTCGCAACAGAAGGAAAGGGTTGAACTAAATTAATTACGTTTATAATACACATTAGGTGTTATTAAGACTTGTATTTTTATAATGTCTATAAAATTAATTATACCAGTGACATGAAGAAGTAATTAATTTCATAACCTACTTTTTGAAGTGAAAACTTCTATAGTATCGTTGTGGTTTGGAATTCGATGAAACGGAAATGACGCGCAAATGAAATGAAACGGAAACGAAAAAGAGACGGACACATTTTAACGTGAAAATGAGATAGAGCATCGGCAAAATGGCAGCTTACGTAAGCAAAGCAAAACATCAATATTTGGACTGACTGAGCTTTTAAAAATAGTATTGCGTTCAGATAGATTATCGAAACCGACCGTAAACTAAGCTAGAATTTGGTGTTAATTTCCATTTCCCACTTGGTCTCAAGTGTGTCCGGTATCCGCGTTTTGCGGTCAAGAGCCGCCCTTCCGGTCCGGCATTCTAGAGCTACGGTGAGCCCGTAAACACGCCTTCGTTGCTGGGTTTTGGGTTATTAGCGGTTTTCATCGAGGTTTTAGCAATGGGAACTCTTTTTTCTAGGGTTTTAGTGCAAGCAGTAAAACCACGTTTGTTTATAAGAGTTATTTTCGTGTATTTGCTTACACCATTACATTACACCATACCATCTTAGTCTTCAAGGGGATGGATGGATAGTCTTCAAGGGGGAGGGATCTGGGACCAAATTAGAACGAAACTCCTACTAATAGTTACTAACTGGACTATTACTAACAACAACGACAAACTATCATTAACAGTCCCTGTCTCACCTACTAACTGACCAACTTTCGTTCTTAATAACCCCCACTGCAAACTGGACTGACCATCTCAGTCCCGATTTGAGTCTTGTTCTAAGGCGGTCACAGTTGTCATGGGCGGCAGCGATAGGGCAACCTATGTTGTTCCTTAAAATAAAATAAAATAAGTCTACGTTTCACCACAAAAACCTCATGTAAAACTTGATTTTTTTAAAGATATAACTTAATGCTTGACTACAGTCCCATCTGATGGTATGTGCTTATACACGTTGACATTTACGAGTAATTTTATTTCAGGCATAACACAAATTCCATTCATTTTATCGCTTTAAAGGATTAAAGGAAGGAATTTCGAGGAAAATTTCTAGAATGAATATATAGATAGATAATTTGCTTAACTTCAAACTAAAACTGGAAGGCACCTACAATACGAGTATTATCGTACGGAAACGCGTCAAGTTTGGTTTGCAAGGCTTTTAAAAAGCATTTAGGTACAATTTTATCGAATAAAAATACTATTTTTCTCATTCCACAGAGAACGCCCAAAAAGCGCAAATATTTGCGCACCAGCCCGCTTACTTTGCGGCTCCTTGCGCAAACTCTCTTAATTCACACCGAATTTTAATGAAACCGTCGGCGTCGGCCAAGTATTTACTGATTGGCCGAGCTTCGACGTCGGTTCGATTGCTTTTGGCTTTTTGTTACCTAATAAACATTTGGCTAAGGTTAAATCATGCGAAAATAGCTGGGAAGCAAAGTAATACCACCTCTGATATATTAGACTCATTATTATTGATTGGTTAAGAAAACATACAAACAAATGATACTTGAATCTCTTGAAGTTTTGTCTGTATCCATTTAGCAGGTAGCGGGGAAAGATGGTCACCACAAAAAAATAATGACCCGATTTCATAAAGATTACGATGAAAAAAAACAAGTTTAAACAGAAAGGAATATAAAGAAATATGTAATCTGTAAATTAATTTGTTAATGATTACAATACTTACTTCACTGATTATTAATGAACGAGATACATAATTATTAACTTGGTTAGTTATTATCAGTCAATTGATTAACAATTAAAACATGGATTATGTAAGGGTTACCTTATTTAAGAGAACTTTAACATCTTAAATTTTTAAAAAAGCCCCATAAAGGCCTGGATATATGTATGTATAATACAGTCGTCCATAAGGTTCTGTTTGATGAAAAAACATTCACGAACCGTTTAACTAACCCAATATTTGTCACAATAATATGCGAAGGTTTCGTCGGTGTTGATACCCTCTGATACCCTTTTCTCAATTCTGTGTTGATACCGACTCGGGTATGTTTTTCTTGAAACCTGAGCGCGTCCCTTACCTGTAAACTGTGACGGTGAAACTATGCGTTTGTTCGGTGAAGTGCAAATAATAAGTAAAAAATGTGTCAAGAACTCGAGATCTTTCGTAGTGTTCGCATCAATCGACTTTACCTGCTTTTAATCCACTTTCAACCTTTTCTAAAGATTTAATGCTTTTATTTTTGTCTATGGGAGGTATGTTATGTGGTGAAGCATTAACTAATATTTTTTTTATTGATTTGTAATTAATAGTTAATTGTTAAAAAAATGATAAATAGACGCTTTAAAATTTGATTTATTGATTCATTGGTTGTCATATGTGTTGTTGATTACTTATTTTTTTAATTTATAGTTTCTGATATAATAGGTAATATTTTTTCAAATCTTTCATGTAACTTGAAATGTTTGTATATAAGTATGTTCGGATGAAGTCTGGTTCTGGTAAGCTGAAATAGAACAACTTTTTTTTAATATGCGGACTTGAAATTTTACATATAGCTTTAGATCCAATGAAAATGCAATTTTATGACAAGCACGACGGGATACTACAATCAGGATTGCTTCCAGACAAGGGAACTGCTCAACGGTGAACAGCATTCACTTAGCATTATAAAGCGCGTTTTAATTTTTTTAAACTGTTAATTTTTTAAAAGTATATTTTTTACATTTTTATCCTCACGCATACTGACCACAGACATTAATAAGAAGTTGAAACGCTAAAGTTAAACGTAAATTATTCCCTCAAACGGTCAACTGTAAAGATTAATACTTCTCGAATTCTAAGATAGATATCTCCCAAGTTCGTGCATACCAATCTCAGGTAAAGCAAACATCTCCGGTTCGAAGTGTCAAGTATCATGTGTCAAGCAGTCAATATTTTCTCTTGGCCACCGCAGTGCGACCCTGAGCAAAATTCATGCAACCGAATCGATATTTATATTTTCTTATTTTTATTATACATACATTTATTATACTACTTATATAAAAATAGCCCTGTCCCCTCGTCAGCAAAAGTAAACAAATCTCTTACAGTGCTTTCGTAAACATTGGTACATTCAATGGTTTTTTTATTGATTCAAGAGAATTTTGAGAAAAAAATTGCGGAAAATCTGAAAAAGTGAAAAAAAAAATTATACTGCTCACGTATTCACCCCCTAAATTCCCCCACCCATGTCATCAAAACTAAGCAAAGCATAGACCCCCGACCCCCTCTTCTGCTTACGTAATACTTGAATGACCCCGATGGTCATTTTACTTAATGTTTTTAATTTAAAATAGTTTCGTAGGTATTTCAATTAGAAAATAAATTTAAATTTAAACTAGTCTCTCATTAAATTTTTGCGATCCTGCTTGCCATCCTTCAACATTTTAAGTTTTCGTTTTATAACAGTGTGGTTGTTAAAATGTTTAAATTGTCTTCGACATTATTAAGTTTTTCATTAAAATATAGAGATATTCTAACGCGGAACTGGCTGTTATATCCCGTGTAGAATAAACTTTTTTTAATTGTGTTTGGGCTTATAAGCGTTGCGTAACATTTATTCATTTACACTTTTTGTACCGTACACAACATCCAAGAACAATAGGCGGACGTAATGTTAAAAGCATTTTCTGCCAGTCAACCTTTGTGCAGTGGAAAAAGAGCTAAGGCGGTCCCAAAAAATGATTGTTTTATTTCAATCGCTACACAAATAAAAAGACATATAAAATTATCCTGCCTGAACATTTATAACAAAAATAAAAAATCTGTGTTGCATAGTAAAACGAGGGCAGGTTACTATTGGAAATAATGTTTGTAAGTGTATTGTTCTTTTTCAATATGCTGAGGAGTTTGTTTCACCTTTTCAACTTTCCGAATTGGAGGTAGAAGCATGTATGCCGTTAATAATGTAATGATGTTATTGCCTTTGTGTTGTCCATGGTACCCACCACGACAATCTCTCGTAGTGTCGGGCTTGAGTGATTATTTATTTAATAATTAAATTAATATCTTATTATTTATTTATTTATTATTAATTTTGCCTACATGAAAGAAATGATGGGGAATTTCTGAACTCATATTGAAATCCAATATGAGTTCAGAAATTCCCCAACAACAGAGGAAGTAGCTTGGTATTCAAGATCAGATAGAGCCTCTCCCTATGTTACCATTCCATTATTGCATATTGATGTCTAAAACCTAGTACAAAAGGTAGGAAACCCTCCTAACGATAATAGGTACCAAGTTTCCTGCATAAAACGATATTTAAGCGGGTAAGTTTCCACTCAATCTTCAACAAGAGACAGCAGGTCATTAGTTGTTAAGCGCCATTGTACTTTAAGTGGAAAATGTTATTGTTTAGTAATATTATGCGCACTCTATACAGTGATTCACATTTTTTATCAAGCGTTGTGTTTTGATTTTTAATCATCATCACAACCCATAACTGTCCCACTGCTGGGCACTGGTCTCCTCTCACAGTGTGAGGGGTATAGGCCATAGTCCACCACGCTGGCCAAGTGCGAATTGGTGGACTTCACACACCTTTGAGAACATTAAGGAGAACTCCCAGGTGTGCAGGTTTCCTCACGATGTTTTCCTTCACCGAAGCAAGTGATAATTAAATATTAATACGCACATAATTTTTGAAAATTACCGGACACTCCGGTTCGGCAGTCCAACGTCCAACCACAGGGCTATCACTGCTTACTTTGATTTTTAATCCTTCATTCTTTTAAACAGTCGTTTATTTCTTCTTTAACAACGGGTAACCAGCCCTCGCTTTGCTTTAGGGTTTTTATGACGTACCCGCACCCGAAATGATTGCTACTCAATTATATCAGGCTGTTTATAAATTTAATGTTTTTTCAATTGAATCGTTTCGGAGGTAACTCTTGTTATTCTTTTAATAAGGACACATTTTCATTTATTGCACGTTACGCAAAAGCAGTAAAACGTTACTTACCTTCTGCCATACTAAGCTACCTACTTCCATACTAAGTTGTATCTAAAAGTCCGGAGTATTAGACCCATATCTCGGGATTAAAATATCCTAAATAAAGACCCGAAGGAAGGTTAGTTGATGGTCAGAAAGGCAATCCTAGTATTAATATACCCATTTGTACATAATAAGTTACTATTTACATTATGCATAAACATTATAATTCATACCAATTTTGTTGAAGTTGCTCGAAATATTATTGAAATATTCACTAACTTCTGACTCACAATAACTTTTACATTATACTCCGCGGGGACTGATCCATTTTCAGGAATAAAAATGTTCTAGCCATATACATAATATATATATGCATAAATGAGGCCATTCCCATACATATTTATTATCAGGTACCTACGTAGATAGATGTAACTCCGTTTGTTTTGTTAATATCTAGTAAGAAAAATTATGAAACCGACAGTTTAACGTGCTTTATGAGGCACGAAAGCGACCGGCCTCGTCCGCTTTGTTTTCACTAGTCAATAAAGTTATGGTTGACAAAAGGTACTCTAGGTTGTACTAGCTCGGTCACAGTTGTCATGGTCGTCAGCGGAAGGGTAGTGCTGCATGCTCGTTTGCTATCTTAAGTGCATAAAAAAGGTAATATTTTGAGCACTGTATACTTCATATATCATAATGGTAGACGACTATCTATCTCATTGAAGTCATCACCGACCACCTCATTACCATAAAAACCAACATCTGCATTGCTACGCCGCAGCGTACGACCACATTTAATCAATGGGCCTCTTGTGTCGACGTGTCATTGTGTCCGTTGAAAATGCACGGGCGATTGACTTTATTCAGGCCAGTTTTAAACGATGGAGAACTTTGGCTAACCTAATTCGGTTGAGGAGTAAGATAAAAAAGTGTAACCAGATCCAACCCAAACACAATTGCTAGTAAATCTTTTAACATACTCTAAAATAAGGAGGTGCCGAAAGTTTTGGATGCATTAATAAGATTTGTAGTATTTCGTAGGGCACAAAACCTTTGTCGCCGACTGCAAACCGTCTGTTTGTATAGAAATAGATTAGCCAATCTATTGGATCTCAAAACAAACCAAAGGTTGACCTATCAAATAGCTGAAAGCCATCAGCCAAGCGGTCGGTCCTTACAAGTAATACTAACTTGTTTGTTTAAGCCTTTAGGGGACAGCGGTCAATGAACAAGTTAAAGCCGATTTCGCACGATACGACATTTACACCGTGTTTTGTTGACAAACTTGTGTTCGGGGATCCCGGATTGTAACGTGAAAGATAGTTGGAGATTGTGTCGGTTTTGCGAAAAATAGCAATTGTGAATGTTACTTTCTTATGGAATTTGGTTTTAAGTTAGCAAGTTTGGTGCATGAAACCTTTCGAAGGTGTGTGAAATGACGTATTTGCGGCACAGCATCACGCACATAAACAATCCTCGTCGGTTACTTTTTAGGGAGTTAAAGTTCCTTCAGATTCTTAGGGCCATTTTACGCTCCGGGAGTCGACTTTTAACTATAATGGCCCACTACTGAGCACTTCGCATAACTGAGGAGAAGTCGCCAACCCAAGTGTCGGAAGTTGTTATGCCATCCGAAGGTATCCGACAAGGCTTAACGATTGTTATCTAACGATAACGGGACCGACGGCCTATCGTGCCCTCCGAAGCACGGAAACGCTCAAGAATTTTTTGCCACTAGCGGTCACCCTTTCAAGTACCGTCCGAGCTTACGATCAACGTAAGCCACCGGGCTATGAGAATTTCTACCCGGGAGTACTTCGTGCCAACTATCAACCCTCTATGTTTTGTGGCAATACCATCAACTCTTACCTGGTGACTACCTACAAGCACATTTAATGGACTAATAAAATACAGATCTCAACTTATAACAGTTATGTAAAAAACATTTTAATCGCTCGTCCCTATTCAGCTATTTCTTTCAGACAATATAATTTACGACGGAGTAAAAACTCGCAGCTGTCTCTCTCTAAGTTTTAATGGCATAACGATTTTTATGATGACAAGAAGTTTTTTTATATCTAATGTTGGCGATATTCGATTTTAATTTGTTTTTCATCTCGATCACGAGATATTTGTACGAATCTCTATCTATGCTATATTTATTTGTACACATAATAAAAAGGTAAAGATCGCTGTCTGTAAATGGAACAAATATGATAAAAATAATTATTATGGCCTTTAATAACGCAATTGAACCCAAAACAATAAAAGCTTTTGTCTGTCTGTGCCTTTGCACGCGTTTATGGGCTTAAGGGTTTAAAGGTTACTATTTATTGTGGTAAGCTTCACTTAGTGTTTATTTTATTTCAATCAGTTCATAAATAAAAAAATAGGTATATCTGTTTAAAGAGTCACGTGTGTATATTAAGTTTGAATATTAATAGTCATGTCAACCCATACCGTCGTAACCTGTTTCATGACTAGGCTGTGACGTACTAACCAGGTGACGGTCAACAGTTACGGTAAACAAACTACGTCACGTTTTCCTCCTTACAGTCAACGCGAAATAAAGAATAATCCCCAATATCGTTGAGATGGGACCCTCGAATAGTTGTAGTTTATTACCGATCGGTCTCATTGCGACGAACCGTCCGTCTGAGCGTCTTAAGTTAATATTTGAACGAGGTCAAAAGGTCCCTTCGAGTTTAAGTACCGATGCTTCGTTTAATTAAACGGGGAGTCCACTTGAATCTCCACTTGACTGGTACTGCTGGGTTAGTATGTCGTAGGAAAAAGAGCATCTGATGGGAAGTGGTAATCATCGGCCATAGAAATCAGTCGTCATCGATGCATTGCCGGCTAAAGAACAGTGATAAAAAATAAATAAACAGCAAATTAAGTTTAGTTTTTAAATGCTCTTTTTGCACTCATTCTTTGCCTGCAGTGGCACTTAAGCCATTTTTACTTAACGTCCGATTACTAATAGTGCTTTGGCTTACTCTACTTATTAGAATTTATTCACCAGAAAAATTTGCTCATTTACCGTTGAAAGGGTCTACTTCGATGGCCAGTCGGGACACGCATTTATGTAATGTGATTTGCTTATTGACCGACTGAATGGTCCTAGCTTTATTTCCCATTTGGGGCAAACAATAACTCATGTAATACAATTTGATTATACTGGAATCTTGTGTTTTAATTCCTTAATACCACTCAGGCTCCTGTGACTATTCGAAGATTATGAGTGAGGCTTTAAAAATATCGCATGGAATAAAAAAAAAAACAAAAAGAAACACTATCAGATGGGATTGTTGGCACCTCCTTATCATAAGTAAAAAAAAGTAAAATAACTTGATACCTACTTGCCATTTATTAGCTGGACCAAAGAATTCATCTTAGAAACAAAATTATAGTCAAGTAGGCAAGTGATTGCATAAAAACGCAGACAAGTGGATAGGCAAGTGATTAGCAAGTGTAAACACAGCACTCAGGTTAAGCGCCAAAGAGTCCCTTAAGAGGCAGTAAAGGCGAATTTGTACGAGTACCTTCCTTCCTTAGCTTAGGAGTTTTCAGTTCAATATCTTCAACAGTAATTATCAGAGCGTATTTCTCGGATAATGTTGGTGGATGAAATCAAAACCATTTGGATAACAGCAGATAGATTTTACCCAAAAATACCTTTGTTATTACATTAAATAATTTATATAATAAACATCTACAATTGTGACAATTAATTGGACAGTATTAAGCTAGCCATACCAAAAAAATATAAATAACAAAATAAATTAACTAGAAAATAACAGGATCAATTTTTCCCCGGCTTATGTAAATAAAAATACAAAATATTTGCATGTTTAAGATTTTAATGTACCTTAAACGCTTAGGGCTTTTGTTCGTGACCTAGTTAGCAGAAAATACTTCTTATCCTCTCTCATTCCAGTCCATACAATCTTATCCTATCCTTTTCTATCCCAAGCCTCAACGCATCTCATCCTTTTCTATTCATTTTTTTATATCCATTTTCAATTATCCCAGTAGGTAATTAACTAAGTAGTATAATCTAAACTAAATGACATAAAATAATATAAACCTAGAAACCCTTTACAGAATTCATAACCACTCAAACCTTCAGCGAGGGTTTGATCTTGAAATACGCTAAGATCTTTAACAATGTCTATAGGATAACATTATTAAATCTTTAAAAAACTACTCATAGACTAGAATTTGCTCTGTCCTGGGTGCCATAGACAACTCACAAAGATAAGAACACACACCGGATTCACGGAGGACAGAAAACACTCTTCGAGCAGTTCGAACTTTCGAATAGAACGTTCGAACAGCGGTCTAGCATAATTATGCGCCACACTGCTGAAACAAAATAAACTATATGCCTGTATGCAGCGGAAAAGAATACTTAGAAGTGTAACTACCGATCAAAAATAGCGTAATGAATACTAGGCTGCGGCCTAGTAGTCAACGTCAGCCCATTCGTCGTTCTGTTTTTTGTTTTTACTGACATTGAAATTAGCCAATCACGGCTGGCCTTGTGTAATGCTGCATAAAATAAGACCAATTGTGAACTTTTAGCGGCTTAAGTCACGTGAGTGATTTGGTACCATTTTCGAATGACTGTTTGTATGGAAAGGCGTCCTCTGTATTTTATAGCTCGATGTATGTATGTCTATAATCCTAAGTGGATTAACTACCGCAAAACTACGCAGTAAGTACCTCTGCTCAGTAATATCCTATTCCGTATACGCAATTAAATACGAGTACCAAACAAAACCGCGATACATCTATAATGTGTTACTTAACGTTACCGCACTAACCTTATCAATGCATAATTAATATCCTATGTCGGCTACACGTTACAGGTTATCTTTCTGGCTTGAAGATTATTCATAAATTTATACAGGATTACTGGCTACACGATGTATTCTTGCAGGGGTATTATAAAGAACCTAAATGCAACAAGTTTGATCCCAAAATTGTATCGATTGTAAAATAACAAAAACTAAAATGTTGACTATAGCTAACTTCAGGGTGTGTAGCTAACTTCAGGGTGTCGGTTTTTCGTGACGCATCGTAAAAATTTACTCTCATCATTTATCCCTAACGCGCCAAAAGAAGTATAACTTCAAAAAAACTTTTTACATATTTGCAAAATAAGGGAAAATCTTAGTCAAAAGTCCTGTAGACATGTATATTGTAGGCATGTGATGAAGGAGCAAGGAGCTTTTTAGAGCTTACTGCGTTATGCGTTCACTAGTGCACACAACTAAAATTATTACGTTATTTAATTTTTAATTTCATTTCTTTATATTTACCATATTGCATTTATTATTTATTAATATTGGTATCATTATTTTGATTTTTTAATGTTAACTGAAAACTATTGCTTTTTTTTACATGTCTTACACGCAGGAAAGAAAGGTAAGTGAGATTGTATAAGTTTTATTTAAAGTTATTATGGGACAACCGAATTATGTGTGCAGTATTCTAATTCAGAGAACCTATGTATGTATGTATGTAAGAGGCCGTATTTCATACAACTGAGTTGTCAAGTTATAACTCCTGTTGTCCCATTGAAATAACTATTTTCACGTCATTTTAGTTTAAAACAATAATTTTATATTTCCAAAAAATGTCTTAAAGTAAGTTTGACTCAAATGATTTGAGACTAATAGGATAATGTTATTCAGAAAATATTATATTCATTTAATTATAAAATTCAATAATTCAAAGAAATTACTTACTTAATAATTTATTAAATTACTAAAAGGTCTTTGTAAGCAATGTTTCAGGTAAAAACAAAATGTATGTAATTCGCACGTGCTAGAAGTGAAACTTAAAAATAACAAATACTGTCAGTCCAAATATTGAGGTTTTGCTTTGCTTTCGAAAGCCGCCATTTTGCTCATTTTCTCCCAGTTAAAATGTGTCTGTCTCTTTTTAGTTTCCGTTTCATTTCATTTGCGCGTCATTTCCGTTTCATCGAATTCCAAATCACAACGATACTATAGAAGTATTCACTTCAAAAAGTAAGTTTTCGATAAATGTGTACAAACATTTCAAATCTCGGCCTGTCATCGCCCGCCACTTAACACTCAGCAGTGTAACGAGTCATTTACACTTAATCAATTCAGCTATCACCGATAAAACCACGCAGCACAATAACATAATCTGAATCCATTGAATACTCTACTCTGACCCCTCAAATTAAAGCACATTATCCTTCGCAGGATCTACAAATTTAGAATCCATAGTTCAAAATATTTTCATACAATGCAGCGGCCTATTGTGGAGTAGGTTCATTGTCAAGTTTTGTGTTCATTTATCTATGACAAGTAAGACATATGGCTATGGGGTTAATTTTGCTTGGTCATCCGACAGTGGTTCCCAACCTGGTAGCGTAATAAAATACGTTACGTTCTAATGGGTCATATATGACCCTTCCTCAATCAAAAGTGGAAGACACTTGACATATTGCGATACTTGTGTTTCTTAGAGCTGGTAGATAAACAGATGGGAAATAAGATAAGGTGTCTTGTTGATACTGTCTATAAACATCTAAGTATTGAGGGTAAGAGCAAACAAGTTTGACAACTATTTATGTATGTTTTAATACCCCGTAACCTCGTTAATAGTGGCACTGTATGCGAAGCAGGAGTAAAGATAAATAAACGCGTACATACATACTCATACCCCCGCATTACGATTCCCCGTGTCGCTGGCTCGCGTGTGGCGTGGACGAAACACAAATAACACATCATTTACACCTATTACCCAAGGACAAACTTTTATCTATCACATAAATGCCTGCCGTGCTAAACGTAGTACCCTTCGCTTCCCAGCCAGGGTCACTATCAACTAGGCTACGGGGTCAACAAAAATAATATTGGTAATTAATAAAACCGAACCAAAAGTTGAGCGCCACTGTCCAACCGCTATTTCATTCCGTGATTTAATTATAAACTGGGGTGGTTTCTATAATTTGACTATTATTTGTTACTATGTTAACTATTTGCGGTCACACGCCAATTATTCTGACGGTAACTGTTAGTGATGGTGGTTGCTATGTCATTTGGTATCGAGTATTGACTGTATCAGGGTGCTAACTTTTGTGAATAAAAAAAAACACTAAAATGCACTTGGAGACTGCCGCGGTAAAGCTATTGCATAGCATTTTTTTTATCAACTTATGCAATTATAATTATTAGAAGTTATATAGTTATATCAGAACAGCGCCATCTAGTTTGTAGAAAACATACGTACCATACCTTAGTATTAAGGTACTAGATGGCGCTGATTGGGGGTGTTAGGTTTTTTTCGTTACGGAATTTCTGGGTTCGGTCCCCACGCTCAAGGCCCGCGATAAAAGCTATGCAATAGCTTAAAAAAGATCAAGTCCGAAATATTCTGTCGCCGGAAGGGGTTTTGTATGTATGTAAAAAAAACTTATGTATGTACGTCACTTTATTAACGGACGGCCGCAGAGATACTTCTTACACTTCACACTTAACACTTACACATATTAAATCGTAAACAACGAAAAACACGACACATAAACTCCAGTATTCCATAATTGAAAAAAAAACCTGACAAAATTCCCCAACACAATTACGTAACGAAGTTGACGGGAATTTTTTCCCTAATTACAGCGGACGACATTTTTATTCCGGCAAAGGGACGTGTTGTACCGTAGACGGGTAACGAAATTATGCAAGGAAATTAGGTTTGCTGAATGTGCGCGAGGTTTTATGAGGCGACATTTTAAAAACATTCAACAATTTGCGTAGTCGGCTACTTTTATTACAATACAAGAGGTAAAACTATGGCTTCCTCGTGGTTTGAGACTCTTCCGATTGGAAGACTCTTGGTTAGATCACGCATCTCCTTTTTCATTGCTACGTATCTTGATTCGGTGAAGGAATACTGAAGCAAAACCCCAACGCTATAGAATTATCTAAAGTAATACCCGCAGGGGTGTACCTAAAAAGTTTACCAGACAAGTTTACCTGTACAGGAATATATCTACATCTACATCTACACTAATATCTACACTAATATTATAAAGAGGAAAACTTTGTTTGTATGTTTGTTTGTTTGTAATGAATAGGCTCAAAAACTACTTCACCGATTTTAAAAATTCTTTCACCATTCGAAAGCTACATTATCCACGAGTAACATAGGCTAAATTTTATTTTGGATAAAAATAGGATTCCGTAAGATATTTAGGTTTTTCGGACACAAGGTGTAAAAAATCAACCAGAAAAGTTACTTATTTTGCGTACGCTGCCTAAACTATAAAAGATAGAACCATAAAATGTTCTAAGTAATTGTAGATCTTATAAATATCTACAAAAAAGTCCGCGACACACTATACCTATCTATGTCGAGTGAGGCACAATAACCATTTTTTTATCTGCGTCGTCGATGTTAGTGTCGGTGTCTGTGAATTGACCTGGGAATCATTTTGCTGACCGTGTCTTTCCTGGGTAGGCTTTTGCAGCGGTAACCGACATCCACGCGGGCGGAGCCGCGGGCGACCGCTAGTCTATTATAAGGCATCACTCAAGCTAAAACGAGAATCGCTGGAGCAACTCAATTATTCCAATTAAAAGCATTGGATTTAGCAAAAGTATGCTGACTTTTGGTCGAAGTGTCACACGATAATTCTATTTCCATGTCACGATAGCTAATAGTCATATAGACGAATTAATTCATCAGCGTTAAATTAATTTTCATAATCAATACCAAATTATCTTCGCAAATTAGATTCCACGCTCTGTTTGATATCAATTCAATTTATGATAAATCACAATATACCTGATAGGAACTTAGTTGTTGATTATTGAAGTCAATCACAATTACAAAGTCAGTTAATAATGATTAATAGTTCTTAGATGGGTCAATTCAATTCATTAATTGGTCATAAAACACGATAGCTACTTTGTAAATTCACTTTTCATTCATTCAACAATCCCACCTAGTTGTATGTGGCGATGAAGTCTAAGATGTTGGACGGATTAACATAACATACATACATACAACATAGTATAAAAGCCTATTCACTCTCCTTTTGATGACTTCCATAACATACGTAGGTTGTTACACGTACACAACCAGTTTCTGATGATAATAAAGAAACATTTTGCGGTTAGCTTGGCTTCAACCCATTAATGGCCCACTATTGAGCACGGGTATCTCCTCAAACCTGAGGAGGCCGAGCATACTCCACCACGCTGCTATTGCGGAGTGGTGGAGGGTAATGCGGATTGGTGGAGGGAGTGCGGATTGGTGATGGGTACTATTTACTACAAATTATAAATTTTCAGGTGTCATCGCTCGATTTATTCCACTCATAGTGAAACCTGAACCGTACATCGTAATTTTTATTCAGACGAAAAATCTGAACGAAAAACTTCTAAAGAATGCAAAAAGGTTGCGCTCGGATTTTCGCCCTTGTAAAGTTTAAAAGCACAAACTTACATATTTTATGTGATAATAGGGGGTCAAATTAAACGGTTATTTTGCTGTGCTTTAAATATTTCTTTCAGGAATGCCTTTACCCTTGTGTCAATAGAAAGGGATGGAACTAGTCAAACAATTGAAATTGAACAATTGAAGCGAGGGGTCCTGGGTTCGATTCCTAACCGGGGTAAGTGTGACAGATAGATGTTTGTTCTCGGATTGGCGGTGTTGGTGATATGTTATTTGTGTTGCCCATGGCACCTGCGATACAGGGCGAACGGCAGCTGAATGGGTGACCGCTATATGGAGTATTGAGCGGTACAGTGCTTCAGAAGGCACGTTAAATAGGGAAGGCGCCTGTCAAATTTGATATTAATGGCGCTTCTAACGTAATTTAACGTAACGTACTTTTAGCGTTACTAAAATCTTTGAATAAAATATTTAAAACAATTAATATAAAACTAGAAAGAGTACAAGTTAATAGTAACGAGGTCCCATTCAGAGCTACATCTGCAAGAAGGAGACAATCACTGATTCATTTAGCTCCGAACGAAACAAAGATACGATTTACGGTCCAAATGCAAACAATCCCTCGTATTTCATTCCAATTCGATTTTTATCGAAACGTTGTAACGAGTGAGCGAAATCGAATGATCGTTCGGTTTTAACTTTCAACTCGTTGTTTTTAATTCTTATTTTTAAATTCGAATATCGAATGTCTGTTTCATTCCATTCTTCGGTCGATCAACGTTCGCGAAATTAAAAGGTTAAACATTGCCTTACATAGCAACTCTTTATTTGTTTACGAATAAAATGTGTATGGTCTTCGAATGGATACTTTTGTTTCAATAAATGTTTTGGGAGGTCTTAAACTTAAACATTGCTAAGCAAAGACTGTGATTCGGTATTTAATTTATAGACATGTCACGAAAATAGAAGCGCTCGCGCGCTCTTAGCTAGGCGGCTTGTGTCGATTCTATCGACCAAGTTAAGCCAGCGTGCGCGGTCGGTAGCTGGATGGGTGACCGCTACCGGCAAAAATTTCTTGTGCGCTTCCGTGCTTCGGAGGGCACGTAAAGCTGTCGGTCCCGGTTGTTATCGTTAGATAGCAGTCGATAAGCCATGTCGAAGGCCTGCGGGCGGCATAAAAACTTTCGACTTTGGCTACTAACCCTAACTTGGTGTAGACCAATCCGCAAACTCATGAGGCCTCCTTTTGTCATGAGTCATGAGGAGTGACCGGTGCTCAGTAGTGGGCTATTAATGGGTTACAGTCATTAACAACGAATTTATATGCATTTTAAAGGTGCTAAAGTAGAGTTTATTGACCATTTAAAATTTATGAGTATGTTTAAATTTATGTTTTGTATATTTATACTAATAGAAACTTTAACGATTCGGAATGTGTACATTAAATATTTGTTTTATATTTTAATATAGGCTTAGTCATCGACAAGGATAAAAAAATATTAAATAAAAATTTGTCATAAGAATTTTTTATGGAATGGCAGCAAACGACCATGCAGCACCAGCGCTGCCGCCCATGACAACAGCAACTGTAACCGACATAGAACAAGACTCAAATGAGGACTGGGATAGTTAGTCCGGTTAGGTGACGGTGTTAGAACATTAGTTGGTTAGTTTGTAAGTATGACTGGGGCAGGGACTGTTAGTGATAGTTAGTCCTGTTAGTTGTTGTTAGTAAGAGTCTCGTTCTATTTCGGTCACAGATGTGTTGCTACCCTTAAGGACTGAAATGGTCGCCTCTAAAAAAGTGTAACTAGTGCACTTGTATCTGTTTAAACAGTAGTTAACTAAGTTTTAAGCACAAATAATTATAACCAGTAAACAGCCTTGTTCCTATAAAGTTCACAGCCACAATCTCGAAATAAATGATAGGACGTGATGAAGCAAACAGTTTCACCACCAAAATGTATGAAGGTGTACAAAATATCAATCAAGACTTCTCCTAATATTTCCTCGCCGTTGAAGAATGTCCTTCGTGGAATATCAAATCGGGCCTCCTGTTCAAATGCTGATAACCTGCAGACTTGGCCTATGACGTTTTGTTACGATACGATAGAGAAATTCGAACGCGATTCGAAAATATTTGAATTTGGGCTTATAACGGCTTCAATTTAGTTATAACAATTATTATTCGATTTATGCTACTTTGTGTACTTTGTAGGTACTTTGCGTTCGACATCTAAGTCTAATAAAGTTTAAATGATTTTGAGACAATGATTTGAATCCGTTGCTGAAAAGAATACAATTTGAGGATATCATATTAGCAACGGATTTTACAGACTAGCTGAGATTTATACTCCCCTTGCTTAACACTTAACTATTTCTTTAGCTTTTTTGTATCTTAGTTCTTAATACAAAATGATTTATTTCGTTACATCAAAGAAGATTTTATAGCTTTTGTCTTGATATTTACTACCCAATCCTTTTACGTCTGTATTCAAGCCAACTTCGATGAATTTGGAAATACAAAAAAAATTAAATTAAGAATATTTTATATAAATTTAAATTCGGATCTTTCCGCGTCCAAGTTTGTAATTTATCAATGTCGAATCGAAAATCCGCTTCGTTTCGTGCAAACATGATTGTCGTAGCAGCTCACCGTATAATGGATGGTTCATGCCACAGCGGAGCAAGCGGAAGGAGTCTGATTATGCGCTAACTTTGGAGGCGATCTTTTGCATAATCACGTCGTTTCCGTATTATGTGAGGCTAATACTGGCTGGTTACGAGACTTTTTTTAATAGACGTGGGTTTTATGGTAATTTTGATACATTTATTTCTCAGATTACTGGCCGACGAAAATTCTCTTCTCTTTTTCTCGGACGGCAAAGCATCGGTTATATATTTGGTGTAACTAAGCGACTATATCCATTTGAGATTAGGTTCCTGGTCTGGTCGTTTGTCAGCAATTTACATTTAAGAAATCTTCTTGGAAATATGATGTTAAAGAACGGTTTTTGCCGTATTAGGTGTTGTTGGTTGTTGGGCCTAGAATCTGACGTCAATCTCATTTTTTAATAAATACGTACATTAAAAAAAACGGTAGAGATCACCGTCTTGCTTGAGACTACTGTCAGACGATTTGTCTGTTCCGGCTGGGGCTTATTGCTAGTATTTGTTTCATTTCCCTTCCATTAATACAATACCTTCCAATAATACAAAACAGTTACTACCATTGGTATTTGCAAGCGTCCTTGTCATTTATTTACTCCTATCTATAGGTACTACGAGTATAGTACCGTATACTTTACTTATCTACTTTGTGCCTATGCCTATAAGATAATTATGCTTTAACACTTTTGCAATGTCGACGTTGGTGACAATTAAATACAAAATTAGACGTGTGATTTATGCGTTTCCCCTTTTATTTCAACACCTTTTAACATCCATTAACCCTTTTTAGCACTTCCATGCCATTTCCATAACTGGATATAAAGAGTACTTACGATAAGTCGGAACAAATTATAACCTATTATCGTAAATAAAGAATATCGCAAATTGCATAGTGTATTATTTTTAAGGTTCGCCCTTTAGGCTGCTTGTACACGACAACATCATTCGTTTGGTTTCCGTTCCGATTTTGAATAAATCGTTTAAGTGTGTTTAATTAAATGATAATTTATGTTATTGTACTATTATTAATGCAACGTATACATATGTATACTCATTTTTTTTCTAAATTAGAAATAACACGGTTCGCAATTTGATATCTATGTACTCATGTGCCAACCGTAAACCAGGCAGCCAAGACAATCTCGATATATTTACTACTAGCCAACAGAGTTATGAAATTTAACAAGAATTTTTTATCGTACCACGAACTTCATCTCAGTTTGATCTATTCTTGAGGGATGACGATTTACCGTATCTGATAGTACCGTATAGTGTGTAGGATGCCTACGAAGTTGGACGCGTCGCGTGTAGTTAATGGAAACGCGATGCGATTCTGTCCGCCAAATGCAATCGTGAGAGCTCGTAGAGTCACCATGCCTCTCTTTATTCAGTTATTTCTTTGTTTTTTCGCACTCTTCAAAATTTATGACTGTCCCACTACTCGGTATGAGTCTCCTATTGCAATGTGACAATTTGAGCAAAGTTAAATTAATGTGGTATCGCTTTAAAAAGTCCCTATTATGAGTAATCTCGGAAAAAGAATCGGAAACCAACTGTCAAGGATATTTTTTGCCACTTACGATTACAGAGAGCACTTACTGTATAAAACTCATATTCAAGCCTGTCTTTAAAATACTAATCCAGTTTGTTATTTATATTCTTTCGTCATAAAATCGCTTTTGACTTGTAATTCACAGCATGTCTAATTAATAATGACGGACTTTTGTCCTGTTCTCTCCGATAAGTGCCGATGAAAATATCCCGATAATTCCAATTTTTGTTGTCACAGTACCAAGACAGAACATATGCCGAGTGAATATTTGCGGCGCATCGTAGCCGTACATCACTAATACGATCGAAATTATGGCATTATATGAGTAATATTATACGCCTTGGAAAAAATTACCTAGGGTTGTCGATTAGTTTTGTCGATAAATAAGTTCGATATTTTTTTTATATAGTTCCTACCTAATGATAAAATTTGGTTTTCTTTTGATAGTGAAAGAGCATGGAAATAATTAAAGAGTTATCATAAGATTGAAGGTAAAAGAAGAATCAAAGATTCAGCCAACATTGACAAACTGAGGGTTAGCACACTTCACATAATATGTTTAATAAGAACACATCTATCAATCTAATACCAGGTTTCCCAACCTTTATTTCGCGGCGCCCCCCCGAATCAATAATAATATTTCCAGGCCCCCTTACAATGTATATACAAGCTTCGGGGTTGTGTTGTGACTTGTTAATTTACATGCGGACATGTACATTATTTTTCGGAAATGGTAACGTACCTAGTATGCCCCCCCTGAAATTTCTCTACGCCCCCCTGGGGGGCGTGCCCCACCGGTTGGGAAGTCCTTCTAATACCTATGGAATACGAAGTTATATTTGAATAATTAAGAAAGAATATATTAGGAGAGTAGAGTAGATCATCAATCTCACAATCAATCTCTTCTCCCCATCTCCTAGTAATTTTATCGAAGATTTCATTGCACGATTATCAGGATTAAGTAGGATATTACAAAGTCCAGAGAACTACACAAAAAATAACCTGGGACTACTTTCGGCCAATGCAGGGTCACTCTAGCAGAAGACGTGTAACTCAAGGATCGACGGAGCCTCCAGCACTCCAAAAATATTAACAACTTATTGTAAGAAAAATTTAAATGATGAAAACAATCGATATCATTTGACATCACTATATTTTTTCCAAGTGGCTTTACGGTATTATCAGCGAACGTTTCGGCGGCGAACATCATTAAGTACTGCAGCGAAATAGATGCGGTTTGTACACGCTTTTTTTTCAAATTAGTAACAACACGTAATAAGTTTTCGTTGGGTTGTCTTTTTTTCTACATTTTGTTGAAAGGATTTCATAAAGTTATGAACGGCTCGTAATCTCGTTTATTTAAAAGCCGTTGGACGGCTAAGATATTGCTTCTTTTTGTTACCTTCGATGTTTTTGAAATCATATTTTATATTACAAAAATGGTTTTCATATTTGTGGGCGCTCAATCCATTCTTGAGTCCAAATTGCGTTGTAGTTGTTTGCAGAACACGGATCAGGCTATGGCACCAGGTCCCTCTTGAAAGCTGGTCTCTGTAGTCTCTTGACTTACCTACTCTTGACTTACCTTGGTCTGACTCCTTACCTTACCTAGCAACTACACGTCTTGAAACAACCGTGAAATGCTCAAACGTGTTTTGTTGCAGACTGGTACACTAACAAACATACCCCGTTCGTATTAGAATTTAATTGTTTTATTTATATATTTGATATCATGGCGATCAGTTGCTTCGATGAATGGTGAGTAAACCTGCAGTTTCTGAGAGTTCTCCATAATGTTCTCACAGGTGTGTGAAGTCCGCCAATCCGCACTTGGCCAGCGCGGTGGACTATGGCCTGTACCCCTCACATTGTGAGAGAAGACCCATGCCCAGCAGTTGGACAGCTGTGTTGCGATGATGATGAAGTTAGTAAAATACTCTTTACAAAAAAATATGAAACAATTCTTCTTGTAGTACCTAATGTTTTTTTTTATGAGCTAAGCCGATTAAGCTGATCGCATTGAGCGCTCACCCTAAAGACTAACCTTTGTGAGTTAGAATAAAAGGTTTTCGTATCTACTTAGTAAACGCTAACGGTGAGTGACTGTTGATTGACAGATGGCGTTACCCTGAAAATGACTCCAAAAAAATTAGTTTCGGCCTTTTTTCCCCTAACAAAGGATACCTGTATTAAGTTTAAAAAAAATTAAATATATTTATTTTGTCCAAATTAAAATTACACTTTTATTGTGACTTCGTTCGCGTTGGAGATTTTCGGTCTAAAGGTAGCCTATTTATTGCCTTATAACCTCCTCTATCTTCCCGGGTTCGATTCCCGGCCGGGGCAGATGTTTATTGACTTATAAATGTTTTTTTTTTTGTGACGTGTTAGTTGTATTGTCCATGCCACCCGCAGGGCATCCTTGTGAAGGGAATGAGTGTGTTAGCGTTCATATATTAACGTTTATTTTATTTTGTCATACCATTTCGTGCCTTAATTTTATACTGATACGTGTCGTCAACACCAAACATAAGTTACATTACATTACAAACAAACTGGAAGCCCTAAACAACGCCCGAAGCAAGAACCTTACCAGTACAATTATCATTTACAATCTCCACACAATTGTCACCTTAAACCCAAATGATATAAACGCTAGAATCCTTTAAAACAATACCGAGAAGTTAGTATGTAATTTCATTGAGCTGAAAAACCCCCTCATTAAAGTTAAAAAATGCTAATTTGTGACGAAAAATTTGCATGCAGCTGTCAAATTTCACGCACAAAGTGTGAAATTGCGTAATGAGACCGGGTTCTGATTGTCGGGGGTTGATATAACTCTGGAAACATACGGGTGGGGATAGGTGGCGGGTACGCTGCAGTCACAATATTAATACAAAATATTAATACAAAACAGATATTAAGATCATATTGAAACCTAATCTTTAGTTACAATAGTGCTGCAATTTTCGATTTGATATAAAAAATTAATGTTTGCTTCGTTTTTTTGTTTCTAATAAATTGTGTTCATTTATTTTTCAATACTCTAGTTCTTTAATAGCTGTTACGTTTTATTGTTGTGTACTTTTCTCCTTGCGTTTACCATAATAATACGTCCATAGGTTACATAAAACAGATCTCCGGTGCTATAAAACTTCAACGATGTTTATCCTACATCTGTTTACCGGCTACATTTGTTTCCGAACGCACGGTAACCGCCGCGTAAACAACCCCGTGTGTTTCCAAACTCATTTTAATAATAAACAAAGCATTTCCCCGTCCGTATCGCAGGTGTGTCGAATAGAACAATGTAAATTAAATAATTGGACCGACTCGATATACAGCGAGATAGACTATTGTTCGTGTGATTGTTAGATCACATCAGCATAAAGGTCTGCGCATTATATCAACTCAACTCGACTCCGTTTCAACTCATACGAAAGCTGAAATATGAGCTTTATTTCGTGTCACTTACGGAATTGTTTGAAATAATTCCCCCTCCCCGTTCTTCCAACGAACAACCCGAAGTACGGCGAACATCCACCCTTACGTCGTGAACATCCCGCCGATACGAACTTGTGCGCTGTGAGGGACTGGAATTGCTTGCCCGCGTCGGTGTTTCTGCCTGTGTATGATGTGTGTGTGTGTATGATGTGGGAGTCTTCTTTGGAGTTATCAGGTGGCGTTTAAAGAAATTTATGTAAAGAAAAAATACTGTAGAATTTTCGATCGGATCGGAATTGGTGGAAATACCATGCGTGGATCAGTTCTTTCAAGTTAATGTTGAAAATTAAACCGTAAAGGAAAAGATTTAAAGCTCATATTACAATGCATTAGTATGAGCTGAATCGGCGTCGAATTGGAGTTTAGTTGATGTGATATGCGCAGACCTTAAATGTTATCTACTGATTGAATTCTACATCAAAGCTCAGTGATTTTGTAACTAATGTTATTGGGGGCGTTTGAAAATTACAATTTACAGAGCAGTCCGTCATTCATGTGGTCCATAGCACCCACGACACAGGGAATCGTAGTGTGGGGTTATGAGTCGTCATCATAACCCACAACTGTCCCTCTGCTGAGCTGAACTGTCTCCTCTCACTATGTGAGGGGTACAGGCCATAGTCCACCACGCTGGCCAAGTGGCACGGAGGTCCTTTAAGAACTTATCATATTACCTTTAAGATATTATCCTTTACCGAAGATAGAGACAATTAATTAAATTTTTTGTATCTATTGTAAATACTTTTGATTGAATAAATTAATTTTTAATACACATAATTTGAAAATAAGGGACGCGATTCGAACTCAGTAGCCTCGGAGTTCAATAAGCTGTCACTTGTACAATGGATCCAAAATACAAAAGTATTTTCACACACAGCCTGCCGTCTAGCGCACCCTTTGAACTGAAATGCGAAATATGTGAAGCTTTCAGCATTCCACTCCTTCTAATGTACTGTCGAGCACAGAGTATAAACATTGGTTATATTTATTTTTATAGCCTTGTCGATGCGGAACACTTTTGCGTCTGTTTTATCGACGGACAGTCGGGTTAGTTGATGATAAGTATTCATCGGCTCTCATCAGTAACTGAGAAGAAGTTTATAAGATAAACTTAACTTTGACTACGTTAAAATCCAACGTTGTAATGTAAACAGCAGTTTTAAAAGCTGAGAAGATTCTTTCATCGTTTTTTCTTTTCTATGATAATGTAAACTCCGAAACTTATTGGTAACATATGTATGCTTACGAATAACGCATTGATAAAGAAACCTAGATGTAATAAATGATTTTCGGTTTCGGTAAATTAATTAACCATCGGTCTCAATATGTTTTTATTAAACGGCTGACTTACGTGCGTCCTCGTTTAAGTTTGTTTTTTACCACGTAAGTCATTTTTAGCAACTTTTCAGGAGAAATACAAAACCGATTAATTTTATATAGACACAAAAAAAGTTCATTTAATAGTTCATTTAATAGTTCATTTAATAGTTCATTTAATAGTTCATTTAATAGTTCATTTAATAGTTCATTTAATAGTTCATTTAATAGTTCATTTAATAGTTCATTTAATAGTTCATTTAATAGTTCATTTAATAGTTCATTTAATAGTTCATTTAATAGTTCATTTAATAGTTCATTTAATAGTTCATTTAATAGTTCATTTAATAGTTCATTTAATAGTTCATTTAATTTTAAAGGGCGTAACTTAAAAGGCGTAACTTGATTCTGAATGGACAAAACGACGCGTCTTTCGATTCTCTAGCGAATGGCATCAAAATGTGAAATCCGCCAACAACGGATTTACGTCGTGATAGAACTTAAACGACGATGATGTCAATGTAATCTAATACCTTTAAACGAGCAATTCTTGTATATATATAATTGGAATCTCGGAATCGGCTCCAACGATTTTTATGAAATTTAGTATACAGGGGGTTTCGGGGGCGATAAATCGATCTAGCTAGGAATCATTTTTAGAAAATGTCATTTTATTCTTGTTTTTGAAAATATGACTCTTCCTGACATCTATTGGCGAATAATAATACTACTATACTAATACCAATTGCTTTAACGATACAACAGCAGATGGCGTTGTTAAGTAACACGAAGTCAATGAGTGTTTGCTTTGAGGTTAGACTAAGAAAATCAATTGTTTGTTTATATTATTTGTGTCTTCTTAATATTATTATTCGTACTTAAATATAATTTCCAAAAAACACAATTTATAAAAAAAACCGAGCAAAGCTCGGTCATCCATCTAGTGTAAAATTATAAACGCATTTCATTCACAAGTCGTCGCCATTAAACGAAGAGGGTCTAAAAAACTGACTTCCGAAGTCATCGACACATTATGAAAACGCAGAAAATCTACCACGACCGAAGTTAATTTTATGCACGTTAAAATATCACATCGCGACGGATATTCAATTAGTACGGTCCTACCTGCCATTGTGCCTTCTATGCCGTTTTTACAGCAGAAAAAAACGAATAATGGACCCCGTTTTTAATCTGCAACGGTTTTGTAGCGCAGTGGAAATATTTGTTGAATTTTGTTTTAAAGTTAAGCGATTTGAATTTGTGAAGGCGCATATTGCGAATTAAAAATTATGCTTATTTTTGACGGAACGAATTAAACGCGGACGTATTTTTGTCAATCGTTAATGCCATGAAATAAATAGAAAAAGTTTCACCTCACTTACATGATTTTAAACTTATATCATTACGTCCATTACATTTATTTTACTTATTACATTACATTATTATTTTTTGCGGACATTTAACATATCTTTGCGGACATTAAACATATACTCGTATCATTGCGGGTTCATGAATACCTGTATAATGTCAATACATCTCTAAAGTTGTTCTACTGTACGATGTAAAATAAATATAGGCTTACGCGCTAAACCCCCGTAGGATTCCCTGTGGGCGGCATGGACAATACAAATAATACAAACAAATACATCGCAACATCCACGACCCGAGAACAAACATTTAGGGCGCGTTCACATAGTACGTCCAGTATGCTGGATCCAGTAAAACGGAAGGTAACATTCACACAGCATTTTGAGCGCGTTCACATAGAACGTCCATTTTACTGGATCCGTTTTAACGGGTCAGTATTTCCGTTGTGTGTGGGATGTTTTACTGGATCCGGTATACTGGATTCTGTGTGAACACGCTCATACAATTACATACACTACTAGCATCCAGTATTCTGGATCCAGTAAAACGGACGTCCTATGTGAACGCGCCCTTATCTGTCACAATGTCTGTCCGGGATAGAACCCGGTGCAGTCAGGGTTGTGATATAAGACGATGAAATCGTGATTCAATAGTCAATTCAAAATCATTTATTCATGGAAGTATTTTGGCAATACACCGCCGTCTTTTTTCAGTCTACCGCCCTTTCGCGGCTATTTAATTTTATCAAGGAAAGAAACGAAAGAAACTCCTCAGCTTTTAACGAACGACCACTTTTAAAACACTATGTACTATAATTACAACAAATAAAGCTAATGCTTATAACAATACATCAGATGAAATCTCATTCAAATTAGTTTAGCTGTTTCAGATATTAGCGCGCGTTTATAAAAGACCCCTGAAAGTTTTTCTCAAATATCTTCTATCAAACATCGATCATTTAATTTCATTATACATCATGTATGATTATACATGTCGTAATTTATTGTTCAAACCGCATGGAACTCGATACAGTAATCGCGATTATCGCGCAGACTAACAGGTATTTTAAAAATATTCAGTGTAAATAAAGCACAGTCATGACCCATTATTTTCGCTGTTATAAATATTTTTAACAAAAACTCTCCATTGTCAGTGTTTAGTCGTTTACTGACTCTATTGTGTCGCGTGGTTTCGATGTAATGACACAACGTGGAAAAAACTATAGAATTTATTTATAAAAATAAACCACAGAATTAGATGAACGAAACAAAACGCCTCGCTCGTGCGCTCTCGTCATTTACATTACATATAATTATATATATATGTATATATATATTACATATAATATGTATATTAATAATATTACTTACATGCTACATTCATAACTTGATTTCTAAAATAAAAATGATATCAAAATGAGTGACAGTGCTATTACGATGAAAGGAAATGTGGAGACGCATGCGCGGCCTAACTGCTTATTAGTTCAAAGCTCTAGATTCATAATGCTCAATTAGATATTAGGTATATTTTCCCGTAGAGATTTCAACAATTTTGATTTATAAAGTAATTTCTTATTATATACGTGAGAATCGTGCCAGAGATCATCTCAAAGTGGGTGTGTGAATGTGCCTGACTGATTTTATATGTGTTTACGATGGTCGCCATGATAGGAGTGGCGGAACGAACCACAAATGACTACTTTAAATCATTTCTACCTATAAGTGTTATGTATACATATTTCGAAGGAAGTAAAACGTAAATAGCACCAACGCGCAGTTTGGCTGTAGCGACTGTTACTCATATCACTGGTAACCCAGCCATAGTCCCAATTGGGGATTCCTGGTTCACCAGCAACCCAGTTAGAATTGTAGTTTGCAAAATTTTAGAACCGGTACGAACAGTACAAACCAATGCAGGAACATAGCTTATATAAAAATAACAGTTTAATCTCACACCATTTTCTATAATCGGCAGGAAACGGAAGCAAAAAAAATGATTTTGATAAACATATTTCAACACTCTTTAATATACCTACCGATTTTGAAATATACGAATAAGTGGAATAATCCCACACAACGTTTTATTATCGACAGGAAACACGCTTAGTATCATTTTAAGAAAAATATTTGGACATCTTGTAACAATTAAATACCAAATTGAAAATGTGGCTGCAATCGATTAAAACAAAATAAAATATATACTTAGTTAAAAAAATAAAAACAACCTTTTATAATAAATCGAAATAAAAAATAATTCTTACCATAAGTATTATTATAGTGGGAATAGCGTGGGGCCCTTTTTATAGTACGCAAGATATGGCACAAAGCACCCCACGCTTTTTCCACTATAATAATACTTATAGTAAGAATTATTTTTTATTTTTTACTATCGACCCGCCCTCGCTTCGCTTCGGGAAACTTATTTCTTCGGTTTGCCAAGATTTAGTTATATATTTTGGATAATTCACACTATATCTTTATAAATTATAGCCTATGTGTTATTCTGATGTGTAAGCTATATTATTGTAAAGTTTCAGCAAAATCCATTCGGTAGTTTTTGCGTGAAAGAGTAACAAACATTCATACATCCATACAAACTTTCGCATTTATAATATCAATAGGATTAAGCGACGGTATCCAGTCCCTCACTTCAGAGGTCGCTGGACATTGCACGGTCCAGTTTAATCCCTAGGCGCTTGGTGGGCCCGGTGGGCTTGGTATTTAGCCCGGCTGTTACCAACCTCACGTTTGAGTCGGTCGGCAAACGACTTGTCGTTCCGGCCGGGGGATTTAGAGCCACTATTTTCATGTAAACTGAGGAACGAACTGCCTACGACTGTGTTCTCACAGTGCTACGACATGGGGTCCTTCAAGAAGCGGGTCTTTCGCTTCGTGGCGACGCGTTGGTGACGCGTCTGATGCTGCCAATGCCCATGCGACGGTGATCACTTACCATCAGGTGACCCCTCGTCTCTATCTATATATATAAAAGGAGAAGCTGACTGACTGACTGACTGACTGACTGACTGACATATCAACGCAGGGCCTAAACTATAAGGGTTAGAAACTTGAAATTTTGCACAGGGGTTCCTTTTATAACGTAGGGGAGCACTAAGAAAGATTTTTTGAAAATTCTCCCCTAGGGGGGTAAAAGGGGAGCGCAAAGTTAGTATGAAAGTTCTCTGATTTTATAAACTTTTATATATTTAGAGATTTTTGGCGGGCGAAGCCGCGGGTGTAGGCTTGATAATAATAAAACTGTCAGTTGACAGTCAAAAAGTGACTGTTCTAGTTATTCGACCCCAAATGAAAGCTAACACCCCTATATTGGAATTATGGATTACCATTCATTTGCAGTAAATGGTGATAACGGTAACCAATTGATTTGTTGTGGAATAGTTTAATGGATTACGCCCTGATCCGTTTTAATGGGAGGGGTGAGCCGTGAAATGACGTCAGTCTGATAAGGAAGAATATTCTCAACTTATTACGTTCATATTTTGATCAGCTACGTTGGGAGTGCCCGTCATTGAAATGAAATGAAATGAAATGAAATGAAATGAAATGAAATGAAATGAAATGAAATGAAATGAAATGAAATGAAATGAAATTTATTCGAAGTTGGTTTTTTACAAACACTTTTCGAAAGTCAATCTACGCCATCGCTTCGACAAATCCCTACCGTGAGTAGTCTTGGAAGAAGAAGCGGCAAGAAACTTCCAAGAAGCTTTTTTTGCTACTCACATTACAGATAGCACTTACTACTACTTACTAGTTAGAATATCAAACTCATGTCCAAGCATTTTTATCTTTAAACTATTATCATTAAACTATTCAGTTTGCATTTTTATGAATGCATTGATTGAAGAGACATACAAAAAGTAATTAATGTACAAGGCGTTTCGACATTCTCTTACTAATAACATAATAAGCCAAGTCATTAATTAAACCGGAATGTGATACTACTTGAATGACATATTAGCATTTAAAGCATTAAATTCTAAAGTATCCGTTCCCTATACAAATTCCCCTTACAGAGTCCGATATTATATTTGAACAGTCCAAAACATTCCTGCTCTACCTTTCTCAATAAAACATTGTTAAAACGAGACAACACGATAACACAATAATTCTAAATACTCGTTCCCCATACAACAATCCAGGAACCCCAATCCCAAAGCAAATGTATCACGGTTATTACCGTTCTCGCTCCACCATGAGATGTGTGAGGGAGACAGCAATCGGGCCCATCGAACCGAAAGTTTAGATCCCAAATGCCGTCTATGCATCTATTTGGAAGTCCGTGCCCGAAGCAAATATATCGTGGCCAATCTGAACATTTGAACCGTCGTTTGGCAAATTTATGTACGGCGATACTAAAATCCTCCTTTTGCGTCAAATGTATCAGTTACACGCTTTTTCCTTTTTTTAACTTAACCCTACATTGCCGGCGTATCCGAAAATGCATCTATTTGGGTATACGAAGTTCGAGTTTAGTTTTTTTTTTTCATTTTGTAAAGTGGTCACAGTAATGGTTGAAGTTAAAGTTTAAGTTAACGACAGATTTGGGTCCGTTTTTTACCCGCCCGGGGTGGGTTTAATGTTTTGCGTTGAACTTCTGTGTTATTCTTGTTATTTGGACTTGTTGGTCATTAGTTTTTTGTGTTCTGTTGACAATGCCTCAGCCAGACCCTCGCTCGCGATGAATAGCGATATTTAAAGGAATAGAGTAGAGATGGTTGCTTTGTTTTCGACTGAAGAGATCAGGTTCGTGGTTAAATTTAAACAGGTTTAGGACGGCATAAATTTATTTTACGTGTGTAATAATTTAAAATCTTCACACCTTATTCTACAACTACTGGGATAGTTATGGGTTGTGATAATGATGATGAGGTTATCAATCTATATAGACACTCATATTAACTGTTACTGATATCTGTATTGTAAATGGAAGACATTTATGAAACACTATTATTGCCCAAGACGTAGCTTTAGGCTTAAAAAGTCATGCCTTGTAGAATTAAAAGCTTGGTTCTTCACGTGATCCGATGATGCGTCATGTACTTGTGATTCTTTGCAACTATTTTACATAGATTGTAACAAAGAATCCTGTCTAAATATTATCTTGACTGTAGTTTCGAAGCCAAGCAACGACAGTTACTCGTCTTTAAATCGTGCTAAATCTAAATACATCATAATGCAGTATCCATCCAGCTCAGATTATTCCGTAATGTTATCATGACAACAAACGGTACGAAACAACATTTATCTAAAGCCTACCTCAGGCATCGCAAACCGGCTTTGTTGGAGCATGACTCGTAGGCATTCCTGTTATGTAAGGAGAACTAACGCCATAATGTCTTCTCAAAGTTCTTTGAAGAACTCTCTAAACTTAATTAATGGTAAGCGTTTAAGGGGTTTGTGTGATGTATATTCTGTGTCATATTATGTGTAATTTATTAATAGCTTATCTGAAACCAAAAGCTTCTTAGCTAAGCTTATCTTCAGAGAAATATAACTCTTAAATTAAAAACTATAAAGCTCAGATTTTTTTACATTAAATTAACACGTGAAATGTTCACCGAAGCACATTTTCATTACATTAAAAAATCTGATAAATTACTTATATTGCGGAATATTGGCAATGCAACATATTTATTAGTTAAACCCAAATATTATGTTGGACGTGAACGATTTCATTAATCAAACGCAATTTGAATAAAACCAATGTGGTTATTATGGTAATTTGTCACACATTATCGCCTTTGTTAACTTTGACAAAGTTAACTAAATTTTTGGTTACAAATTGCGCACACGACCATCACATCAAAAATTTTCGTTGCGGTTTTAAAATGTGATAAAATCATTATTATGTAGTGTGGCAATGGTATTATATAGTAAAAAGTTATAATGTCATTGTAGCGTGGAATGTTCAAAACTTTTGCTCGGTAGTGTCGTATTAGCGTTCGGATACGGCCGGGCCGGGGAGTCCGGGGACCATTGCCTGAGTTTTTTTTATGCAAGCGAGAAAGAGACGGGGATCGAGAAACGTATTCCAAATGCATTGCCGACAATACGCACCTACCTATTCTCAAACGAAAGCGGCCAAGTACGAGGGCGACAACACTGGCAATGCACGACTGTCTATCTGGTTATATTAACCAACCATTTCAAAATACTACCCCGCTCATACTAACGTCTATTCTATTCAACGTCTCCTCATTTCTGCCGGTTAGCCAGCCAAGCGCGACCGGTGAGGCAACCATGCGCCGCGCATTCTTCGTTCTTCACGAATCCCAACCAACTTCACGCCAGTTGCGTCCCGACCGTCACAAAGGTCAGACCTGTGTCGGTCGCTCCCGCGAAACTATCGTATAACACAACACTTAAACAATTCAAAGTGACTCCGGACAAAAACTTGTGTACTGACTTAGTTCTGTTATAAACAGTGATGGGCCGGGCTGAGAATTTGAGTTTCGAACGCGTACGATGACCGAAACTTTAAATTGGGGAGTCGGTAAAAAAGTTGTCCGAATGCAATCGGCTACAAAAAATATGTGCTGGTAATAGTGATGGTCTGATGGGATCGCAGTGCGGTCAAAAACGTGTAGTTAGTGATGTGTACTGTGATATGAGTTATCGGCAATCGGGTAGATGATTGCCGGTTTTATGTGTGATATATGTATTAGTTTATTAGTTACCAAAGATTCCTGATGATCTTGTACATTAGTTTGTGCTTCATATTGGTAGTTTTAGGTGAGTAACGCTGTGTTATAATCATAATAAATTTAAAAATATGTATGTTACAAAATAAATGTACAATTTTAAATTATTTGCGATGTAAATTTAAAATGCCCTATCTGGTTTAAATTGGCCAGTTTTGTGTGATTAAGAAATTATCAAATTATAAGAGATACGCGCTTCGTTTACAGAGCTTTTATTAAAAGCGTTAGTATGTAGAGTAGGATTTATAGGTGCAAAAGTGAAATTCATACATCGAACAATAAAATGTCGACTTTAAACTCTTTTAAGCGTTTTAACGAGTGGTGATTATCACTACGTGTTACCGACATGGGAAATAGAGTGAAGTCTAAAAATGTAGAGCTAAATTTATCTCCTACAAAAAGTATTTGAAAATACCAAGAGTGATGTCCGAAACCAAGTTTTGTGTTATTACCAAGTAGCATAATTTAGAAGCTGTGCACAGTTACGGGTTAAACATAATTTTACGATTACAATGTTTTTATTTTCTTTCAAATTTTCATGTATTATGTTTAATTAGAATTTGATTAAACATTTTAATGAGTTTTTTAGACGAATTCATAGGATTTTTTATATACTTAGGTTTAATTATGTATCTGTAGGATTAAAAAAATATGTACACTTACAAAATCGGACGTTAATAAAATTTAAAGTGATGTTTGAAACTGGCAGAGTGCGTAATTCGATACTGACTCTACGATAAAATTTAAATTTATGGATCAATAAAGTTGTAACAATCTGGACATTAACCATAAAGATATCATACTAAATGTAGAGCTTACTAATTTCGTAGAATAAAGGCTTATTGACTTAATTCTACGAAAATTAGTACCAAATTATAGCATTCCAATGAAATTTGAGAATAAAAAAATATATAATTTATTTTATATATACAAACAATTAATTACTTTTTATTATTTTTGTTTTATTCACATCATTATATTTTTAGTATGTTTGACGTTAATGATGTGCTAGATATCCGGATCCGCGGATATTAGAGGAAGAAAAAATATCTGTATTCGGATTCAAATTTTTTGCCAATGTTTAAAAATCTTGTTCATTATTAAAGTTTACTATATTAACTTATCTTTTTGTAGGTAACAATAAAGTATTAATGATCATTTATCATAGTCATTTACCGATACACTTATTTATTAATTATATACTTTCTATTAATCTTCATTATGGGCTCAATCTTCAAATCTAAGTGAAATGCTAATTATAATAAAGAAAGGCTTCGCTTCGGGAAGTCAGTGTAGCGTAGCTATAGCCTACCTCTTGAATCATACACAAAAAAATTCAAATCCGATCGACAATTTCAGAGATTAAGGCGTTGAATCAAACAAAAAAACACAAAAATAAAAAATAAATCTATTATTTGGACAACACAAATTACACATCACTAACATCCATGACCCGAGAACAAACATTTATCCGTCACATACATCTGCCCGGCCGAGAATCGAACTCGGGACCCCTCGCTTCGCAGGCAGGGTCACTACCAACTAGGCTATTGGGTCGTGAATATAAAGTATAAACTAAGAACAAATGTAAAATACTATCAAGAAAGCTGTAACGATTTAACGAAATCCTTCCAAACCAGTCGTATTAACGCCATTTCCAATTAAGCTAACTAAACATTTCTATTTCCGAATCACTATATATAATGTTTCTTTGGTGTTTGTACGGAGCTTGTGTCAATTAGCAGTCCATTAAGCAATGTATTACGGCCAGCGTGGACCACACTGGTTAATGGTGCGATTAGAAATAAAAACTGCTTCGCTACTAATGAACGTTGATTATTTCTGAATAAATGAGCGTCTTAGTTAATACTAGTGACAGCCCTCGCTTCGCTTCGGGTGACCAATGCCTTAATTAACAGTCGAAAAATAGGGATACTTAAAATTTATTTATTTATTCACTCTATTCACTCTATTGTTTGTATACCAAAAATGCATGCTTAAAACAATTTTATTTACAAAGCAATTTAAAATTTACAAAGGCCTTATCGCTATATTGATTCCTTCCAAATTTACTAAGTATTTATTTATTTATTTATTTGTGAGCCGATTGAAAAAAACAATTTATATGTTTCCTCCGAAATTAATATCACATCTTAATTCACCATCATAACAGATCTGTGCCGTGCAATAGGTCTATTTGACTTCATAAAACATCATTCTTTGGTGAAAACATTGATCATTGCAATTTCAACATCAAATGACTATACGGAGAGGAATCTTTTACACACAACCAACAGGAAGTATTTATAAAACGTGTGATAAAAACTACATAAATGTTTCGGTTGCTGTTTTCGTAAACGTAAGGATCTTGATGATTAGTAAAATTAATTCTTAATACACAAATCATTAGTATCCCGTTATATAAAAACGAACGGCATTGACAAATGATTAATTATATTAAGATTAATTGAAATAACCGTAAAGATCGCCGAATTAAAAATTAAAATTAATGGAAAATCTGAAGCCACGATTAAATAGTACAACCGCTAGTTTATTAATAATGCAAGAAGTTATTAATAATGCCGTGACTTATTAATCAGCTATGATTTTTTTTTTCTTATTTTTATGATTTGTTACTTGTTTATATTAATTTATCGAAAATGTTTTGTCATTCACGACTCCGCAGCTTATTTGGTAGTGACGGTCTGCGAAGCGAGAGTTCCCAGGTTCGATGCCAGGTTGAGGGAGATATTTATGTGACAGATAAATGTATATTCTCGGGTCGTGTGTTAGTGATGTGTTATCCAATATATCCAAAATATCCAATGTGTTGTCCAATGTCCATACCGCCCGCGACACAGGGAATCCTAGTGCGGGGGTATGAGTTTATTTGGGTTATAATAATATTGAGAACGCTTGTTATTCATTTAGACTTAAATCACTCCTATCGCTAAAATCTGTTTCTTCATACCTCTCTCATTTGCTAAATCCATATCAATAAACTTCAAAGTAAACGTGAGACTAAAAGTTTCAAAAGCATTTCTTTTGAAACACTACTCGCACGGATGAAAATTGCACGTCGTGACGTCATCGCGTTCGCGTGCATACTTCATGAAATCATAATGTCTTTGCGGATTAGATCCTTGAAAGTTTTAATGCCTGCGCTCGGCGTAATCCTTTCTTCTTTTGAAATAAAATCTCGTGTAGTCTATTGTTAGAGTTTTAAATTTTTATCTACCTGAGTAAGGTCGTTGCTGTGTCGTTGGCTATGTACTAATAGGATTAAATTCGCGTTGGTAATGGATAGTAGGTTGGCAGAATAAAAAAGTAGCTGAAGTTTGTGTAAAACTTAAAATAAATATCATAGTCACATTACTGTTAATTCAGCTCGTGTTAATGAGACACAAATAGGACTGAAATAGGACGATAGTCAGCAGATGTCTTGAATAAGTAAATAATCTATCGCATCATAACTACATAATTATGAGTAAATGAGATAAAGCTATTGTCACATTGAGAATATTGAGAATGGAATAAAAATTTAGATTGCAGATTATTATAATTGCTTTTGAATACAGTTTAACAAATACAATACTTATCAACCGACTGTTCGGATAAACAATATTTACACTAGTTAATACTATTACGATACTATTTACAAGACTTATTTTCGTATAAAACCTAATAGAATCTTTGATAAATATAAATCTCATACTAAAATTAGCAGTATCATCTAGACTACTTGTCATAAACATACACAAAATATTACTCACGACTTGAAAACAAATATGTACATGTTATTATACAATCTGCCTGCCCCGGGAATCGAAGCAAACAACCAAGTGTCAAGCATCACGAACGAACACGCGAAGTAACGTTAAAAACATGTTAACCTCATCAGATAACAACGGTGTCCGTTAGCGGTATAAAAACGTAGGCGTCCCCGTCCCATCCCGATAACTCTAATCGGGATAATTTTTTAGAAAGTGCTCTCACTGCGCCGAACGAATTATGTGAGCGTGAGCTTCTATCACGATTTATACGGCTTCTATGCGTCCTAGAAGCTTTTTATTTTGTTACACTGCTTTGTCAGGGAGTAAGTTTGAGTTAAATTTCGATTTAAATCCATTTCAATGCAGTAGTTGCTTTGTTCATTGGTACCATGATACATTTAAAATCAATATCATCTTCTTTTTCATGTAAAAAGCTGGTTAAAAGACAAGACGCTGTAGGTTATTCAGCCGCGGCATTTAATCCAAGAAAAAACATAGTTCTTTCTTTCTTTCCTTCTTAAAAAGAGCCTGCTGGTAAGGCACTGCTATCGATATTGGAAACCAAACGCAAAATATGTCGTTTACCAAGGAGGAACTGTGGAACCCGTTTCTTATTCCCTTCATTTAAACCACTTAGTTTTCCACTGGTACATAAATTTCTTGTTGGATTATGCTATTAGATAATAGTTCCTCGGAATCCGTACTCTTTTCCCAAATTGAGTATACTTTTTCCTTCGTTCCGCTCATAAGCTGCTTTAACGCTTAAACTTGCGACACTAATCTGATAATCTCGTTCGGTGAATCGCGTCTTTCTGTAAATGTCTTTATTTGGATGTAAGACTATTATGCAGTTAAATCGTATTTCGCAAGTGCTTTTAGGAGAGGAGGATTACGTGTAGACAGTGCCAGTAGGAAAACATAGAGATTCTCTCCTCTTAAGGGTATAATGAGTAAGTGTCTCTCATGAAGGCTTGTCGGGGGCTTGAAGGGGTCTAGAAAACTTTAATTCTTCGGTAGTTTACCTCATTTCTAAATTTAAAGTTTATAGCAAGTTACCATTACTTAAAATTTAATAAGATTTATCCTTAGTTTTCCTATGAACGTTACAATTATACTTAGTACAAAATTGATCTTCGTTGACATTGCTGAACATCTTTTTTTCTAGCTTTAATATAAATGGGTAATATTAAATTCATTTCTGATACCTTAACTCGAAATATACGGCATGGAATCTCTGGTTGGCATGGCTGTAATCGATATATTATTTCTCACTCGCACAGGAGAAGAAGCGATAATTTTGTCCCTGTCTTTGATATTGATTGTCAAGCACGATTAAAATAGCTATTATATTTAAACATCTCAAAAACGAAGTCAAGTTATATAAAATTACCCGAACTTAATAAAGCAATCGCTAAGATTATTGTGTTAAATGATAAATAGGCTATTTTATTTGCTTAATAAATCAACTCCAAACTAGTCATAATTTAATCATATATTAATATTCATTTGTTGTACAATAGAAAGGATTCTGTTTTTGTTGTTGTTAAGGCTAGTCTGCAATCCTTTTAACTCTTGACTTGAAAACATCCATATAGATAATAATCGAAAGGAATTTTTTCATGTGTGGTCACTGTCAAAATAATTTCCAGTCGTAGTCGAAGCATTTGTCAGTTTAAAAGCGGACGAGGCAAAACCCCGTTACTTGTAAACAGAAGATACTATCGATTTTGATGGATAGCACTTGTTCCGAATGACCGGATCATTTTGGTTAACAACTCAACTAGTTAGGTTAATCTGTTATCTTGTATCTAACATTTTTAACCAAAAATTCCTACGGTTTACCATGACAGGTTAATAATGACAAATTGGTGTCATCCATTTTTAAATTTTCGTTAATTTTAAACGAGCGTCCGACATATAAGCACAGATATAGGCTTAGGTATGTCATTTAAAAGTTGTGATTATAATCTAATAAATGTTTTAGGGTTCCTTACCCAAAGGATGACAAAAGATGAAAAAAAAATAGTATAATTATTAATGTGCTCGGCTGTCTTTCTGTCACAGAGCTCTATGTCTCGAACGGAAATAGTCACACACCTGAAATTTTCACAGAATACCTGATATAATAAAAAAGTAAAAATCCCAAAACAAAGATCCTAAAGAATGGAAAGCAAGAAGAAAGGAAAGACTTAAAAAATGGGAGTTTTCAACATTATATCTTATTATTAACCAAATAAAATTTAGAGTAAATATAACTCCGTGGTACGGAACCCTACGTGTGAGAGTCCGACTCGCAATCGAGTGATTTTATTATTATGTCAATATTGACATAACTGTTATGCTCAAAACATCACCGATTGAGATCATGTTCACGCGATATAATTATCACGGCAATCTTCAACGAGTAGTTTACGAGGATAAAGTAAGTAAAATCTCTCATAAAGTCTACTAAAATTCCCTTTGTCAGGTAGAATAAATTTTACGAATGGGAATGTGATTTTACACAACAGTGTTCAACATAGTATTTTACGGTTCGGGCGATATATAGGCTGATACACATTGTTGCACATGCTTTGTGTTTGTGTTCATTAAAGTTAATGATGTAATCATTACATGTGAAACCGGCTTTTGAGCATCGTACTGCTTAATGATCTTATAAAAATATAGTAATTGTCGCTTTCGTTCATTACTTTCTTTCCAAGCTTACTTCCGTTTCTTGGTATAATTGAAGCGCTTTTGGTGTCCTAAAATTCTTTGTTAGTGTAATTTTTACTAAAAATGAACAGATTAAAAAATGTTCAAACATTTTTATTGTTGTTTATTTATTATAATTATCGTAGCTGGTGGCTCTTTAAGACGAATTTACAGTGAGAAAAGCAACTTCCAATCAAAAAAAAATGCAAAAGGACTTAAGATACCCAATTCATTTTATGATTTCTTCGAATTTTGTCGTAGTAACATAAACAAAATTAAAGGAATATATGTTTTTATATCAATTTTACTTTAATTCAAGGAAAATTATAAATAGAATCAGATACATATTTACTTAATTTACTTCGTCTCAAAGTCCTTAACTTCTATTTCCTTACAAAGCTATATACGTACTACCAACGCCATCTTTTGGTGAGTAGCGGAACTTATTTTCTTTAATTGTTGAATTTTGTTCTTTGTTTATTATATTGTGATATATTGTTTAATTTTATTCTATTAAAAATATTAAAGTAAATTAGGTTTTTATTCATATGTAATAATTTGGATGAAACAAAAATTTGTCGGCTATTCCGCCCGCATGAGGATGCGCGAATCTTTAAGATGGGACTGATTTAGTACATTATATAGTTTTTACTAAGTTAGTGCCTATGCTAGACTTCATCACCGTTTACCATCATCATCATCAGGTGGATTGACAAGTATTAACTTGAGTAGTTATTCGTATATAAAAGTTCTTAGTGATGGCTATTTTCAGTCAAGCAACTACTTCTAGCAGGTTTAAATCAGCTAACCGATAGCTCACCGTTCGAAACACAAAAACATTTCTACTTTCGCGACTAGCAAGGTCTAAAACTACGTAGGTACATACCATCAGGTGGGATTTTTTTATTAATAATTATTATTTTATTTATAATTGAATGTTTATTACAATCCCACCCAATGGCAAGTGGCGACGCTTTCTTAGCGGAAAACTCATTAACTTAGTAGAAGCATTAGAAACCCTCATATTTTACATTACATAACTTGCGATATAATTAGCGGATCCCTTACACCACTGAGCTTTAGGCTCTTGGGTACAGCGGCAACAAAGATTTGGCTCGAGGCTACGGAAAAAATTATATTCGTTTGTTCCATACTTACACAGAAAAACAAAATACTGACATCAAAGACAGTAATTTGCGAGGGTTGCTTGTAGTAACTAATACTATGGATACCTACTTATTATCCACGTTGTATCAACTTATAGGTACTACATATATTGATATTATCAATGCAATATGAGTAATATCCACAATTTTCGCACTACTAATTGTCTAAAGTTATGCGCGTGTTAAAATTTAATTATCACTTGCATCGGTAAAGGAATACCTACATAGTGAAGAAACCAGCACACCTGAGAGTTTTCCATAATGTTCTCAAAGGTGTGTGAAGTCCGCCAACTCGCACTTGGCCAGCGTGGTGGACTATGGCCTGTACTTACTCTTCATTGTGAGAATACACCCGAGCCGCAGCAGTGACTGATATGGTTAGCGATGATGATGTATAAACACAAAACATATTGTGTTCGAAGTTAAATATTATTGACGTGATAACGTCTTATAAATCGATGAACGCCGGCTGCACGCACGAAAAGTATGACGTCATCGTCACGTTCCGCCTGAGTCGAGCGTGCAAGCGAGAGCGCGGAACGATCGGCCTAAGCGTTTGGTTTTCTTCAATGTTTTCTTATGACGTTATCACGTAAAATTATCGTTCGTGACGTCCGTAAACCGACTTTGCCATTTTTTATTCTTCGTTTGCAAATTCGAAGAACGTGAGTGAGAACATTAATGCAAGCGAAGGCTTTGATAACGAAATCTAACAAACCCTTATTTTTCCGCCAAGAAATCTTAACAGCGTGATTCAGACACACACTTACACTTATACTTTGGCCACGCTCCTTAAAGAATGTTTACCAACAGTTGTTGCCTAGCAACCGATAACAGGCAGATGCGAATAACCTTTTTTTCGTCAGCTCATTTATGAACGTTTTAAAATAAATTATTTTCTATGTATAATTCTTTTACTTCTTTAAATTAAGTTTTGTGAATCTATATTGGTCCTTGACTTTGTTTTTGTTTTAGGGTTTAATTGACCTTGCAAAATATAATTCTAAATTGCACTTTAACGCGCAGTTAGTAAAAATTACATGGATGAGTAATTTTTACTGACTACGCGTTGTAATGTTACGTAGAAATCTATTTATGATAATAACAAATAGCAAGTTTGAGTATTTCTTTAGGTGTCCAACATAACCTATAAATATAATCACGATTATATTATAAATTATGAATGTAGGGCACAGGTCTCAACTGAGGCTGAGACTGCTGAACAAATAACGAAGTTACGGCGCCCGGTCTCTTTTTAGAGATCGTCGCAGTTTGTATGGTGCAAATCGGTAAGCTTGCTAGTCAACCCTACCAAGGTCGACTAGCTACCTCTTGCTTGAGTCAACTACCAAATGTTCAAGCTGAGGGTTTGAGTACCAGTATTTTCTTTCTTTCTTTCCTCTTCCCTTTCTCTTATCTGATAATGCATTGGTTATGCCTTTTATGTTACTAATGTCTATGGGAAACGGTGATCACTTTCCATCAGATGGCCTGTCTGCTCGTTTGCCAGTGAATTAAAGTAATATTGTATTTTAATTATTAAAAAATAAAAAACAATATTTTTAATACATTTTATTTGACTTTATTATACATTTCATTTTAACCACATTCCTCATCATCACTGGCAGAACTTGATGGACTTGTTGTATGATCGGTTACTTGAATGATAAAATTATCAATTACATTGTCTGTAATGCCATCAAGTTCTGCCATCTTCTTCTCCTCTTTAATGACATGGTCAACACATTTTTGCCATGCCGCAGCAGTTATTACACTGATTGATTCATTTAATACATTTTTTAAATCAATCATTTTGAATGTTTTGTTTTTTGCTGCGACATAGCCCTTTACTTGTCCCCATATCATCTCGATGGGATTCAACTCGCAGTGATATGGTGGTAAACGAAGCACTTCAATATTATGGTGCTTCGCCATTGTATCACACACATACGAGGAATATTTATGTTTTTCAGGTTTTACTAAGTCCATTAATTGTGTTTTTACCATCTCTACTTGGAACGAGATACCTTTTTCTATTAACCAATTTTGAATGTCTTTTTTCAGCCAATTCATAGTTGGTACTCGTTCCAAGCGACGAGAATGATATGGGGCGTTGTCCATGACAATTATTGAATTATTTTCTAATTTTTCAAGGATCTTCGAGAACCAGTCTTCAAATACTTTGGAATTCATTTCCTGGTGATAATCACCGTCACCTTTCTTGCTTTCAAAAATTAACCCTCCATTTTCGACAAATCCATCTTCATTTCCTGGAACAATAATAGTATATTATTACAAAATTTTAATAGTTTTTCATAACAGCTCAAAGTAATTTTCTATTGTTTATATTGGTTGAAAAGTACACTGTTAAATTAACTTGATTGTAAACTAGCCACTCGGCTCAGCTTCACTACAATAGTAGCTTTGCAAATTTTTTATAAATTATAGCCCAGTATACATTTCAACAGTCCCTCTTTTAGCAGGTGAAGATTAGATCAAATAAATATAAAACATACACACACTTTACTTTACTTACATTTCTAACATGACTTACACATCTCCAATCAAGATCAGACCAAAAACATAAATTATATTTCAATATTATATTGCAATATTATATTATCACTATAAAAAGGTGTAAAAAAAAGTTCTCCTTCAGGGTAACCGGCATTTCACTAGCGGCTTCCCTGCTCGTGGCCATGGATGACGATGACCACTTACCATGAGGTGGCTCGTCTGTTTAACATCAGCACTTCAGGCTATAAAATAATTAATATACTTTTATTATCATTAATATTATGCTTTTTGCTCGAGCAGCTGCCAAATGACAAGTTGTGTGTATTTCTATATAAATAAAAAGACAGTGGTATTTTATTTAAAGATTATGATGACATACCAATGTGTACAATTATCAAACGCTTTCCTTTTCCTGAAGGCGCTTTGAGACCAGTAGAAAGCCCCTCCTGGTAGGCTTGCCGAGTAGTTTCAATTGACAGGTCTTGCCATACTTTACTCTTAGTGTGACCTGAAATCAAACATAATTTATATTAAAATAATTAATACAAAGCTACCAAGGATAAAATTGGGGGAGACCAAAATTCAGCTGTCTGTATTCCGACTGATATGATATTAATTATGTTGAGGTAATTCAACAATTGAAGTAAAGTTTATAGAGAAATTCAGAGATTTTGTATGGAAATAAAGTTAAATTGTGTTAGTACCTTCATTGACCCAAGTTTCGTCCAAATAATAAATTTTGCGGCCTTCTTCTCTCAATCTCAATATCTTTCTTAAATAATGAAAACGCCATCTTACAATTTCTTCTTTTTCAATAAGGGCACTTCTCCGTGAACGTTTAACGTATTTTATTTTAAGTTTATTCAAAACCTTTTGAAAGATGGTCCTTTTAAAATTTGGTAGACTGTCGTCCTCGTTCACTGCCCTTAGAACTTTTTCCACAGTTGGTGGCTCGTTGTTAAAAAAAAAAGTATGCACTTTCCTCCGAATTCCACTCAGGGTCAGGTCGTCTAAGCCGTCAATTAAAGTTCCTCTTTTAGGAGCTGGTGTTGGTGAACAAACACGTTTATTGCTTTTGTACTCTCTTAAAACTTTGTACACAGTACTCAGATGAACGCCGGCAGTTTCAGCAGTTTTCACTGCGACATCCTTTGCATACATAAATGTATTTTTCGGCCACATCTCTTCCACTGTTTTGTATATATTGCATATTACGTTTTTTTCTGAGGAAGTCAGTGGGTGTTTTCTTCGTGGTTTCTTCGGAGAAGAAAACTTCTGCAAGCCGCTCGGACCCGGTTGCGAGTCACTCATTGTCAATTTAATAACAAAATAAAAACACGAAAACACAACAACGATGTTAACAAAGAAACAAACTATAACAACAAAAGTCAACAACTATAACAAAACAAAAATAACAGAAATATTCAACAAAATTTAACAAAAACAATAGCCAATGGAGATATTAACACGCACAGTACTCGTTTCGCAACTCGTAAGTCGTATTAAATTTGCAATGCAACAAAATGGCGGGTCAATTATATTATTAATTAATTATAGACAGCGCAGTGTTGCCAGATGTATTATATCAATTTTCTAACAACGAATTATAAATAAGTCGTAGGTACTCTCTAGGAAATCGATGAAAAAATCGTTAATTTACAAATCTTGATAATATTTTTAATTATTAACATTATTTGTTATGAAATCAATCACTCAATCGATATTTATTTATTTGCAGAATATGGTCAAGTAGCTTTTATGTTATAAAATATCCAGTACGACTTTCGATTATAGCCTATATAAGGGATGCAAATTTTTTAAACATGCATTATATAATTTAAAATGTAAATAAGTAGCATTCCTATACATATAAGTACATAAAAATATATATAATCGTCAATGCGGTGGAAGTTTTAGAAAACGTTACCCAACAACATTGTTAACGTCCTATATTATTATGTCGTTTTGTTTTGCTTACTGATTTTGTGTATACTCACACCAGTCGGTAACTATCATAAAAACATTATTAAAGAGTTTTCCGGGTGTCGATAATTTAAATTAATATTGTTGAAGTTTTTTTTGGCTTGACATTATTAGTTGTTCTGTCTATTTATGTAATTGTCTTGTTGCTTTTGTTGTGAACTATTTCTTACTGTTTCACAAAGTTGGGATGTCTGGGATCAAAAAGTTACGAGACGATTTTAGCCCAGGCTCGAATAGCAGAAATATTGTTCATTCATTATAAACTTGTTACATTTTTCGCCACTGATTAAATTCGTGACAGTTTTCATCAAAGGTCCTTTGTAACTGTAGACTGATTAAAGCGTTGGTCGCCTGAACAGCTTTCAAATTTTTAAACAGGATTATTTGAATTGTATCGATATATCGATTTGCATACATAATGGAATATATACTCTATGCACACGCATGTTAAGAAATCGACACCTGGCAACACTGCACGACCATGAATGAATACGGTGTGACGATGTCATTATTATCCAGCTAATTTAAAACATCGTAAGACATTCGAAATTGTAAGGAAATGTGTGTAAACTTTGTTTTTGGGGTTGTCTTAACTTGGCAAAATCAGACAAAATGTTATAAAGACCTGAATTTAGCTTACTTTAAGGGCTGTGAGTTACTAACTGATAAGGATATTTTATGAAATTTTGTATAGACGCAATAATATAAACGTTTTGGAAGTGATTAGAGTGTATTGTGCCATAGAAATAAGCGATAGTATACAAATTGCATGTTATTCTTAGAAATAATGTTGAAAACACGAAAATTAGTAGATTTCACAGTGCCAGAATTTTGATGACCCTAATATCGGTTTGTTTACATAGTTTCTTTTCGGAGCGTGGCCAAAGTATAGTAGCGTCATCTCTTGACGAGTGGAAGAACTACATAATCATTCTTAACAAACCCTTTAACCGAGTTCATTGCTTTCTTATAACGGGTTGTTACTTGCAACCATTAAAATTTTAAGGCTGCCTTAAATAGCTTTAAGAGGGTATTAATTACCTTCACAAACATTTAATCGGAAACAATCCATTACAGAAATACTGCAGGGGTTTAACGTATGGCAACAGCTGTCTGGTTTGTTTTGACACTTGGTGTTTTGTGGGTGGGTACAGTTGGTGGCGAACTCCACTATAACCAATATTACAGGCTATTAAATAAAAACATGACAAATAATTGTCGCTATATCTATTATTGTTACGTCCGATTAAATACCACACAACACAAAACACGTCATAAATACCCATATTTATGACCGGGGATCGAACCCGGGTCCTACCAACTTCGCTACGTCGTCCAATATCAATCTTACAATTTATTTTAAATATTTTAAACTTAAAAGATATTAACAAAATAGATCCGAAATTATGTAAATTAACTATCCATAATAATTTACATATTTAAGGACATATTGAATATAAATCAATGCATCCAAATCGGTTAAGCTGTTTCTAAGATTAGCGCGTACAGATCCACGGACATACAGACAAAAATTCTAAAAATCATGGTTTTGAGTTCTTTTGCGTTAACAAAGACCCCCGTAAAAGTTTTCGACATAATTATACAATCTTCCATGTACAGACAGTGATCAGTTACAGATTTATTATATAGATAATCCGTAAGCGCAATGGTTACCATACCGATCTGACGTTCAGGGTCCTCGGTTCAATTCCCAGCGTTGAGGAAATTTTAATGATAAGTTTTAAACTTCTGTTTTCGGTCTGAGTGTGTTCTGTGTGCGTTGTCCATGGCAACCAAGACAGTGTGTTGCTGTGTGTGTAGCGATACTAATACGGAACCAATCCCATTGCGATCGGCTTCTCTCTTGACTGTATAGTATTTATTTCTGCTGTACTGGACTGAAGCTTTAACGGCGGTAAACATTTAAGTTTCAACTGTTACTTGGGAACGGTTTATTTTGTTTCCAATGGCGAATGTTTATCGAATCGTTTCCTAGTAACTAATCTATGTTTTAAATTGCTTTAAAAATCTCTATTTCTTAGGCTTTTAAATATAATTTTCACAGAACATTTAAAAAGAGTAAGAATGGCGATCAGTCGAAGTTCGTATGAAAACTGGTGTCGACGTTTCCGCCCCACCTTTCACAGACAAAAGTTCTAAGATCCTTCATACATACATTGTTTTGTCAAATACAATATCTATGTACAGACATACATATTTCAGTTACAGTTTTTATTATAGGTATAGGTTAGTGAAGAATGACTTGTGCTAAAGTGAATCGACCTTCGCACGATACCCTAACCCCAGCAAGTTTGGCACCAGGTCACGTAGCCCCCATACGTTCTCTAGCTATGAAAGAAAAAGCCTACGGAAAAGTTGCGTGAATAATTTATATTTGCCGCTGCCTTGAGCCGGCTGGTACGCTCTTAACTTTTAATATTGTTCGCATACGGGATCTAGGTTCGTATCCTGCGTGGAATTGCAAGATTACTTTTAAAAAGTGTATATAAAAGCTTCGAATAAATTTAATGTCAATACTTAATAATTGATAAACATTGACGGCCCGAATTATTAATGGTTACAATGCTGGCGCCGTTCAAGGTCCTGGGTTCGATTCCCGACGATTCTGTTCTCGGTCTGGGTGTGTGTGTGTGTGTGTCGTGTCCATGGCACCAACGAGGGAATTCTAATAAAGGATTATGAGTGTCTAGCGTTATTATTATCTTTTAATCTAATAAGCATCTAACCTACGCGAAACTGGATACGACATACTCTGTCCATAAAAGTTAAACGCTACCTTAGCCCAGCAGTGGGATGGGAAATTAAAATCGAAAGCGATATCAAAATTAGCATCAACCAATAAACTTGAGTACACTGTAAGCGAGATTAGCACAAACAGACAGAAAGAAGAGCCCACTCTTATACTCGTAATGATAAGAGATTCGTCCTCATTCCGAGAGGTTGCTCCGAATTTACATTCCTTTCCAAGGCTCTTATTTATTTAAGCTCGGGACTGAAATTTGGCCTTTTCGGGAGGAGTCGGCGGCGGAAAGGCAAATTGAGTTAATCGTATGATATTATGTTGATTCTTGATTAAAATCCTAATGGCTCCCCATAGACACGTATGTCATAAAATGAATTACGTCATAGTCTGACGCGTCTATTACGCAATTGTTAACAGGTCGGACTGGTATTCAAAGGGTTCTCGGTTCGATTCCCAGCGAGGCTGAGATTTGATGATTTAACAGCAGTTAAATTCAATTTAGAAAGATGTGGATTCGGTTACACTTTTGACACTATCTTAGTCCTCAAGGGTAGCAACTGTGACCGAATTAGAACAAGACTCTTACTAAAAATTACTAATTGGACTAACAAAAAAAACTTGAGAGGTGTCAAGGGACACCCGGATGGAACGAAGTTCCTTTCGATTAATTAGTGAAGGTTGAAGGAATTGCAATAAAATTTTATTTTTTTAAGTTATTATTATTTCCCACTGGTAGCGTTATCTATCGTGAGTGACACTAAAGCTAAACCTACAAATCTGTAAATGTCAAGTGTGCACACTTGAAGTGTGGCACACTGCTGCCATCTAACAAAAACAACAAAAACTAATGACAAAACTACGCATTTGCTTATTACAAAAACGCTCCACGAGATGGCGCTGTACACAAAAAGTGTCGTGACAACTTTTCGTAAGAATTAAAAGTGTCGTGACAACTTTTCGTAAGAATTTTTTCCGTCTAGCCCCCTTTCACAACGCGCGATAAGGAACTTCGTTCCAAAACTAACAAGAATAACTATCATTAACACTCCCTGCCCCAGTCCTCATAGCTATTAATGAACTAACCAAATAATGTTTTGCCACAGTCTTTTAAATGAACTTCCTCGTACTTACTAACCATCGTAGTACTTATTGTGAGTCTTGTTCTACTCGTAAGTTGCTCGCAGTTTTCTCGCCCGGTTTCAGAAAAGTGGCGCTGCATACTCTTTTGATACCTTGATTTAATAAAAAAATATACATATGTATATCGTTTCTCAATCTGGGTGTGTGTTTATATCTTTGTGTGTTGTCCATGTCACACATGACACAAGTATGTGGCTACGTGTGCGTAGCCTTATTTATTTACTAGCTGTGCCCGCGACTTCGTCCGCGTTGAATTTTAATTGTTATGGGGAAATTTCTTGAATAAAAGTAGCCTAAGTTACTGCTTATTACTTCAGCTATCCGCCAGTGATATCCCGTCAAAATCGGTCCAGACGTTCCAGAGATTAGCCTAAGCAAACTGCCAGACAAACAGACACAGACAAAAATTGTAAAAAATGTTATTTTGGTTTGTACCGTGTATACATCCATATGCATTAGTAAAAAGCGGTTATTTTAATTTTACAAAAACTCCAATTGTATTTATTTGTTTAGATAATTTTGGGTCTTTTTCAACCCAGCATTTCTACCTCGTTCTTTTTTTTTTATTTAAGGCAGCAAACGAGCATGCAGCACCACCTTCCGCTGCCGCCCATGACAACTGTGACCGACTTAGAACAAAACTCATATTATATGGGGACTGTGATAGTTAGTCCGGTCAGGTGACGGTGTTAAAACATTAGTTGGTTAGTTTGTAAGTATGAGGACTGGGACAGGGACTGTTAGTGAATATTAGTCCTGTTAGTTATTGTTAGTAATAGTCCAGTTAGTAAATGTTAGTAAGAGTCTCGTTATAATTCGGTCACAGATGTGTTGCTACCCTTGAGGACTGAGATGGTCGCCTCTAAAAAATGTAGCCGGCTCCGCACCTTTCTATCCGGTACACAATTGCTGTTAAAACAATTATTAAACGGTAGAAATGGTCCTTTACCTCAGCAGTTAGTTATTCGAGCAGTTATTCAATGTTAATATGGTCAGTTGTTGTCAAGTTAACAATACTGATCAATTCTTTTACGTTCGTGTCCATCGAGTAAACATTTCAGCCCATGTTTCTACTGGAAATAAATATTATATTGTGCGTCTAAAAATAAATGGTAACAATGAACGAACGAACAGTGAGACACCCGGCCGTTCGTGACGTCCAATGAATTTTTGAAACCGGTTCACGGGGCTTCCGAAAAATAGAGTAAAAATACCGACGACGGTATTATACTATAGATACACTATAGCAGTGATACTCAATCTTTTTCTTTCTTGAAACAAATATCCACAAAAGAAATAACGTCTTAAATCTTTTTCCTGTTAATAAGGCAAAGGTTAACTTTTAATGTTTTGATAAATTAATCGGTGAAAATAACTCCACGGCACATCTTTTAAAAATACTTACGACTAATATATCGATATTATTATTTAGTCAATAAAGATTTCGGAGATATACCCCACATACCTGCTAACCCTACAATATTCTCTCCAAACCGACACCTTAAAACTTTTCGGCTCATCGACTGTTTTCGACGAGTCAGTTTCAGCGCGAGGCGATTTATTATTCCCCATTTCTGTATAAACGTCTCCGGGAGGTAAACATCGGAATCTGTTTTCTCTCTGTTTTCGTTCGCAGCCGAGTGTTATCTCTCTGTACCACTTAACAGGATTTTGCTATTAGCGCTGTTTCGTCTGCTGGCACCTCCTTGTATTTTTTTATTCGCTTATGTATCACTAGACTTGTCCTACCTTCATATTGTAAACGACTAACTATATATGATTTTACTTTTTAACTTCTGGATCGGTCTCAGTTGTAATGGGCAGCGGATCTTAAACTAAACCAATCATGAATTGCGCACCTTTACTCACGGGTACTCACGATATATATTTTGTGACAACGATCTTGCAATTGGCCGTATAAACTACGTATCGTGAGTACCCGTGTCGTAATAAAATGTGAGTAATAATAACTAGTTTCTATATTAATACGTGGAACAAAAACTTCGAACCCCATTCTTCGAAAATTTCGTGGAGGAGTATGATATTTAGTACAATTAAAGTTTATATGGAGGAATACAGAATGCCTTACTTGGCCTTAACAGAAACCTATTCACTCTCCTAGGAGAATAAACACTAACTGAGAGCAATTAATTTAAAAGTCACTGTGAAACATGTGCCTAATATTAAGATATTAGCAATGTCTGTTAGCGTAATCTGATAAACTCGCGTCGCTTCGGGAAACCTTCGGGAAAATTTTTACATGATTCTTTAAACCGACATTACTTTGTTACTAATGAACTGATTAAAATAAAACAAACGCCAAGTTTAGGTGAAGCTTATCAAAATATATTAGTGAAAACCACATACAAATAGGTTAAGCCGTTTCTGAGATGAGCGCGTACAAACAAACAAACGTACAGAGAAACAGACAAATAAAATAATTCTAACAATCATTGCTTAGGGTTTAGGGTAATAACGGCCCAAAAAAGGTTTTTCTCATTATTTTCTCATCCAATTCTTCAATGTACAGACAGCGATTAGTCACAGATTTATTATATGTATAATAGATATCTATTGATACTATATTCCTAATGTTGGTCCATGCTAACTGAGCGAGATCCAACCCTTCACGATTATCATGTTTCTCATTGTTTCCGATATCTGTTATTTATTGCTCCGTGTCTCTGATCAGTGGATATTTATGAAGCTAAGGAATTGAGCTCTGTAGTAGGATTGCCGGTTTATAGGAATACTATAGGGATAGCAAATTAAATAAGTATTTATAGGTATTTATCACGGATTTCTCATAGTAAGAATTCCTACCAAAGGGTAAGAAGTAATTTTATCAAATTAAATATTTACTAGTGGTCCCAGCGTACTTCGTACCGCTTTATAATTAAAAAATGTTTTAGTGATATATCGACAGCAACGCCACCTACCGGGTCCAATTGTGAATCTAAACCATTCTCGGATCCACCTGAAGACACACAAAAAATTTCAACCAAATCGGTCAAGCCGTTTAGGAGGAGTTCAGTCACATACACACGCACACAAGAAATATATATATTAAGATTTACTTAATTATAATAGAAAATAGTCTGCAAGTTTCAACTATTTTCTTATTTAGAAAAACATGTACAACTGTCTTTGTCGCTATATATTTCTAAACCTCTTCTTTGTGAAAAATATCTGCTATCCATCGTGTTTCTCAGTGAGTAAGAGCCCCTCATATCCATCATGTTTTATAATCTATACATATAAAACTGTAAGTGGTTTATGTCTGTTCATAGGAGATATATCACAAAAAAAAATGTACGAACGGACAATAGAAGCCAAAGCCTGGAAACAAACCCGGGACCCCTCGCTTCGCAGGTCACTAGGTCACTACCAACCACTTAATTAAGCCTTATGAGGCAAATATCACTGAAACTGTCCAAGAATATCTACAAATAACTTAGTTTGATTTAATGTAAATTATTAACCATCTTCCGTCATTGTAACTATTGTACGATAAGAATTATCTCCGTCTGTCTAATATGTTTAGTTCGAACCGTATAATAACGCGGCGCTGCGACGCTATCTCCCCAATGGATGCAAGGCAATAGGTTAAGTTAAATTGCTCCCATATTTTATTACAACCCCGTCACTAGTAACTGATGGTTAACTGCGATAGATGAACCAGTTAACCCTTCCATAGTAACTAACAAACTAATTACATGTATTTATGTATTATTCAATGTGGATAATTTATATATTTGGTCAAGTGCCGGTCGCGGTCTCCTGTCTCGGTTGCTTGTCTCGGTCTCGGCCGCGAACCGCCAGCTTAGGACTGTCTTAACAACAACAGCGTAATAATTTCATACATATAAAGACGTCCCGTTTAACACAGGATTTCTCTAATTAGCTTTCACAAAATGCAACCTAAGCTCGTGAAATAGTGTAAACACGTTGTACAAAGCTCAGCTCGCATACTGAAACGGATTAGCGACATAATTCGTTGCCAAAAACAGTTTACGAGGCTTAGGTGTTGGTACAAAAATGTGGTTAAATTAATTTTTAACAAATTCTCGAAAAAGTAAAGGTGTGTATGCATTGTGTTTTAAATAAAGTTCGACCTCATTGTGGCTGTAGGTTTTTGCGAAATTAAGTTCGACACGTTTGCTTTACCAACGAATTTTTAATGTCTGTGTCCTCTACCCTAAGGTTGTCTGGAAGACACTGTCTACTACAGCGAAAAGACCGCCTATTGTCGTCGTAATCATTTACACTGTATCACTACATAGTATAAAACAAAGTCGCTTTCTCTGTCCCTATGTATGCTTAGATCTTTAAAACTACGCAACGGATTTTGATGATTTTTTTAATAGATATAATGATTCAAGAGGAAAGTTTATATGTATGTATAATATATTAAAGTTTTGTGTAAATTGGTTTTCCCGAAGCGAAGCGAGGGCGGGATAGTATATTATGTTTCTTAGTGTGCGAAATTGTATTGTAGGTATTGTATACATATGTACCTACTTTAACGTTTGATGTCTTCGAACAGTGACTACTTATCATTCGCAGTCGCTCTTTGCCGACTATTGCCGTATAAAAATAAGTCGTTGGACGTAAAGTTACGTAATGTTCTTGTTCAGGGGTTGTGCATAAACTTCATAAATAAGGACTTGGTAACAACTGGGTCAGGGACGGAGCTGCGTTCACATTGCAAAATGTGGGCAATTTAAAATAATTCATAATTCTTTCACGATGCAAGCCTAAATATTAAATTCTTTCAGCGGAAACTTCGCTAAAGTATTTATGCACGTGGAAATTCTTTGTGGTGTTTGTTAAAAGTGTTGTTGAAACACTAATTATATTTTAATTTTATGGTTTCAAGATTTTGTAAGTTAAAATGAATAATTCATAGACTTTTGTGTGTTTATTTTTGTCTGTGTGTTTGTTGTCGCTAATATCAAAAACGGTTCATCATCACAACCCATAACTGTCCCACTGCTGGGCACGGGTCGTCTCTCACAATGAGAGGGGTATAGGCCATAGTCCACCACGCTGGCCAAGTGCGGAATGGCGGACTTCACACACCTTTGAGAACATTATGGAGAACTCCCAGGTGTGCAGGTTTCCTCACGATGTTTTCCTTCACCGAAGCAAGTGATAATTAAATTTTAATACGCACATAATTTTTGAAAATTAGTGGTGCGTGCGGGGTTGAACCCGGAACCTCCGGTTCGGCAGTCCAACGTTCAACCACACGGCTATCACTGCTTTATTAACGGCAAAAACGGTTTATTAGACTTAGATATTTTTTGATGTATTGTTTGTTTTATTACCATCGGTTTACAAACAAAAAATATGTCTGTTTAAACATTTCCGTCTAAACATTTTTTTTTGAGGTTAAAGGATTCCTCAAGCGAAGCAAGGACAGTTATTTATTTACTTAAGCTTTATTGACCCCAATAAAATAATATTGCGGTACAAATAGCGAGCTTAATGCTAGGTTCAATTTCTACCAGTTACCTTCTATCTTCTTCATAAAATATATAATATTTAAACTTAGTAGTTAATAAAATTTATGTTAGATACAGATAAAATAAGAGTTACCTTTAATTACTGTGCTTCTGCAAACGAAGCTTTTAATTTTGAATGAAAGCTCATAAAGTCAAGCGGACACATCGATCAGTTTCAAAAGGGGTTGGAAATAGATACCATGTTTTAAATATCCCTCAAAAGTATCCGCTTAAAAGCTTTTGAAACTAAATATACCATAATCGCACAATATTTGGGGATAGTTCTGAATTTTTTATGTATTTAATATTTTATGTAATCCTTTATTTTTTTAATTACTTTTGTTCAATCTACCTATATGTATTATACTTACCTATCCTATGTATGTATTTTCTTGTTAGAGTGGTTATAGATGATGTGATACGGTTCAATACATGATTTATGATAATGAAAATGATCCAAATCCTGAGAGCAAACGTTTTTATATAAATCTATGCTTCTGTCGGAAACCGAATCCTGAACATATGGTTCGGTAAGACTAACTACTACCAAGTAGGCTAAAAAATCGTTTAAAGTAGGTACAAAGGAAAATTGTAACGTTTTATTTGTATTTGCAAAAGCACTTCATTTTTTGTATTTACAGTTAATATCGGACATGTAAAACATTTATTTAAATGTATATGATATGAATTTATCACAAATAACTGTATCTCGGTGGTAAATCGTGGAAAATTTTAGGGATTATTTACTCGTTCTATATTTGCCAAATAGCTATTTTTGGCTGTCGAATATTTAACTCATACAACTTTCACCATTATAATTATTTATTTTCGCGGACCAACGAATCCTGAGTTGCTTACAACTTTATATTAGGGGTGCTGTGTTTAAATAAATATTGTATAGAACATTTTTTTATTATTTCAGCTGTGGGTAAGGTTATGTTTTTAAAGACCACGGCGACTGATATTGATTATTGTTGATTTCTGCCTCATGGCAATTTTTTCGCTTAAATAAAAACAGAAAATTCGAATCTAATCCAAACTTTCTTCCGTTTTAGTTAACCCACCCTTAACCACAAATTTTCAGTCAAAACCACTTAACTAACTAACTGTTTTCACACTTTTACCTTTTTCAGTCAAAAGTTCTTATGACCGATTAAGATTTGACTGTAACTATGTATAAACTTATATTTTTTTTATTGGTTTTAAAATGAAGCAATACTGTCTCAGAGAAAGGTTAACGTGTGGCCCCCCAGTCGTAAGTTAGGCGGAGTGCACTATTTCCAGCACGCAGTTGGTCGTTTTAGTTGAAGCTAAGTGTGCAACGGGCTAAATTATACACCGGTTTGAACCTGAGATTTATGGCGTATTTAACATGTTGTTTTGGCGTGGAAATAATCCTCATCCAAGAGATCGTGGATACATCCATTTTTTATGGTCATCACTAGAATCGCACATACACACAATACATTGGTTGCTTATTAATATTGTCATTGTCGGTTAAAGCACTGAACTACTGTTTCAATAAATTAAATTCTATCTTAGAAATATGTACGTATATACCAAATAGGTTTAATCTTATCAGCTACAGTTAAAGTTATGACTCTCCAGTCTTTAATAACGTAGATGAGATAAAAAAGAATCGATTTAACAGAATCATTACAAATGATTCGTGCAATTTACATCTACCCGAACTGTCTGTACGGAACACTCGAACGACCATAACCCTCCAATTGCCACACTAATTGAAAGCATTGCAGTACTTATTGCTAGGTAAGAAAACCCTTTAGTAATTGAGGTTATCGTACCAGACGGAATAGATAAACTCGTTTAGCATTGATAGTATAATTGTTTGAAGATCACCGTTCGGGGCTGGGTTCGATTCCTTAATTTTTTAAGTGTGTGCTATAGAAATTAAGTGTCGAAATATCTCCGTACAAAAACATATCGTGAGTAACCATGAGTAAATGTGGACAATTCATGATAAGTTTAAAGACATGCAGCAACACCCTTCCGCTGCCGCCCATCACAACTGTGACCGACACGGAAGCTGACTCAAATCGAGACTAGGATGGTTAGTCAGTCAGCAGACGGTGCCATAACGGTGTTTGCTTAGTTCTTTAAGGTATGAGGACTGGGGCATAGACTGTTAGTTATGATTAGCCCTGTTAGTTGTTGTTAGTAATAGTCCAGTTAGTAATTGTTAGTAAGTGTCGTTCTAATTCGGTCACAGATGTGCTATCTTCAAGACTAAGCTGGTCGCCTCTGCAAAAGCGTAACTGGATTCGCACCTTTCCAATGGAACATGGTGTTAAAACCTAAAAATTATTACACGGTAGAAATGGTCGTACTGTGGTGTGCGGTGGTACTATTCCCGTCGAACCCTATACAAAATCTTTGGTATATAGGTTCGATATAGGTTCCACCGTACCAGGTTAAAATTATAAGATGATCACAGATAACCATCAGCAATCAAATTGAGAAGCAATTATCCCAACCCGTAAAACTACTTCTGTAGGCAATGATTTCCACGCAGTACATCTTCATTAAATTTGTGGTGAAAAACTTGACAGGGGTCTTGAAACAGAAATACAAAAAACCGATCGACCTTCTTTAATTGAGTTCTGTATCATAAATCATATAAAAATGTTAAAATTCCCTCATGCTCGTATATTTTCCCTTCCATTCTGTTTTCATTCCACGCAAATATTTTTTTTCTCAATATTTATGTTTGGTTTTTGAAGAGATAAAGTTGGATAAATTTTACCTGAAAATAATACCAAAATTGCTGATGCTGATTTACTACTATTAGGTAATAGTATGTAGTGTAATTATAATAGTATGTAGTGTTTAGGTAGTCAGGTATATTGTACTAGTTTATTCATTAGTAATATTTAGTATTGAATTAAGTACTGTTTGTTAACCAATCCCTACTAATATCCCTACTAATATTATAAATGCGAAAGTAACTCTGTCTGTCTGTCTGTCTTTGTCGCTTTCCCGCTTAAACCTCTCAACCGATTTTGATGAAATTTGACACAGACAATCTTTAGACCCTGAGAAAGGACATAGGCTACCTTTTATTGCGACAAAAAGGGATGAAGAGGTTGAAATAAAGGTTGAAAGTTTGTATGGGATTTCTTCGGGTTTTAAGCACAGCGCCATCTAGGGGTGAACCTTCCTAACTTATAGAATAAGAACGCCTAGCGCCATCTCTTAAAGAACCATGAAACTTTATATTTAAGCACTTGATAATAAGTTTCCCGAAGCGAAGCGAGGGCGGGTCGCTAGTAATAATATAAATGGTTTCCTTTTACCATCATATTAACGGAATTTTAAACTAGCACTTAGCGTCAGAGAAAAAAATAACAGACTTGAACATTTTGAAATTGGCAATGAGTCACCGTCTGTAGAAGCCTGACTCATGTAGGCACTCGTTTGATGAATCAATCATTATCGGGCTACGATAATGCACTCGAGCGGTACTCTTTAAACGGTAGTTTTAAAGATGCGTGCGTTTAAAATAAAAACATAATAAAAAATTCAAAATAAATCCGAAAATATTAATCGGTGCTGCATGCTTATTGGCTTACTTAAATCCATAGAAAAAATTATCTGATCAATGTCTGTACAGGGAATATTTTTTCGAACAATTATTATTCGCAATAGATCCCATGACAATGATATTTACAGGTTTGTGCGTAAAATATAATTATGTCAATTCAAAAGTACATACTTTATAAACACTTTCGAGAGTAAGTACCTACTAAGGTATAGGTCCCGAATGCGAGAGTTACTGGTGAACAATAAAATAGAGTGGAAAGTGGATCTAAACTCTAAAACAGTTTAAATGCTGGTACCGTGTCAGCTTTAACAGAGAGCTCACATGAACTTGTTCAGTGGAGTTGGAGTTAAAAATTTGGCAAACTTTTCTGTTTACGTTTTCAAAGTTATTTGGCAGCTCTAGCCGCAAGCCGCGAACTCTAGATAAAGCGTTAATTGTACCCAATAATTAAATTATTACTCTCCTCCAAAGACCTACTTTCGCTGAGTTGAGGTCATTCGCGGTCAGTCAGCGTTCGGTGGAGTTAATGCCGGTGTGTTTTTTACTTTTTATTTATTATCTGTTCCGTTAATGTATTTTGTGTAATTAATCGTCGAATATTATTCTCTTTATAGTATTTTTGTAACTGTTGTCTAGAAAAAGGTTGGTCATGTATTTCGCTCTGTCCAAATAAGATAATAATTACCTCGATCTTTGGCTCAAATAACCAGATATGACCCAATATGAATTTCATAATAGAATAAGAGTTTTTACATTTATACGTAGAAAAATATTCTAAGGTTTTAATTAAACGTTGAAATCTTAAAATCATATTTTTACTGGCTAGCTACAATTCCTTCGGTCAGATGCCAAGCGACTTGTCCTGTTTCGACTGGTGGCTTCACTGTTCGTTTGCCAACTATTAACATAAAAAAACCATTGGTAAAAACCACACGAAAATCCGTGCAATAACTTTTTAGATGATCGCGTTTAGACATACTTTTAACAACTAGTGCAATTTAAAATAAATCATTGCGTGATTGTTCACAGCACTTAGGCACTATGCGATAGCGTTTTAGAACGATAAAGTAAGATCCATTCATCAAAAGTAGCCCAAACAGTTAGGAGAAAGTCAAAACGAAACGTTGAAAAACGAAGCCGTTGAAGATTTCAATCGACAATTAGTTAATAGTTCGTTCGTACTTCGTAAGGGCTTTGAAAATGTAATAGTAGATTGGGTATCGACAGTGTACCGCTCTCATACCTTTTATGTACAGAACCGTACTTTACCAAACTTTGTTGTACTTCACCGTACCTCGCCGTTCTCTGCCGTACTTTGGCGTACTTTGCCGTATAAGTATAAGGAAGTTCAGGCAATCTGCTGTAGGGTCTCCAAATGTCCGTATTTGCTCTGACACTTTCAGACTTTTGACCGTCTTTCCAGCTTTTTAACTTGTTCGGAAATCGAAATAAACTACAAAAAGCAATTACTAGTTTTATTACAATTTTTCATAAGTCGCAATCAATTGTCGGTTACGAGTGCCATCGGATACATGGCGCAGCGTGGGAGAGAGTGGCCATTGTTCTCAAACGGCAGGTCAATAGTATTTTGTTACAGTGCGGAATTCATAAGCTTCTCTTTGTAGCGTGACCCAGTTCCGCTGATTCTGTGTAAGAGGCCCTGGTTGTATAGCGAGCGATGACCGAGTGAGGACTATTTACGCCATGACTACTTTTGTTTCAAAAGATGTGCCGAGGAGTTTCTTTCGCCGTTTGCCTCCATTACAAAGCGTTGTAAAGTATCTTTGCGAAACGACGATAGAATTGGAAAATTACGTGTATCAGTGATACCTATGTATATGAATAAACGGTTTTAAATTTTAATTCATTCGCGTGGGAATTTTTCCTACGAAAATCTCGACCATGTAAATAACTATAAGCATTTTTATTAAATCACAGACAGATTTGTTTGTATTGTATAACTTGTAGTAATTAAATTTTGCTCCTAGTTATCCTAATGCTTTATTTTAATGGTTTACGTAACGAAGTAACATTTTTTTTTTGTTTTAAGTTGTCCGTTACAGCTTGTCGCGGACAGTCTTAACGAGCTTGAAAATACTCGGTAGACGCGATTTCATAGTATTTTAAAAGTTATTTCTAAAGAACGGCTCTATTCAACGTTATAATTATTTTAAACTTAAAATAAACTGACAATTTTCGTATGACGATGCATACTTGTTGGTTACGTCTACAACAACATCAACGTGTCGGTGATGGCTTTAGTGAATTTCTTAGCTGGTATATAGGGTATGTTATGTGCGGGTATATAAGGTGGCTTTCGCTCGTATACAATTAAAATTAAAATACCTACTTTACTTTTTAATAAATAGCTTTGATAGCTTTCAATACAACAACATGTAAAGCAGAACAAAGCGCTTTCGCTCTTCACTGAACGTAATTAGGTTGTGTATCGTTCCGTCAGCCGACCAGACTGCTGCCCACTTGGCAAATGTAAGAATACTTTGATTAAATTAAGGTCTAGGGTAAACAGACAGGACTGCCAATTTATATTTCTTATACTACTTGCTGGCGTCTAGCAAGTTCTTTGAATGGCGACCCCGTAGCGTTATTCATAGTGATCCTTTCGAAACAAGGGGGCGGGGTTCAATTCCCGGCCGGGCATGTTTATGTTGTGGGTGTTAGTGATGTGTAGTACTCCTACTGGGTCCCACAGTGTGAGGGGTACAGGCCATAGTCCACCACGCTGGCCAAGTGCGGCTTTGAGAACATAATGTAGAGCTCTCAGGTACGCAAGTTTCCTCACGATCGTTTCCTTCACTGAAGCAAGTGATAAATAAATAGAAATAATACGCATATATTTTTTTAAAATTAGCATGCAGGTATTCGAACCTGGGCCCCCCGGTTCAGGAGTCCAACGACCTAACCTTTTAAACTACTCTGTGACCTAACCACTCGGCTATCACAGTTTATATTTACACATTATCTATTATATATCAGCGTTTATTTATTATTATTTGTTTGTGTCTATATACTTTCGCTCTACGTAAATATCATTATCATTACTGTTCATCGTTCACAATTCAATTAACATGCTCGTATCAAGCTCACAGTATCTGAAATGTGGGTCAGCTGAAAATTCAATTGACGGACCGTTTTAGGAACAACACAAGATATCTTAGGCACTTGTTTGATCACTAGCGTTTAATTCCTCTTTTTGATTCCTCTTTCATCAAAGAAAATGATAATTAATTTCGTATAGTACGCTGCTATGACTCGGTTTCATGAATTGGTTATGTTATGAAACCGTGTCACTACTCACAATGACTAAACGTCCTGATACAACACAAAATATGCAGAGACAAGTAAAATAGCACTTTATTTTTATATATTACCTATATTGGTAATATTATATATATTATATATATTACCTATATTGGTAATATTACCAATAGGCTGAAAACATAAAGACACTGATGGGACAATGTTGCTGAAGTGATACCTACGATATCTTGCGATACCCATAAAGAGCATATGACCTCGAAAATTAATGTTACACGACAAAAAGGCGACGAATTTCTGCCTTTCAATTTAGAAATACATTTATTTTTCCATTCGTTTTCGCTTATCGCTCATAGTGCGCGGTAAAGCAAGTGAGTTAGAACAATAGGTTATCTTCAAATGAACTCCGAATTTGATAATTCGTGAGAAACGCAAATAGTTGAACATGATACCCTTTGTCTTTGTTCTTGATTTACACAACTTGGTTCATATAATATAATTATATACATATACGTGTATGATTATGTACCTACAAGAATAGTGTCTGTGTGGTCCTGTCTGAGTGTTTATCATTTTCTTCGACTTGTTAAGTTGTTACTGCCCAAGCTTCGGGGAACTTACATAATATATTATACGCCTTAGTAGTACCTACTGATATTTGAAATTATATTTAGATGCATTTCGTTGAATTGATATCTATAAGGGTTCCGCATCTAATGATACAAACGGTGATATAATATATGATGAACGTAATTAATATGCCTCCGCTGTGTATCTGTTTTTTACTGGGCTCTACGGAAATATGTGGACATCTGAAATTTGCACAGAATGCTTATTATTGAGGTCGCTATCACAATTATAATTAAACAGTTGAATTCCTAAGCGGGTCCCCATACAATTATTAAATAATTAGGTTACATAATTAGTATTAATATAGCTCGGCGGTACGGAACCGTACATGTGCGAGCCCGACTCGCACTTTAACCACAGCTTTAACGGTTTTATTTTTTTAGGAACCGCTTGTAATAAACCAAGTGCATTTTAGAATTACTTTCAATAATTTCCATAACGATAAAACCATCAGTCACTGCCATCTGGTGGTAATTGTATTGAAATACGATCGTTGTGGTTCCGTACAACGATAATGACTGTTGATCTTTATTGTAATAGCTTTTCATCGAATAAATTTACAAAAATTAAATGCATATGGATGTCACTTGTTTATTTTACGGGCTGAACTGCATACACCAGGGTCAATACTACACTTTTGTTAGAATAGTACTGTAATTGCAGTACTTACGACTCCAATAAACAATTCTTATGACTTCAAAGATGCCGACGTTACCCCATTTCACGGGGTTTCCATTTTCCCACTGTCCCAAATTAAGACAGTCTTAACTAAACTTTAACCTACACATGTGATAGACTTACGTATGTCTGCTTTGATAAAATTTTCTTAATATTTTTATGCGTTTCTTAAAAATTAATATTATTGATGTTATAAACACTAAAGTTATTTATTTTTGTCCACAGCGGACCCATTGCCCGGCAAGCACGTTCCACTAGAGAGCTATGAGAGCGAACTGGAGCGAGAGCACGCGTTGCCGACGTCCGTCCCGAACGCCGACATACTCAAGACTAACAGCAATCCCACGTATCACAAGCCGAGGTAAACTTTTGTTTTTTTTTCTGCGTTCGACTCTCGATCAAGATTATTAGATTCAGCCAAGATTTGCTGAGTAGGAACATTTGACGCAAGAGAAATGAACTGAAATGAAAGAAATGAAAAGAACATTTTATTATTAAATAACAGTTTTTCTTAAAACAATTCCGCTTTTCTGTGTCATTCTCAATGTCAATATTATATTTAACTACAATGATAACTAATAGGTAGACTGGTAGGTACCTACTAATAGACTAATTTGTAGACGATTTAAAGTTCCAGAATAAGAAATGAACCCAAAAACAGCTACAAAAAATATCAAAATTAATGATCACCCGATTAAGGCACAGAACTACACCACAACCGAAGGGTCCGTCGCCCCCTCCACTTAGCGCCCCCAAAGCGGTTGATAAAACAATGGAATTATATTCAGTGATTCGAAAACAAACATTAAAAGCGGGTTCGTAGTTAAAATCCTCCAGTCAGCTGCCATTATCTTGGCTATTAGCTCGACGGGTTTACGCGTTTTTACGAAACGAATTAAACGACTGAGTGGATCAAACTTTTACGTAAACGACGCTTAACTTTAAGGGGCCTTTAAACTGAATTTACGGTAATGATTTAATTTATGCTCGGGATTAGAAGGGATGGTCGGGAGCATCTTAATTGAAATTCGGTTAAAAACTTGGTATTTTCAAAATCCTTTAATTGATATCACTGTAAGTTTCGGTTTTATATGTTGGCTCATGGATAATTTATCTTAAAGTCTTTTTATGTAAATAAAAGTAAAACGCTAACACACTCATACCCTGCGTCGCGGATTCCCTGTGTCGCGGGTGGCATGGACAATAATAATATAAACACATCACGACCCAAAAATATTTATATTTCTAAAATTTCTAAGAGTACCTATGTACTGTTGTAGAGTATGCACAGCTAAAAAAATACTCTTTAAAATCCGATCCCTTATGTAAGTAGGGCGTAAATGTGTCAAAACCAGATATTCTTGAACTTCACATTTTAATGCCGTTCAAATTCAGATCTGATTAATTATATGAACATTATGAATAATTAATGCGTGAGACATACTCGTGGTATATTTAATTAACAAGAAACAGTTTTCGCGTTCCTATTATTTGTTACTTATATTATTCAAGCTTTATGTTGACTTTCAATTTACCCCTGAAAGCCGTCAACTAGCAATGGCGAATGAATATTGTATGTACTAGATGACCAAGCTTATCACACGAAAGGGTGTATTGTGACCCCCTCTCCCTTACCGTTCACATACCGCGTTACCCTGAGTACCGTTCGCAACAATAATTCATTGGCATTTATAAAAATAACGCTACACACTCATAGCTCGACATTAAGATTCCCTGTGTTGTGGGTGCAATGGACATTACGCATAGCTAAAAACACACATCCAGAAGAAGAAAAAAAATTAAATTCATCATTCAAATTTCCGCCTCGCTGGGAATCGAACCCACAACCTTCGGCAGTCCGGCAGGGTAACCGTTGCGCCCTACGGTTCGTCAGTTACGCTTACGTTTTTTTTGTAAGTACATATTGTTGTTATTTTGTTAATTAGTTTTATTTGGTGACTTCGATTGTTGATAACAAAAATCTTTATATCTTGATAGATTTCTAATAGCATTCACTTTCTCTTCCGATAATCACTTTTATAATGCATAATTAGTGTGAGTCAGCGGCGTCGACGTTTTCGCGGACATGCAATTAACTAGAAACTAGTTCCTACTAAAACAAGAAGTATTGACGCTTGTCCTTGTCGCTTCGTCCGCCAATCCGCACTTGGCCAGCGTGGTGGACTATGGCCTGTACCCCTCACATTGTGAGAGGAGACCCAAGCCCAGCTGTGGGACAGTTATGAGTTGCGATGATGATTGACGCTTGCTTGAAGCGCTTATAGCCATAGCTAACGTCGGTCCTAATGCCTGGTTCCTATGTTAACCAATCGTTAAACCGATCGTTTTCGAGTTACCAATGACGAGTCGTTAAAGACGTTCATAATCTTTTCTTATAGAAACCCTTGTTAATTACGCCTCGTAGATAATTCTACTATACGTAAGCAAAACTAATCGATTTTCGAATATCGGAACCGAGCAGAAGTGATCGGCCTGGTTAAGCAACAGCGGGCGCGGTCAGCAGTTGGATGGGTGACCGTTAGTGGCTAAAAATGTATTGTTGGTGCCACTAGCGGCTTCGGTGTGTGGCGACATCGCACACACGTCACGGTGACGTCATGACAAGCCTGAATCACGCTATCGAAGTTTTCTATCCGCTTGCTTACAAGTTTCGAACGACATCACTCGATGCTTGGCCGCCCTTGGCCTTGGCGTGAGATCTCCCTTTGCCAAAGGTGGTTGGTTCAGAGGGCATGTAAAGCTGTCGGTCCCGGTTGTTAACGTTAGACAACAGTCGTTAAGCAACGTCGAAGGCCTTCGGGTGGCGTGAAAACTTCCGATACTAACCCCTCGACCATTCCGCACTACAGTGGAGTATGCACTAGACCTCAGTTATGAGAAAAGACCCGTGCTCAGTAATGGGCCATGGGGTGGAAACGAGCCATAGATATACCTAGATAATAACTTCGTGTTATGAACATAACTTTAATATATGAGTGAACGTCAAAGCGACATATGAGACATTACTAGTGGGTGTAATAATATAATTAGCGCGGAACATTTCCCGCGATCCTATTTATAGCTACATCTAATGCCTCCAAATTGGCGTCTATTACAATTTGCTTATTAATGAATTATATGCGTGTTATGTACAAGATGTTTACTGTACACAGTTTCAACCTAAGAAACTAAAACATTTAAACTACTTATAAGTTAAATAAAACTTTAAAAACTTAACTTTAAACGTGAAACTATTAGATGACTGTCCGACTGTTAAATTTGACTGTCCCACATTCGCACGCTAGTGACATACCTATCTACTTCATTTTTATCTAACCCCTTAAGGGATGATTTTCGAGTTTCTAACCCTTATACTTTAGGCACTGCGTTGATATGTCAGTTAGTCAGCTTCTCATATAGTTAGATATCATTGATTCAACAGACAAAATATGCAGCTCCTCAGTTAAGGATAACATAGAAGTCAAGATCGTGATACAGCGTGATCTATAATCCAGTCTGAAACGTCAATCTTGAAAAGCGAAAATGCATAGATAATAATAATAAATGCATAGCATGTTTCACGAAATATTCTTTCTCGCTCTAAATGGGGTGTTTACAATAAAAGAAATCTCGAAAACGATTTATCCTATTCCGAATTCCCTCCATCAATCAATGTTCAGTCAATTGAAAGTTGGCCGGAGATTCAGTTCAGGAGGGCGCGTTAGATAGCCTGTATCTTAATGAGAGTAGAGTCGAAATTTGATTAAAACCCTCGTCATAGGAAATTGTACGGAATATAAGTTCTAAAGCCTTTTCGAATGTTTTTGGGTGGCTTAAAGTTTCACGCAGTGTTTGGGCTGGCTGACATTCAGCATTCGCCCAACTTATGCCAATCGGTGGTCGACTTTGCACGATCCTATATTTAACTAACTTGAAGCGCTCTTATCCCGGCGGCTTGCGTCGATCTCAAGTGATCGACAAAGTTAAGCAACAGCGGGCGCGGTCGGTAGTTGGATGGGTGACCGCTAGTGGCAAAAATTTCTTGAGCGCTTCCGTGCTTCGGAGGGCACGTAAAGCCGTCGGTCCCGGTTGTTATCATATGGTAGCAGTCGTTAAGTCATGTCGGATACCTTCGGGCGGCTTAAAAATTTCCGACACATGGGTTGGCCACTAAACCTTCCACCAATCCGCACTGGAGCAGCGTGGTGGAGTATGCTCTAGGCCTCCTCAGGTATGAGGAGAGACCCGTGCTCAGTAGTGGGCCATTAATGGGTTGAAGCCAATATTTAACTAATCGTTTAACCTAACGTTTTTGAGTAACGAGACGTTAAGGTCGCTCCTTATAATCTCTTCTTATCGAACAGCTTTTTAGTTACGCCTCGTAGATAGTTCTACTATCTGCAAGCAAAACGAATCGTTTTTCAAACATTTGACAAACTAGAAGATAACTTCACTCCGCTTCAACTCATAGGAAAAGCATTAAAATTAAATCGTAAGGTCCAAAACATAAAGAAAGCTTTATGTTCTGAACCTTACGATGGAATTTCAATATTTATTCAAAAGAAGTGCACCACATGCGGTCGACGCCTTATACATGCGGCCAACTTCGATCCTACTGGAAATTCCACCGTATGGAACAGAATATGAGGCTCATATTATATACTACTTATATGTTTTTCATCAGTTGAGTCACTTGAGTTGGCGTGAAGTTGGCGTCGAGTAGTGTGTTAGCATACCTAAAATCAACTTTCGAGAGCTATGAGTATTCTGATTGGTGACCGCTGTCAAAATTCCGTAAGGGTTTTCGTTCTTCAGAGGCCATGGCTGGTGGCGAGAATTTTTCATCACGATAGAATGAATGCTAGTAGAAAATGCTAATTGGGAATCAATCCTAATCCTAAACCCCTTAGCGATTGAGCGCAAACGCGCGTTTCAAGAACTTAGAGGTCCTAAAATCGCCCTCGCTTCGCGCCGGATAACCTGTATACCTTTGTACACACACTCGAAAATTGTTCGACATGAACAATTCCCTAAACTGGCCTAACTTTTTTATTTATAAACTCATTGAAATGACTGGATTGGCTAAAGTGACATAACTTCTTTGTTGATTAACCGATTGAAATGTCTTGATTCGCTAAACTGACCTAACTTTTTTATTTATAAACCGTTTAAAATGACTTGCTTCTCTAAACTGACATAACTTTTCTTTTAAAAACCGATTGAAAATTTTAAATGAATGAATGAAGTCGTTTAGCGCGTACAAACGCACGGACGAATAAGCAAAAGTTCTAAAAATCATTGTCGTCGGTTCTATCGCGATAATAGTAGTCCCCAATAATATTTTTTTCATATCTTCCATGTACAGACAGCGATCAGTTACAGATTTATTATATGTATAGATTACCGAAGCAATTTAGAAAACTCATTAGTGGAAGACAGTCGGTCTGCTACAGTTCTCACAGTCGCCTTGCACGACTGTCGTGACCGCCCCATTTTGCATAATCGCGTCTTATTTGTGTAACTACTGACTGGTGGCCTGGGCTTCGGAGTAATTTACTTGAGGGGAGTAGTTTGAAAGTTTACTTTAGAAGCTGTGCGGCTAGATAACGTAACATTTTTAAAGCGAATTTTTTTTTACTGAATTAAGTTACCGCTTGGCTACGATCTCACCTGATGGTAAATGGTGACGTAGCCTTTAGATGGCGAAGCGCGTTAACTTAGAAAAATCCTATATTAGATTAAATAATTAATTAATAATAATTAATTTATTTAGATTAGTTCAATGTAACTCTTTGTGCCATGTCTTCAACCCATTAATGGCCCACTACTGAGCACGGGTCTCTCCTCATACCTGAGGCCTAGAGCATACTCTACCACGCTGCCCCAGTGAGGATTGGTAAGATGCCGTAAGGCCTTCGGGTGGCATACAAATTTCCGACACTAATCAAAAAAAAAAACCAAGTTGAAAGCTCACTTCATACTCGTTACTAAAACCACACGTTAAATATACAGTAGTTACTAGTACGTCCGCCGTTTTTAGTTAACTACGAGTGGCAAAAGTTTAGTTAAAACATTTAGCTCGCCCGAAACTCTGTTCCAACTCTCATTTGAATACCGTACAAGTTCGTAGCGTTTAGATAAGCGTGGCCAGCCGGACTTGGCTGTTTATTTGCAAGATTTGATTAGTTGTGGACTAGGGTAACTGACGGTGGTTTGTTTCCCGGAATATCGCGGAATTTTAGATATTGACGTAAAGTTTTTTTATTTGCCACAGACACAATTTTTAAACAAACATAACAGACACACTTTTAAATTCTAAAATGAATTGATTTAGTGGGGAAGATTCCCACCAGTGGGGCGCTTGGTGGGGCAAAGTGGAATTATCCAAATGTTCTAATATATTTTCGTTGCCTCATTTTCTTCCTTACATTCATTTCATTCGGATTCAGTCAAAGTTTTGATTCCCGCTTTCTGAAGACATTCCCGGTTATACAAGACATTAACAAGACAGAAATGTCTGTTCACGTTTTGACATTGCAACCCATATCTTTTTTATTAATGAGCACGGATTTCCCTCTCACAATGTGAGTAGTCCACCATGCCAGCGTGGATTTACAGACTTCAGACCTTTGACAACACTATGGAGAACTCTCGGGTGCGCAGGCTTATTCACTATGTTTTCCTGCACCGAAGCAACATTATCTTGAAAATTTTGAGAAGCAAATTGTGAACCCAGGTTCCTCTGTGCGGGAAACGTTCAAACCCAGGTCATCACAGCTTCTGCAATACTCATAACTTAAAAAAAACAATTAAACAATAAATAGTCGTACAACCGATCCGGTAAATCGTATCGTTGGTTTCCAAACAAGTGTTTTTCAACCAGAACCGGCCGCCGTGACTGAAACATTAATCCGATCCTGTCAAAACACATTAATCCCGGATACGGACCGGGACAACAGACAGGAGAATACCGGACAGATTTGTGTTGTAAATTAATCAATTCACAACGAATTGTTTGTCATATTCGAGAAGCTCAGTGGGTTGGAACGGGTTTCGTTTTTGACCCAGGTTCAAGGCATTGATTCGGCGCACATGTTGATCTGTTCCCGCAGAGCTTCTAAACTACTAACCATAATTCTACAATTCGAGTATAAGCAAGCATAAGCAACGTCTTGATCGTCCGCTGGTTATGTTATATGTTATGTGTCGCCACACTAAATTTAATACGACGCCCCCTAGACCACCTGAGGGGGTAAAACGGGGGTGCAAAGTTAGTATGAAACTTCGCCGTTTTTGAAGTTATTCGAATGAAATTCAGTATGAAGGTTTTTCATAGAAAGTAGTGAAACACCTATAAAATATTTTTTCGAAAATCATCCCTTAAGGGGGTAAAAGTGGGGTGCAAAGTTAGTATGAAAGTTCTCTGATTTTATCGTCTTTTATATATCTATTTAGGGTTTTTTGGCGGGCGAAGCTGCGGGGTGTAGGCTTGTAGTAATATAAAGTGCTAAGTATTTCTGTTTATTTTTTATAATAAATATATATTCTGTGGTCGTATTGTTTATTTATATCATTACGAGTAGTATTAGTATTCCTTTGTATTTACAGACATTTAGACGTGACTAATTACATTATTTACCAGTGTCTGTTCCCAGGTTGTTTTGTTCCCGTCCTTATTATCAGATATTTATTGTTCTCTAGAAATTCTATTGAACAAGAAATGACAACTGAATATCAAAGAAAATGTCGTAACATTATTGAGGCTATATTTTTATATTTTTAATATCATTACTAAGCACTCCTAAAAAATAAATGACAAATGAAACATGTAACTTCCTCTTTTTTGGAATCTAAAACGAATTACCGTTTATCAAAGTGTCATGACTGTCTTGAGTCATGACTACGAGATTTATGCAGTCATTGTGGTAATAAGACAACATTGTATCGAAATGCATTTGGTTTCATTTTCAATAATATTATAATAAGTTAACAAGTTAAACATTACATAGGACCCGTGCCCAGAAGTGGGACAGTTATGGGTTGTGATGATGATGATGATGAAGCTTATTATCATTATAGTTAACTAGTGGATGGAACTGACATTTTTTATTTATTAACTGATTGACTTAAAACAAATGCTAAATATTCAGTGAAGCTTACTACAATAAATTAGTGAAAACCGAATTCAAATCGGTTAAGCCGTTTCGGGAATTAGCGCGTACAAAACCACAGACGAATAGTTATAGACACAAAAATTCAAAAAAGTTTGTTGTTGTTTTAGATTTTATTGCGTTAATAAAGGCCCCAGTAAAAGTTTTTATCATACATCCTAAACATAAGTACAGACAGCGACCACTTACAGATTTATTATTAGTATAGATATAGATTGAGTAGGGTAACATTCTGCACAAGTTATTTTGATAAAAACAACATCAATATCCCAAGAAAATAAGGATGGCGTTACATAATGTAGGCTGTATCGCTGAAAATCTTTGATAAAGAGCGCTCAGAATCACGCAGTGACCTTTGCCAAAAAGTGAACGAATTCCTTATCTAATCTGTCGTGAGGTAGCTACAGACATTATCTGATATTAGACTTGTAACAACTTCCCGTTTGACCTTCCCGGGCCATTTATTTTTGCTTATTTTAGTATCATCGCTTCTCAATCTCAATGTTATTCCAGTTCTGGGCTATGTGAATGAGGGTTAAGGAAAGAAAAGCTCTCGTGAAAGTGCTTGACTGACCAGGGTTATAATGTTATAAAACAGATTCTTAGCTGGCAACACGTCTTTGATGGAATCGGGATCACTTTATCCCGTGGCCTATCTACTCGTCTGAAACAATTAAGTTCGACCGCGGTCAGGTGTAGCATGGGTGACCGCTAGTTGTAATTGCTGTCGCGCTTCTATGCGGACTCCACATGCCATCACATCGGTTCCAGTCAGTATCAGCCTAAAATAAAATAATGGCTGAAGGCGTGACCAGCGCGTTGACGGTCAGATTTCGAAACTGCTCCAGTTGTTTGAACAATAAAATAAACGGAACCCTTATTCAGAAATCAGGTATTTTTTGAAAATCTCAATGTTAGTATTTAAATGCTAAAAAATATACCTATTTATAAAATAAAATATTACCTATTAATAAAAGTAGGTACAATAATTTATTATGACGTTACACTAAGACAAGTTATAGAGGTATAGATTTCTAAGAAATATAACCTCAAGGTAAGTTACATTACAAGGCAAAGAGGTAACCATTACTTAAACTGTATTTTATCAAAGCCCAAGATATTTCTTGGGAAGTATTCCCTGGTTGCGCGTCGGTTTAGCGAGACGGTCATTAATCTGAAACCGCATTGTTTTAAAATCCCCGTTTCAGCTTGCGTTGTACGAGCCCGCTGAGTATTTAAAACTTGTTTGGTGAGAATGAATGGTGAAATGAATTTGTTCAAATATTGTCGTGTCGTGTATGAGTGTTATGGTAGAGAATTCTTTAGTTAAAATGCGACGGGAACCGTCGAAGATTTTTTGGTGTATTTTTGATATTTGAATTTTAGCTGTGACGTGTAACGCCATCTAGCGTCGAGTAGCTGCAGCTTTGCTATTTTAATTTGTATAGCGTTTAATTTTATACGTTTTCTTTTGCCTGGTATTCTCATTATGTGACGCGACTACTATGCAATAAAAAGTACAGTTTCCCATTTCATAATAAAGTAAGCTTAGCACATTTGACACACATTTATTTACTTTCAGCAAAATGGAATGTTGCTTTTATTAAATATAGTAAGTTCCAAAATGTTGGGTGACCGCTAGTGGCAAAATTTATTGAGCGCTTCCGTGCCTCGGAGGACACGTAAAGTAGCCGGTCACGGTTTTTATCATTAGGTAGTAGTCGGTAAGCATGTCAGAGTCTTAAATCCTATACACGTTTCTTTTATCTTATTTTAAATTTTAATCATATTAATTTCTTCATACAGTTTATAGCCAATTCAACAACATTTCATACAATTTGTTGATATGGATTTCATAACATAATGCCACTGATGCCACAGTAGAATTCCCTTTAAAGCATACAATTTTTTTTATTTCGAAAGCGGATAAGCGCCCAGGGGCGTTCGAAATTCGAAATGAAATACAATTTAGTTTTTATTTCGAACAATACCCTTGGGCCTTGTACACACTGTTCGGTTTCATGAAGAACTAGTCTACTGTGTACACAATTGTTGGCTGTCGCTTTATAATTTTTGCAAACATGACTATCATACTTGAATTAAAATATAAAAATTTTCGAATTTGGAATTGTTTTATTGGAGTTGTTCAGTTTGCTTTAATTGTAGCTTTTAATGTGAACAATAGAATAAAATACTCTTTATTGTACACTCCAAATAGGCAATATTTTTACATTATAAGAGATCAAGTACAAAAGATGGTCTTATATGCTATGTAGCGACCTCTTCCAGAGAACCTTAGGGCGGAGTAAAAGGAAAGAAAGTATTTTCTTAATATTCATTTGAGTTTCTTATTTATGGATGGCACATAAATAGTAGATTTTTTTAATAATGAGACAATTTTTTTAATGTAGTAAAGTAACTTTACTTCTTTATGGATTTAAGATAGTAAACGAGCATGCAGCACCATTCTGCCGCCAACCTTTCGCTGCCCCTCATGACAACTGTGACCAACACAGAACAAGATTCAAATCAGTTTGCGTCGTCGTTCATGGTGCGTACTGCGAAGGACTGGAATAGTTTGGCTGCGTCGGTGCGAAGGACTGGAATAGTTTGCCTGCGTCGGTGTTTCCACCTGTGTATGATGGGGAGTCATCAAGAGGAGAGTGAATAGGCTTTTATAAGTTAGTGCGTTCAACACCTTGGACTTCATCGCCACTTACCATCAGGTGGGATTGTAGTCGAGCATTAACTTATCTAATATAAAAAAAGACTAGAATCGGGTGTCAATAAGAAGCATAAAAACGGTAGTAGGTCGGTTCGTTAGTTGGTATGAGGGCTGGATAGAACTGTTAGTGATAGTTCGTTATGTTAGTTGTTTATTTATTTTAAAGACTATTGGCAACAATAGTCCAGTTAGTAAATGTTAGTAAGAGTCTCGTTCCAATTCGGTCACAGATGTGTCGCTACACCTGAGGACTAAGTTGGTTGCCACCAAAAGAGTGTCAATAATGAATAATGAATTATGTCACAAGTCACAATGTTACAAATAAGAATGAACCAGTGCAATCTGCTCTGGAGAAGCGTAGTTAAATCGAAGTCTCCTTCACTACAAAGTTATACACGGCAATGAGATGATACACCTTCCGCTGCCGCCCATGACAACTGTGACCGACTTAGAACAAGACTCATATGGGGACTGGGATAGTTAGTCCGGTTAGGTGACGGTGTTAGAACATTAGTTGGTTAGTTTGTAAGTATGAGGACTGGGACAGGGACTGTTAGTGAATGTTAGTCCTGTTAGTTATTGTTAGTAATAGTCCAGTTAGTAAATGTTAGTAAGAGACTCGTTATAGTTCGGTCACAGATGTGTTGTTACCCTTGAGGACTGAAATGGTCGCCTCTAAAAAGTGTAGCCGGCTCCACACCCTTCTATCCGGAACACAATGCAAACACAACAGACATTGTGAATAAATAAATATTTTCTTAAAATATCAGTGAGTATTTGTTAAACAAATTACCTCCTTATTCACCTTATCTAGTATCTCATCAATACCCAGGTCTTAGCATAACAACTGAGTCATTTGTTTGTTCAATTCAGTGCTTCTCCTTAGTGTTTATTTATAGACACTAATAAATTTGCATACTAGGACAAAACAGGAATACGAAATCGTTCAATTTCAATAAACGGATTCTTGCATTCGCGAATAACTTTGCACACGCGTCTTCCATTTTGAAAATTTGTTTTTATTTAATACAAATGCAGTTACGCGCGAGTTGCCTTGCGTTGGTCAAATCTATGCAAATAAATAAAAAAATTAAATGTGGCACTCGGAGACTGCCGCGGTAAAGCTATTGCATAACATTTTTTATCAACTTATGCAATTATAATTATTAGAAGTTATACAGTTATATCAGAACAGCGCCATCTAGTTTGTAGAAAACATACGTACCATACCTTAGTATTAAGGTACTAGATGGCGCTGATTGGGGGTGTTAGGGTTTTTTCGTTACGGAATTTCTGGATTCGGTCTCCACGCTCAAGGCCCGCGATAAAAGTTATGCAATAGCTTAAAATGGAGTGCCTGATTGTAATATTAAAATAACCGGTTATTACTAATTAATGCATATGGATGTATTTATATTTCTTTAAGTAGGTCAAATCGCGTGTGGCCGTATAGATACGATCGTGAGACACTATGTTTATTAATTTGCCGTGTCCATCGCTTTTCATAATGATAACCTTTAACCAAGCAACGGTATTATGATACAATTATTATTATGAATTATGATATGTATTACATAGTACTGTAGTCATAATTGGTGTACGCTCAGTAGCCCAGTTTTAGGTGATAGCCATCCGAGAAAACTGTCGACGTTCGATTTTCAATCAGGGCAGACATTTTGTGACTGATGTTATTTGTGTGGATGTATTACTTTATTTGACCACTTACTTACTTACTTATTCGCGACTTCCTGGACGGCCAGGACCACCGTTACACATAGATGGTCGCGATGAACATTTAAAAAGCTTGCTGCAGACCAGGACTAAGTAATCAAACATATAACTCCGAAAACCCCTTATATTTTTTCCTGGCGACCTCTCTACCTTCCACCGTCCGCTGTTACGATTTTTTTTAATTAAAATGAAAAAAATACACTTAAAAAATTGGTAATACGAAAATATTTGACTTGTTATGAAAATGAGAGGTGCCTGAATTATATCCGGTATTATTGGCAAATCCTGTTAGTCACCGCCATGTTGAACCCTTAGGGGATCGCCAACCACACTGAGTAACCCCACTTCAGATAAATTCTACCGAGCTTCGTTATTTCCGTCTTGTTGTTAAAAATTGCGGCGTTGGCACTTAACTTATAAATAGACTCACAGACAACGAATAAATGACAGAATGCTTCGACAATATCAATGTTTATACGCAAATTTCTTTCAAGAATTAGCTCACGAGCCGTTGACCTTATTCACCAGTATAACTTGACCTGTCCCCACCAGCGACGTTCGCCAGAGACGAGCTCTTCGGCTCGATCAACACATAGCTTGGAAATGACGGGAATTGGCAAACCGCCCGCCGCTATTCTATTCATGCCTTTATTCCACGACGCAAACCGCATTTTAATGAAACGTATGGTAAAAATTTAACTCGAAATGCGGGTACCGGCATGCGAATTTATCAATACGAAATTCGAAGAGGGAAATTGTTTTGAACCTTTTCTTGCTTTGAAATATTGAAAATCGCCTTCGTTTTATACACTGAAATAAAGCGACAGCCCGAGAAATAGAAATAAGCTAACGGTGTCTGGAAACGCGATGTGTTTATCATATTGACAGGCCATTTTTCGTATTCGACCGGTTTTAACCAGTTGAAAGCGGTTTGCGTTTGTTTTGTTATCGTGCTGATACTGAATTTCTGCACAAAGAAATAAAAATAAAGATGATATTCGTTCCGCTCGAGAACTTTGCTGCGGCTCGTGGAGTTCTAGGTTCGATGACTGGGTCATGCATGTGAAAGATCAGGTTAATTTAAATAAGCAATTATTGATAGTACCTACGCTTTTTAATAAGTTACCAAAGTCTGTTATTGATTTGCCCTTACAAATATTTAAGAAACATGTAAAAACACGACTAATAGAGAAAGGTTATTATACAGTAGAAGAATATATTAATGACAAAAATGCTTGGGCATAGACATCTGCGACCAGTTCTACTCATGTTAGTATGTATGTATCTGTATGTAGGTATAAAATTTGTAATCTAGCATTATTTTTTTTTTTAAAAGATGTGCCGAGGAGTTCTTCGCCGTTTCTTTTTCTCCTCAAAGATTTAAAAAATCAATATTTAAAGGCACCTTAGCGAAACGGTGGTAAATGCAAAAAATTGACGTTCATAAGTGTATGCATCATACCTACATGAAATAAATGATTTGAGTTTGAGTTTGAGTTTGATCTTAGCCAAAAGGCCGTGATATCCATCCATCATTTTTCCACATTAGTCCCGATTTCAGTCTTATTTTATCATGGGAAAGGGTGCTGCATACTCGTTTGCTAACTTAAATCTATAAAAGAAATGTGACGGTCTAGATGTCTGATTTTAAATTCAATCGTCATCCACTTGATGTCCGAATGCACTCCTTAACCAATCACGTGACATAACCCGTATCAGTGATTCATTAATTTAATTTATCAATAAATAAAATTAATCGTTGATATCCTATAAATCCCACTTCACTTAGCCACCATATTTCACTTCAAGTATGACTAATTGACAATTAAAGCGTTCGCAATATAAATTGGTGCTTGATAAAGCATTGCGGTGTACCGACGATTCAATAAATGTATCCATTCCGTCTAATTGAATGCGTCTGGGCGTTCGTGTGGTCAGTTGTGGACTTGTGGACAAAGACGCACGAGGAGCATAGGAAGTACGCAAATTAAGGGGATATGACCTACAGCAGTGTAGTTTAGTGTAGACTTATTAATTACAAGCTTTTATTTAACTTGCCGTGTTAGTGTGGGGCAAATCTTGCAAGCTAAAGACCCACTACTCAGTGTCCGACTGAGCTGAAATTTGGAAACGCCTTTAGTTCAGGTGACATTACAATTTTATGTCAAGTAAACCGGATACCGCAAGTGACCGCTAGTGGCAAAAATTTCTTGAGCGCTTCCGTGCTTCGGAGGGCACGTAAAGCCGTCGGTCCCGGTTGTTATCATTTGGTAGCAGTCGTTAAGCCATGTCGGATACCTTCGGGCGGCTTAAAATTTCCGACACTTGGGTTGGCCACTAACCCCTCCACCAATCCGCACTGGAGCAGCGTGGTGGAGTATGCTCTAGATCTCCTCAGGTACGAAGAGAGACCCGTGCTCAGTAGTGGGCCATTAATGGGTTGTAGCCAAACCGGATACTACGCTCAGCATAGCTCCAAACAAGGGAACTCCTCAACGGTGAACGCACAGTGACTAAATTTACTGCTTTGCATGTAAACTTAACAGCATTATAAAATAATGTTTTTAGTTTTATAAAATGAACCTACATTTATATTACATTTATATTATAGAAATTAAATTTATATTATAGTAACAGTGACGACTGTCTATTATAGTAACAGTGAGGAAGTCTTTGTGTATTGACTGTTCTCCATGGCACCCATGATGCAGGGAATCCTAATTAGAGGCCATGAGTGTGTAGAAGTATTTATGTGTTCTTGTCTTTGTGTTGGCCATGGGCACCCATAACTAAATGTATCCTAGTATCATAAATTTTCCAATCCAACCTGTGGGTCCCCGACTAACATTTAAGCCCCAAGAATATCTCTAGGCAATACTTTGGAATTTTATTCATTTTCTGTTTCCAATATTTCTTGTGATAGACATTGCAATTTGATTTAATATGGACGTTATAACGAAGTATTGTCTAGACTCTAGACCACAGACGTATTTATAGGAACAATAGAATGACGCGAATTTTACGCGATAGGTATGTAATATGTATACCTACATAATTGTTTCACGTGTCAAAGTATTTGTTACACATGGAAGGGTGACTCAACTGGAATAACCGATGAAATTGTCAGCGAAATTCGTAACGTAAAGCGACTCATGTATTTATCTAATCCATTTAATAGTTAAGTTAAGTTGTTAACCTGTGGATAGTAAGTATTAAAAAGTTGTTGCTTTCGCGGCTAATTTCTAAATGCGCGTTCAATGCTGGAATCACATCCATTGAATTTTGAATAACATATTATATTTATGTTAACGGTTTTTATATATTCAATAATGAGTAGCTTATGCACACAAGCATGGAAGATTAGACGTCTATTAGATCAGATTTAGCACAGCGCAAGTCCAAGTCCAATGCCAATGCAAGTCCAATGAATGATGATGAAAAAAAAACACTTTTTTCTTCTTTCTCTCGTGACCTCTTCCCTCTCTCGAACCGTGGAGTATCGTTAAAGCCTCTCTCTTTCACTAAATACCCTCCACTAAAATCCTGGTCTTCCACAGGCCTCCTCAGCACCACGGAGCGGCGCTGCTGGCAGGGGTGGGGGCGGTGCCGTCGTACGCGCCCCCCGGCCGCGCCTTCTTCACACCCCCTCTGCCCCCCGAGTACAGAAACCCTTTCGCTGATAAGCCGACACTCAGAGGTAAGTTTCATCACTATACTCATATATTAACGAAGACGAATGCTCGGTTCGTGTATTCTAAAAACGATTCGTTTTGCTTACTGATAGTAGAACTATCTACGAGGGGAAACATAAAGATGATATCAAATATAGAAGATATAAATAACAAAATATTATAATAAGCGACGTTAACGACTCGTTACTAGTAAATCGATTGGTAATTTTTAAAGCTCAGAAACTTTAAAGTCTCACAACAATACCATTACATATATAATAAATCTGTAACAGATCGCTGTCTGTACATAGATGATATATGAAAAAAAAAACTATTAATGGAGGCCTTTAATACCACATTAGAACCCAAAACCATTAATTTTAGAATTATTGTCTGTTTATTTGTGGTTTTGTACGAGCTAATCTCGGAAAGGGCTTGACGGTGCTTTCACTGATTCAGTAATATATTTTAGTAAGCTTCATTTAACAAGTGTTTGTTTTACTCAAATCGGTTGATAAATAAAAAAGTTATGTCAGTAAGGCACATGTTTCCCGAAGCGAAGGCTGGGCTTGCTTTAGATATAATGTTGATAAGTTATCTTCTTTCAGGCACTAACACGGATGGGAATAACTACCTCAACAGGCGGCCTATCCCTCCTCCTTCCCTCGGGCCGGGGCATGAGAGGATCCCCATCAGACCTCCAGGCCAGGTAAGACCCTCATTTTTGCCTATAACATGCAAGCAGACGCGTCATCTGATGATAAGATCACCGTCTGGACAATTTCGACACTATCGTCACGAGTTTAAGGCCAACGGAGCAGTAGATGCGCTTCTTAACTCGCCAGATGAATTCGGTTTAATTGCCAGCGGCAAAAGCCAACCTTTCTTTTTAGTCCAGGGATATCTAGAAATTCAATTTTCCGTGCAACACTTCTTATATCCAACATCTGTAGATTAACCCAGTTTAATTGCCAGCGGCCTTTTAAGTCCAGTAATATCGAGAAGTTAATTATTATTATCATCATTTCTAGGCTTGATAACTAAAGTTTAATAATGATGGCGCATTATGGCGCCATGATTATACATGGCGCCATAATGCGCCATGTATAATCATGATCATTATCAAATCTCTTATCAGTAACTCGTTAATTCTGATTCGAAATTATGGCGATAAATTTGATCACGATTAATATAACCACAAAAATGGTGAAACCTATTATCGATTTTAGTCCAGAAGATTCGGATGAATGGAATAATGAAGTACTTGACAAGATATATACGAGTAGTAATTTTAATTTTTGTGATTCGAGAAGGTATTTGTAAAACAAGTTTGAAGAAAAAGCACAGTTCAATAAAAGGCGCGATATAACCGAATTTCATGCCGGCAAAGCGGTGGGCGGAAAGCTCGTAATGTATAATTTGGAAAATGTCCTTTCATTCAACTCACGTATGATGTAACTTCTAATACATTTTCGAATTGCACTCAAAGATCTTTAAATTATTTTTCTTCCATCTTAGCTTTCTTATTTGTCCCTTAATATAATTGAAATCTTCGAGATTTATTGACTCAAATGAAAAAAATAAAAGAACGTCTTTTCTGTCTGTAAATTTCATAGAATTTCAGTAAGAATATTATACTAAAGAAATATAAAACCAAAGTAAGTTGTAATCAAATTACAGTTGTCTTTGTGAGATAATGTCTGATCATTAATTTGGAACTATTCTAATTTCAGGAGACCTCGTCGCCACAAGTGCCGGCGCCCCCGCCCGCACCTCCCTTGCCCCCGGTCGGGCTTGAGCCGCAGAAGAAAAAGGCTCTTAATACTCCTAGCCATAAGGTTTGTATTTCTTTCCATAGTGTACAGATGAGAAGCAAATTACGCATGAAAAATAGCCGTGGTAAAATCATTCGCGTTAAAGTTTGGTTTCGTCTTTAGGGATATTGATACGAAATGTTAAGTAAGGATATTGTCTAGGCAACTATTTCTATAGGTGCAATCGGCTTGGACTCAAAAATAGATGACCTCTCCCCTCCCCCCCCTCCCTCCTCCCCTCTACACCCCAAAATATCCATAATTCCGGAAAAAATCGAAAGAAAACCCATAAAATTTTAATGAAAATAATACATAATATATTACATTAAGTGAATGAAACAGTTATTTAAGTACACAGAAACATCTATAACATCACTTACAACTGAACTTAAACTTCATTTTAAAATGAAGCTTAAATTTAATGAGTGCTTGAACCATAAATATGAAAGTGTTAAACAAACCATCACAAACACGCGTTTCAAGTATCGTAGGTATGGACGTGTGAAGTGAAGAGTTAATTTAAAAAGCAAACCGAAAGAGGAGAAATATTTTCACACGGCTATGTAGGGCTCCTAAACTAGTCGATATTAAATTAGATGTTATTTATAGACAAACAGACGATATTTATGTTTCTTTGTATGAATAAAATACTCACAACTGATAATAAGTAGCTGTGCTAATAAATGCTTTATATACCCCCAAATAATCTTTATTCTCAAATATCTTCCATTCAAAAATCATCGATCAAATACAGTTTTATTATAATTATGCTTAAATATTACTTAACGAAGACGTTTTCTTTTTCAGCCTGACGAACTAGACGGTGACGCAAAGCAGGGATCGGACACAGCCAACTTCACAGACTTTGTCCCGAATGCTCTCAACATCCCGACGATATCGAGAATACTGTCAGGATCCAACGGCAGGAAGGAAGACATCCCAGATGTCCTACTTCGAACCGTTACAGCCAAGCCTCAACACAACCAAGAGAAGACTTCAAAAAGTGATCTATACGTGACTAAAGAAGTGGGTGTGACACTAAGTGACGCTAACAAAGACTCTTCTACTGAAGGTGTCTTAGCTGTACTAGATCCAGACATGAACAATTTAGATAGGCCGTTAATTGTTGACCAAAACGGAGAAACGAATACGAGAAGAAATCTGCAGTATTCCACAAACAAGCAGGGAGAGAGAAACGACAGTAGAAAAGACGACTATACTCCAGCGACTACGATTGGGTTTGAATTGAGGGACCCAGAGATGTCAACCGAGAGGTACCACAATCTCGCGAATGTGAATTCGGATAAGAAGATTTTAAAGCAAGACCCCAAGAACAATGGACCGGTTCAAAGGCCAGGAGTTACGTGGCCGTTCGCGTGGAACGTTCACATTTACTTAGCAACAGTCATGTTCACTATATTAGCTGTATACTCCATATTTAAGATCATATGCTTCAATAAGTTCACTCATCTGTTCTCACAGTACTATTTCATTATCCTCCATTTGATTTTAGTATTCGTTTGTCTTATGAGAATATTTTACATGTGCTACGATCCTTACAATATCAACAACTCGTTGCCGGTGTTCATTAGTGAAATTTTGCTTCACGTACCTGAAATATTCTTGAGCATAGCCTTTGCGTGCACCATCCTCTTTCTCCTAAGATATAGTATCGACTTTAAGAACATGTGCTGTTCTTTCCTATTTCGTTGTAGAACTATCATCATAGGCGGTGGACTACATCTACTCTCCTGTGTAATGTTGCATATCTTTGAAAATAGTAATACAATATATAGGACTCCGCAGGGAATCGAAAAAAGGGTATTAGGTCTAACTTGTCAAATTATATTTATCATGGCAGGTCTAACACTAGGGCTCTGCTATCTTTATGTATATAAAATGCTCAAATCTGTACTACAAAAGAAGAGTCATACCTACATCCACGGCTCTCAAACTCTGTATCAAGCGATTCATATAAATTTAGCCACGGCGTTGCTGTTTGTTTTGATGGCTACTCTGCAAATTTATGGGATTTTTGGAATCCATCAAGTCAACATGACGAAGTTTGATTGGCTTCAATGGGGTTACCAATTCTCGTTGCGTCTCATTGAAATAAGCATAGTCGCCCTCATTTCTTGGGTCATCAGCTTAAAAGTGCGAATCATAGCGTCTTTGCAGCACGAAAAGGCCGATGGCCATAAAATATCCGGCTTAGGTCTCTTCCCCTGTACAGCTGGCTCTAGCAATGAGCAGTTCGAAGCCGACTATCCAGCTATTTGCAACACTAACACCAATCTTCACACCTACACGTTAAGGACTGGAAAGCCTATTTATGAAACCGCTGGTCAACACCCCAACGTACCAGACCAGTACTGTGCAGGGACAGTAGACCATCAAAGATTCCAGCTAAACACTCTAGCCGTTAACTGTGACAATAATTCTGGAACCGAGAATTACTCCGGTCATAGTTCTATCGCGAACGCTGGCCACAGCAGCTCCACTGAATCCAGCAACGCGACTTCCAGCCAGGGTGTCACCAATCACTTGATCAAGCATCATCCGAACATGGCAGGGTACAATGGCATAGAATCCGCATCCGACGACCATTACTCGAACTGTGATCCTGCCATACAATCCCTGCAAGGGGACGATCCTTTGGACCACGAGTACAATGTGATCCAATACGGCAGCAATAGCGATTTCATCCGGGATATTAAAAACCAGAATTACAATGGAGGTTCGAATCGCAGTTCGCACAACTTCAAGCATATGTCCTACGACAGAGTGTCGTCGAGAACGAACAGCAATCCCCGAAAGAAGCATCGAGCAAAGAATAAGAACGTCCAGAACTGCATGACGATGGGCTACGATCCCTCAATGAGTCACCATTACCACCAGCCCCAATTGCCTGACGAATACGGGAATTACAACGCAGAGAATGCCTCCTACCACTCGTCTGGCATCCAGACCCTCAACCCGAACAGGAGCTACGACGGTCCATGTCAACAGATCAGAAATTCTCAGCGCAGAAACTCGCCTTCGACCTCGATGGTGAATTCGAGTGGCAGCCAAAAGCGTGGTAAGGGCAACGGGTTCCCGGACAGGCCTAAATCGACTGATCTGTACGGATTCTCCGAAGACCCAAACGAGAGGAGTTATCCTTGCGCTTTGGCTGGAACTCCCCAACCAGCGCCCAGGAACTGTAGCTACGAGGCGTCGTATTCCCAACCCCAGGACGAGATAAACCCCAGCGAAGGTGGGAGTAGCATGTTGGTGGCGCAGGACGGGTTCGTTAGGTTTCGGCCGTTAGACGACGGGGCGTCGCAAACCTGATTTACAATCAATCTGTCGCACGCGGCAGACAACTTAAGCTTCTAATAAGGCTGACTCGATGAGAGTTCTATAGGCAGTCTATAGGCCCCATATGTGACTTCATGAGTCGCAGTCATTGTATATTGTAATATAGTTAGATCTAATGCGATATCTGAGTCGCGAATGGCCTATTGTACATAGCATTTTCATTTGTAACTAAGGCCTTGTAAATTTAAGGTATCATACGTGATTACGCCATTATTTTTTACGAAACGACATGTCTTAGTTAGGACGTGATTTTGGGTTTTTATGAACGAATATTGACCAATTTACGGTGAATATGATAATATTCGTGTTGCTAATTTTATTTGAATCGATTTAAATAATGCGGTTTGCGAAGTACAGTTTGGGAAACGTGAAAATAATGTTTTTGAATTGTTTGAATTAAATAATGGCAAAGTTGCCATTTGTTTTTAAAATTTGTCACAAGTCTATTTTTAATGTTAGTTCCTAACATGCAACTCAGTGTTTAGGTTATTAAGTATGAGAAATAATCTGTATTTGTTGCCATATTAAGACCTGTAATAGATAAAATAGATTTTTCACACAAGAGCTTCGATCATAACCTGAGTCGATTATAAGTGACAAATTAAATATGTGATAATTTTGTTTAAAATAACTCTGTCCATATTGTTGTAAGGTTAATATCAAATAAAATACGCCTAAATATATTTATTCACCTATCAACATAACGTTGGGAAATGTTGTTGTGTGTAACCAGCTTAATGTTTTATGTCCAATAATTTAAGATATTATCTGTTCTCATTTATGATGTCAATAGTATTTATAATAATATATAGCCCATGTTGTTTTTCTTCACAAAAAGTATTTATAGTGTAACTTCTATGAATCATTTCATAAGACGTTCTTCGTAAAACTACGAGTACAATTTTTGTTTGTGTCAACATTTAACGTACTTACCTAAAACTGTTGTTATAATTAAATGCATTTAAAACTGATTGTCTTAAGTGTTACCATGTTAGAGTTTTGTATGACTAGATATCACGAAAATATGACGATTAAAATTGACCTAGTCATCAAGGTTTGAATAATATAAATATAATCCTGCCACTTGAAGTTGAAAATGCAGTGTTGCAAGCATTCACATAGACTTTAATAGTGTACACAATCACAGAATTATATTGATGTAGATAATTATGTTTATTGTATAACATACATACATAAATGTTCAACATAAATTTAGTATTGAGATGTCGATATTGGCACTGCATAGATAGGTAAAAATAATTGTATAAATTAGGCGAAACTAAAGAATTATTTATAATCGAATTGAGACATTTGTTTGAGTAACCTAAGTGTTTTTCTGTGGCGTTCAGTGCTCATATTAATTCCTATGTACATAAATTATGAAACTAAGTATGGTATTTATATCAATTATTAACCATACGAAATGCCACGTTTTAATTTTATTCTTTTAAATTATAAGTCTGTATATAATTAAGGGTTACACAAGGTACCCATTTCGAAAATTCTGACGCATTTGCGATACGTTTGTAAATTATGAAACATTACTTTTTTTTAATATTTCCAAGACTGTACCTACTTTATCATTTAACAAAACAACAACTGACATTTACTATGTATAAATAAAATAAAACGATATTAAAATTTGTCGTTTCATTTATTTTCTTTGAGACTGTACAATGGGGTTCTAGTACTTCTAATAGACATGAGGATCCCCTGATCCCCTGCTCATAAAATCCCTCGGGGATTAATTTACATTTAACATTAAATGAATAAGCTCAATATTACACTCTTCTACTCTTCTACACTCGGAATTGGAATTGTGGAATGAACCTCCTTGACGTATTCCTGGAGCGCTATGACATGGAGTTCACCAAAAAGGTGTAAAAAGAGTTCTCCTTCAAGGCCGGCGTTGCATTTTGATTCTCCTTGTATTGCACGTGTAGGGATTGCAATCGGGAGATCCGGCATCGATATTCACTTACAGGTCTCGGTACAGATTCGCCGGATCCGGTGACCGGATCCTGAATATAAACTGATTATCATTATAGATATAGGGCGCCTAATGTACTGAAACTTAAAATTATATAAAAATGTTTTTGTTAATAATTACAGTACCTACTATTTAATTTTTCTTTTAAGAATAAAAATAAACTGTTGAATTTTATTGAATTAAATATTGTTATTACTCCATATCAATGACTCGATAATTTTTCAAATTTTAATTAAATGCTGGACCTTTTTGCCTCCTGTCGGTCCCTTTGCACCCCTGCTATGGGGCACGATGCAGGGGCAGATATTATTTTGATAAATTGATAATTCAATCAAAAATTAAGTTAAATATAGTCATTAGTCAGATAACCAGGATAACCATTTGTTTGATTCGTGTTAGTTAAAATAAAAGCTTAAAAGTTAGAATCAGTCAGATATCAATAGTAATAGTATCAATCATTCAATACCATAGTCCTTAATATTAGTTTTTTAATTTAAACATTTTAAAGTTTTTAAATTTTAACGCATCAGTTGATGAATCCGATGAATCCTGTTGCGAAGAAAAATAGATGGTAAGTAAGTGGTCACTGCTGACCTGCTGTAGTGGTAGTGCTGTCTACGCTCTACGCTACGCGTTTGTCGCGTTGCAATGGACCAGGCAAACGAATTTTTTTTTACACGTCAAATAAATCTATAAAAAATTACAAGAAAAACTGTGTTTTTACTTTTTCCATATCTCAATAAATGGCTGAGATATTAACGATCAAAGTGCGTATTTACGGCCGTTGGTTTTTTTAAAAACGCAGGCGGGCGGTCACTACTCGATGACGTCATCTCTCAGTAGTCGCGCGTAGTTGATAGGGATTTTTGACCGAAATGTTAATTTAAACTCAAGTAAAGCCGCGAGCAAACCTTAGTTATCAATAATAAAATAACATATATAATTCACATACTATCTACTACATCTATGCAAAATTTCAAGTCTGTATCTATAGAAATAAGAAAGTTATAGATTTTTGAACTGCATAGACCCATATTTTCTATACTTGCGCCGTATCACGCTCGCGGCCGAGCCACGTCGTGACGTCATAGCGTAAGCGCGGAAATTCAAAAAAGGGCTTGAACTTCTCGTCTTTATAACTTCGGAAATACTGCATGTATTGAAGTGAAATAAAAAGTTATGTAATGTATATGACCTAAGCTCGGATTTTAGGTGTATTTGATAGTAATATTTTGACCCTTTTGCCTTCTCCATTGCAATGATGTTTGGTGACACTTACAAACCTCAAGGTAAAGTCGTTACCGTGATTCAGAAAACATTACAGCGCCATCTAATAATACATGTAATAGTATATTTCATTACAAGTGCGGAAACTGCGGAAAGCCTGTCCTGTCATTGCTGCATTGCAAAGAGTTCCGACAAATGTCTACCCGAGCCGAGGCGTAGCCGAAGAGTCGGAACAAGTTGCAATGACGGTTGCGCTCGTGTAGACTGTAGTGTCGTGTACTGACTACTGAACAACTATTTTTAATACAGTTGCGAAAAAAAATGAAGCAATTTCATAAAATAATAAATAGATCATTATTGGAAAATGGCGCCAACCGTAAAATAACAATAATCTAGGCAGATTTTTTTTGTTTTCTTCACCCTTTCTGGGTAGGCAAAGGGAACTATGCCCATACAGCCAAGCCTTCAGTAGATTTTTTTTATTGAAATGAAATAAAAATGAAAGATGTTTCAAAATGTATGGAGTTCCGGCCACATTATTGTACACCATACTAAAAAATGGATAAACACAATTAAAACAGTTTTCAATCAACAAAAATGTACACTTGAAATTGCAACAAAAAACAAAAATTCGTCATTGCGGTAAGCTGTCATGTTAATTGAAGTTTAATGTGATTAAATGAAATGAAACCTAACCTAACTCATTGAATAAAATCATTAAATCTGATATTGAAACAAATTAGTAGCTTCTTTTTAGAAATATTTGCATGAATCATAAAAACTTCTATGATTTTTTTAGTAAAAACTTCGTGGTTGGTTTTTTCTTTATAATAGACATTAATTTGACAGTTGGGAAAGACAACGCACGAGTGCGGAAAAGGTAAAGAAAAAGCACGACGGTGTAGGTTTTTCTAACCAGCCTCAGCATACAGCAGATTTCACGTCGATAGATTTGGGGTTTATTAAAGTCAGTAGGTATTACTTTAAACGCAGTGGGGGTTGATTCCTATTGGAACCAAAAATAGATAGTAGGTAAGTAAGTGGCCAGCTAGCTCACGTGCCTTTAAATGGCTGATGGACGCTGACGAAATTTAATATAAATAATAATAATTATTCTGATGTATGTGATGATGATAGATTTCTTTAAATTTTACAATTTTACATTATAGATATGTAGACTAATGCTTTAGCAAAATTAATAACTATTTAGTAAGATAATCAGGGAAATTAGAGAGATCAGGGAAAGTCACCGATAAAAAACACAAATTCTTCAATATAAAATGACACCGAAATCACATATTGATTTTCTTTAATAAACCGATTTATGCTCCAAATATTTTAATTTAGAGCGGTTCACCAGAAGTTATCGTAAATGACTAAGGATATCCTAGTTTGTTTAACAGGAATATGACGAAGGCGCACGAAAGGGTCACTGTGGTGCCACTTTCAATATTTAATTAATAATGAATTATTACACCATGTAAACTCAATTTACGTAAATAAACACTACGTCCGTGTAAAACTCTGTACTTTACTCCTTCGCGATATCGCTCGCTCTATGGTCACTAGTTTATGGCAGTCTGTGGTGCATAATGATTAATACTCTGTGATTTCAATGCCAATCTATTATTTTTTATTCGTTTCTTTTAACAATTTTGTATGTCAAAGTCAAACTAAGTTGAGTGTGTTGTGGAAATCAGAAAATGTTTATTTATTCCGAAAATGTTGAAATTTAGTTGACTTTAATACACTGAAATTCTCCGAACCTAATATGTCTTTTTTATAATTACTAATTAGTGTTTTAATTACAATAACCATAAATGTAGTTAATTTAGTGTGCGTTTGTGCAGTTAAGTTGTATTAACGCAGAATACGTTTGCTGAATTAAAATGGAACCAAATAGCAGTAAAAGGTCAAATTGTGATGAACCGGCACCGCCCGGTACTTCGCCCCCAACGGTGAGTATTATTTAATATTTCAATTATACAAGTTGTAAACTATATCATATTTTAAATATGAGATGTTTGTAGCACGCGGTGCAATTCCTAGGAATCATCACGCCTGCGCAGACCCTAAATCAGAAGTATATAAACGTTACATGAGATTCTATTTATTTTCAATAGTATGTATTTTCAACAGATAATTAATATTTCTTGTTTGTTTGCAAGCCTCTAAAGGTAACAGAATTTTAATAAATTCGAATTTGATAATTGGTAATAAATTCATATTATTTGAATGTGAAAGCTGTATGCAATTGATTCCTTTTTGCAACAATTGGTTTTAGAGATTGTTCATCCCTACTAATATTATAAATGCAAAAGTAACTCTGTCTGTCTGTTACGCTTTCATGCAAAAACTACCAAATGGATTTTGATGAAACTTTACAATAATATAGCTTACACATCAGAATAAAACATAGGATATAATTTATAAAGATATAGTGATAATTATCCAAAATATATAACTAAATCTTTGCAAACAGAAGGAAAGTTTCCCGAAGCGAAGCGAGGGCGGGTCGCTAGTTAAAAATAAATCAATCAGTCTGTAGTGTCTTTACCAAAATTTATGTTTTTAAGATGATTTCTTTTTTATAAAAGAATATAAATCTGTGTATAGTACGGCCGACGGTTCTAGGCCGCGCTGAAGTATATATGTACTACTTGGAAAGCTGTGTTAATTTAAATAATTAGCTCAAAACTAATTACTTTTGGGTTATTTGACCTGACTTGTGGTTACTACCACAGACCATGGAAATATGTAGAACCAGAGAAGCTGCCATTGACGGACTTGTAGAAGACGTCTTTATATAGTTTTCTTGAAGAATGTCATTTGATTTGGTTGCCTTTTGTTTGCAGTTTCCAAATATTCCAAAACCTCTGGCACTATCTAAAGGAGTGGAGAATGCTAAGAAAAGGCTACGGGCCTTCTCCATACAGAAGAAAAAAACTCCTCTTTCACCAATAGTTCCCAAACCGATTAGCACTGGAAGTAAGTGAAGTTTAAAGATATTTAAAGATGTTAATAGACGCATGCATGATAATGCGTCTATTAACATCTATGATACTGCATCTATTATCATTATTTATAATGGAACATTATCGTCATTAAAATTCAATGCAAGATTTTGTCTTATTTCATACTTGTGTGTTGTGTATTCAATTTTGTTTTGTATGTTCTTCCCTTCCGCACTCAACAAAACCTATTCTTTTCAGCTACTACTGTATTGATTGGTAAACTGAGTGGAGTGAAGCCAACTACTCCCAAGATTGAGGAGGATCCTCTGAAGAAGCTACCGAAGCCTCCAAAGCCAGGATCTGCCAGGAAACTTCTTCAAGGTACTAGCTGGTGCCCTTTTCTGTCTGTTGGAATATGATTAAAACTTTTACTCTCTAACTTTTACTCTTAAATTGTTTTTACAGAATCATACTCGGTCCAACAAAAGCGCACTCTATCTGAGATTGAGGATATGAAGAGGAAAATGGAGCTTGTTGATCTTGGCATCCCGTTGGGCCTAATTTGCCCTTCGTCGTCCGATGAGAAAGCCATGCCTACAAAAGCTATGCCTCCCATTAAAACCTTCCTTGGTATGTTAAGGTTTATAAAGTATAGTTGTAAACAAACACTCTTATTTACACTTCAACTTTAGCATACTACCCTCTGTATGATTGGAACATGAAGCATCATTTATTTATTTATTGAATGATTATCACCAATTATACTAATAAATAGAATGCAGCAGTTTCAACAAGAATGACAAGCAATATTATGCTAGACAATAAATTGTGGATGTCAACATAAATGTTAAAATACAGCAAAATAAAATGAAAAAGACAAATAAATAAATAAATGCCTGCTCCAATTCGACTTCAATGGGCCCCTTGCGCGGGGTTACTGGCTGGCTTGAACCAATTATTGTCCCACTACTGAGTAAGGGTCTCTCCTCATTACTGGGGAGGCATGGAAACAATTACCATCTGCCTACTACATACAATTACCATAAACAGCCCTATAGCAACAGACAATTATGCTACAGGGTTGTTAAATGACAATAATTTAATATATGGTGCATGTCAAATGATAGCAATGGCTTATTAAATTGTGCCAACAATGCTACGGCACAGCTTAACATCACTAAAAGTAATTCTGAAAGTATTTTTTCGTAGTTACATTTTTGTTTGATTTCTCTCCTCTTAATAGATAAAAATTGCCTGTGCGTTTTTTAATAGTGAATTAGTGAATTGTGAATTATTTTCTGACATTTTATAATTGAAATATAAAATAAATGTTATTTTTATTATTTTTTGGTACTTTTTGTTCACAATTAAGATTGAAGTAATTATGTTTAATTATTACATTTCTTTTGTTTAAAATTGATGTTGTGTTGCTTATAAGACGCTGAATTAATTTGTGTGTCTAGTATTCAAATACTTAAAAAGTATGTCTGAATTGGAGACATGTAACACTTTATTATTTAATTAATGAAATTCTTAATTTAATTTTAATTTTTAATTAAATAAAAAAATGCCTTATCTTTCTTCAGTTAATTGTGTCCTTTGATAATCTTATTTAACTAAAGATGCAATGACTTATCGATATGATACCGGTACCTATACCTGTACCGGTTTTTTAAGCATCGAAATTATTATTGAATTTTATCCGTCAATGAATACAGGTATTCGTATGGATGTTGATTGATACAATCTATTCTGTTATTATTCATTACAATTATTGCACTTATTTATAGCCTGAGTCTTTCACAGTATGAACATTTATTATTTTCTACTATGTTCCTAACAGTTGCACTTAATATAAGTTAGCAGACTATATAAATTGCGCAATGCATCCAGGTGACTAATTACGCACAGTGGCGGACTAAGTCTGTCAGAGGCCCGGGGAAAACTGAATGAGACTCCGAATCTAAGAAGTTAATGTCATTTTACAAGCTTGATATTCAGTTCACATTTGTATGTATCATTGTATTGCATTACACATGCATGTTTCTATAGTTAAAATCTTGCAAATGAAATTTAAATGCCAATGATAATTAAAGTATGGGAACATGGGCTACAATGGCGTCAGAATCACTTTATTTGATCGGTTAAAAACCACATGGTTATAATTATTACGACCACATTTTTAAAAAAGAAGGTTGTCATGGATTTTTAAACTCGGAAAAAACCAGAAAAATAAACTTAATTTTAGTTAGGTTATCATCTCCTTATCGATTTCATATTCGATTGAATAATTTTAGTCATCTGTCATAAATAGTAAATAGTTTAGTTTCGGTTTCTTTCCTTACTTTTTATATCTTAATTAAAATCCCCTGTTCAAAATACTGATTCTAATGCCTAGACGACGACGGTTAGATTAAAAATTAATAATTTTGATTGTGGAGTACATTTGATGCATGAGAAAAGTGTAGGCAAAAATAATAATTCTCCTTTGATTTAAATAAACATACCTTAAGCATTTTTAGTCATGTTTAAAATTTCATCAAGGAGAGCATACCGCCCCTTCCGCTTAGTCCGCCACTGCCTACGCAAATATTGTTTTAAAGCACATATTTTTATTTTCGCAATACTCCCTGTAACCCCCCCTTCTTCTTTCATCTTAACACACCCTCGCCCCATGTTTGCCTGTTCGCATGTAGGTCGCCGCTTCCGAGTGTATACCGCTCCGCCAGAGTACAGGCCACCTAGGAAAACTCAAATAAGAATACGTAAAGTTTATCGTAAGTTATGTACCTACATTGAAATGTGGTACTGGTCTTGGTCGCATTGTTAAACAAGTGTTTTATTAATGGCATACCTCTCATAGTACAATCAGCAAAAAATTGTTAGTTCATAAAATTTATAATGTTTTTCTAAAGAATAACCAAAACTTTTATTCTACGGGTTAACCTTATTAATGAATAAACTTTTGGTTTTCAATAGAATATTGTTATTGTAATTATTTTTTTGCCGTCGGCGTCAAATTATCTATAATTTGTTTTCAAAGCCATTTATAAGATGCTTTTTTTAATGTTGGTGGTCATGTAGTTAATATTGTATATTATTAGTTTTATTTTATTTTACCAGCCGTCATTTTACGCGTAAATTGAGTAGGTAAGTATATTTTGTAGATGTATATTTTTCTGTAATTGTTCCCGTATTTTTAGAGTTGTGCTTTGTAGAAACTTCATGTAGAAACAACCTGTTGAACTGGAAATCGTAATATATACCGTATGGTACCAAGGACAACTCTAGCGTTATGTAGCGCTAAGTGTGATTACGTTTTCTGGGTCAATTATTAGCGATTGGGTGTAGAATAGGCTATTTAAATAAAATATGTTGTGTATCTCCACATGTAAGTATGGTACTAATGATAATATAATTTTGTAATTATTTTTAGGTTTATAAACTGATAGATACAAAATACTTGATATGACAGTATTGATAAGTCTTAGATTGGAAGTAGACCATTAAATATGCCCTTTGTATACACATATTATTGTTTAATTTATTCAGTCCCTTAATTTTCAGATCCTGCTAAAGTAGACGAACTTATTCGTGAAGCGAAAAAGGCAAAAGTTGAAGGAAGAGAGTTCAAGTTTGACTATCAGAAGATTTTGCCTGATTATGACAACCCGTTTCAAAGAAAACGTGACGATGCTGAAAAGGAACAGAAATATGATCGACGAAGGGGCGGCTCAGAGAAACGAGACAGAAAATTTGACAAACATGACTTCAGACGATATTCTGATTACAGAAAAGATGATAGAGATAAATATAAGGAAAGAGACAAAGATAAGTCAAAAGAAAGATCAAAGAATATAAAAGAATCTGAAGAAAAAGAAGCTGATGTGAACCTGAAAGACTTTTTGGTTTGTGACAGTTGGTCAGAAAACGATGACAAAATAGCAAGTTCCAGTCCGATTGGCGAAGAAACAGAAAATGTAACTGTTACAAAATCGCCCGATAAAAAAGAAGTTACTAAGAAGCCGGAAAAGACAGACAAAATTGTAATTAATATTTCCAAAGAACCTTCTCAACATTTCAAAGAATGCTTGACTAAAAAGATTGAGGTTGTAAGTGAACCCATTGTTGACAATTCGAAAAAGAAAAAACCTGTCGTTGAGAAACTCAAACCGGTAATTGATTGTTTTAAATTTGAAATCGATCCGAATGAAGATGAGATGTTAGACATATTCGATGAGAGCTCTGGTTTAGAAAAGTTTAGTCGAGTAAAGCAAAAAGAACGGTCTAGTTCGTTTTATGTACCAACTGGTAAAGCATCGTACGACTCCAATAAGGACATGTCAATGGATGGAATGAACGATGATACGTTTTTAGAGTCGGTTATAAATGAAATTAGGCAAGATGATAATATGTGCGATGAAACTAGTCAAGATAAGCGCTTAGTAGAGTATGATGAATCTCCAAATAAAGATGATTATGATAGTCCAGTTGCAAAAGGAGCGAAGGAGAGAAAAAGGTTTTCAGTGACACCAGAATTAGATGAGAAAATGATAGAACAATCTAGACACCGGGCCGAATTTAATAGAAAGGACTCGTTGAAGCAAAGTGGTTATTCGGACAGAAAAGGACAGCGTATTCAACTAATTGAGTATTCTGAAGAAAAGGAGCAAATAAGTCAACGGAGTGACTATTCTGACAGAAAAGATTCAGGCAGCCAACGGAGTGACTACTCTGACAGAAAAGATTCAGGCAGCCAACGGAGTGACTATTCTGACAGAAAAGATTCAAACAGTCAACGGAGTGACTATTCTGACAGAAAAGATTCAGGCAGCCAACGGAGTGACTATTCCGACAGAAAAGATTCAGGCAGCCAACGCAGTTACTATTCTGACAAAAAAGACAGGAGCAGTCAAAGGAGCAATTATTCTGATGGACAGCAATCTACAGAAAGTGGATACAAAACTAGTGATACTAACAAGAGTGACAAATATGTTGACAACTTTCGATTGTCGGTAGAAAAGGAATTGGATGAGGCGTTGGAGAAAAGCATGAATAGATGTACAGTGGAGTCGCTTGAGACATGGAGTTTTGTTCTCAAAATCTGTCAGCCCTTGCTATTTAGACATGATAAAAATAAGTGTTACAGGTGTGTTGCTTATACAGTTATTTCGGAACAATCTTGTTATAAGATTTTAAACTTTGCTAATAGTTACGATAAAATATTTTAAATGTCCCCCGCGTTCACCGCACATTTGGTTCATCAAAACGGAGCTACATGGATTATAGTCATAACAAGAGCATTATAAATGGCCACGATCCTTGTCATGCGGTGTAATATAATAAATTAAACGCAAACGCACTCATGCCCTCGCACCAGGATTCCTTGTGTTGCGAGTGGCATTTTTTTTTATCCATGACCCGAGAACAAACATTTATCTGTCACATATATACCTGTCTGTCTGAATACTTTTAAATACATATTGTGTACTCTATATTTTGTAGAGAGACAACTGTCAGCCCCAAGCTGTGGTACACAGAGAATCCGAAAATTTGTTCCTGCGTCAAGGACAGGGCGATTGTTTATGAAGAGTTGGAAATGCTAAAAATGGGACTGGTTGATAGCGTCTACGGGTGTGATCAGTAAGTATTCATATACACCTAACATCGCAACCCATAACTGATCTTGCTGGGCACAGATCTCCTCTCGCAAAGTGACGGGTGCAGACCCAAGTCCACCACGCTGTCCAAGTGCGGCTTGGCTGACTTTACATACCTTTGAGAACATTATTCACTTGAAACTTTGTATATAGGTTCCTCAAGTGACCTAATTGAGCATTAAGAAAGGATTTTTGGAAATTGGTGGGTGAAGCCGCGGGGGAAAGATAGTTTAAAATAATTGTAAAATAAATAACAAATGTAAAATCAATATTACTAACTAACAAATAACTATAACACTTAGGGCCAGTTTCACCGGTTCCGGATAAAGTTCCGGATAGCCCTAGGAATTTAACTCCCAGATAAACTACAACTTTTGGCTTCATAGGTATCTGACAGAAGTGACAGATAAAGTGTTGGATAGGTATCTGCCAGTTCAAGTGGCTGTTAAAGGCGTTATCTGACGGATAAAAAATGTTTCAAGTGGCGTTTCTATAAACACATTTGGAATTTGAAGTTTTGAACTGTAGTAAATATTAGTATTATAAATCCTACTATTTTCGTTCTATAATGATAAAATTATACTTGAAAATATTAAAAAAGTCGAATTGGATTATTTTGAACAAAAAGTATTTTATTAATTAAGTTTTATAATTTACGTAGTAGTAACGAAACGCAAAAAAGCGACGTTGCCGCTCCGTCAACTGTTAAGTGGCAGATAAATTCCTAGGGCTATCCGGAACTTTATCCGTAACCGGTGAAACTGGCCCTTAGTATATAGTCCGGTAACAAAAATAGCTCTTCAATCAAAAGATTTATTTGATCTTTTCCGACCACATACCTACCACCTAATTTCCTACCACCGGCTACGTGCTAAACGGACGTTGTACGACTAGGCTCGCAGCAACACCATCGGTGAACGCGCGCGCGTGGTACCCTCGCAGCGAGGCGTGTCTCGCGGAGGGCAAGGTCCAGCCCGTGGCGGTGGACTGGGAGGCCGACGACAGCCAGTCGGGGGCGCCGCCCGAGGACCGCCGGCGGAGCCCCACGCCGCAGCGGGAGGACGAGATCATGCTCGACAGGGAATATCAGAGGTTTGGCGGGATTTATTGTTGTTTTATTTGTGCGTACGCCTATTGCGTGCTTGTACGTGCATGTTTGCGTGTGCGTGCGTGTGTTACGTTTTCTTGTATGTATCTTAAGTGGTTACAGACGTCTCTGATGTGTTGCCGGCTTAGAACGAACACAAAAGAAAGAAAGTTTCTGATAGATATCTGTAGAGATCGTTTTGTACATTGGGTATTAAAAAGAAATTCTTATCGATGTAGAGACCAAAACTTTTTTGTTATTGTCAATATGTGGGAACTACAACTGAACGAATTTCGTTAATAGTTGTTAATATTTTTCATCACGGGGAACGAATTTATTAAAACGCCTGTTTATGTATTGGTGGTTGTGTCACAGATAATCCGCGTCAGCATCCTAATCCTGGGGCATAGGTGTCTCGGGTTTTGTTGACATTATTTATTTTCCAGATTCATGGAGGCGGTCTGGCCTGATGTCGCCGAGGCGAAGGCGTCGGAGACGTCACGGAGCACCACCCCCGTGCAGCAGGCCATTCGGAAGAAGGAAGACGACACCGAGAGGGAAGCAGAAGATAAGAAAACGAAGAAGATTAAGCTTAGCAGCGAAGGGTGGAGTCAAGAGTCTGATATAGAGGAAGAACCGGAAAAGAAGTAAGTTGATACATCGTACACACCCACTTTTTGGTTTAGATTGATAAATAAAACACTTAGCGAACTTAACGAACACGGTTGGGAATTCACGGAACTTGTATATGCGAGCGGTGTTGAAAATTTCGATAGCGTGATTCAGGCTTGTGGTGACGTCACCGCGTGACGAGAGTGTGATGTCGCCACATGTCCTGTTTTTTCTTCTTTCATCTTTGTGTAATGTTCCTCACTCAACTTGCAGTAAAAAGATTAAAATGAAAGAGAAGAAGTCGCGCAAGAGAAAACGTTCGACGTCCACGCTGTCGTCATCATCGTCTGACAGCGACAGCAGCTCCAAGAAGAAAAGGAAGATGATGAAATCAAAGGTAATAAATGCGTGGCTACAACCCATTAATGGCCCACTACTGAGCACGGGTCTCTCCTCGTACCTGAGGAGGCCTAGAGCATACTCCACCACGCTGCTCCAGTGCGGATTGGTGGAGGGGTTAGTGGCCAGACCCAAGTGTCGGAAATTTTTAAGCCGCCCGAAGGTATCCGACATGGCTTAACGACTGCTACCAAATGATAACAACCGGGACCGACGGCTTTACGTGCCCTCCGAAGCACGGAAGCGCTCAAGAAATTTAGCCACTAGCGGTCACCCATCCAACTACCGAACGCGCCCGCTGTTGCTTAACTTTGTCGATCACTTGAGATCGACGCAAGCCGCCGGGCTATGAGCGCTTCAGATCAGATAAGGTAATAAATATAGGGAAGTGAATTGTTCAACATACCATGATATCATTGTGTGCGTGTAGCTATAAAGTATAGAGGACGCCCTTCCATACAAACAGTCACTCGAAAATGGTATCAATTCGCCTACGTGACTTAAACCGCCAAACGTTTACAATTGGTTATTATTTTATGCCGCATTACACAAGGCCAGCCGTGATTGGCTAATTTCAATGTCAGTAAAAACAAAAAACGGAACGACGAATGGGCTGACGTTGCCTACTAGGCCGCAGCCTAGTATTCATTACGCTATATTTGATAGGTAGTTACACTTCTAGGTATTATTTTTCGCTGGCGATAACTAATGAATATATTATGTGTAATATGACAGGCCTTGAAGAAAGCAAAATCGAAAGAGGCGAAACGTCGACGCATGGGCAAGAAGTTACTGAAGAAATTGAAAGAGAAACAGAAGCATAAAAAGAAGATAGACAAAGAGGAATCTGATGAGCTGGAGATAGAAGAGGGTAAGTCTCTCTCTCTCTCTCTCTCTCTCTATATATATATATATATATATAGATAGATAGAGATAGAGAGAGAGAGATCACCCAAGGAGGGTAGGTTGAGTGCCAGGTCAGCGTGTCTGAAGCGTAATCGTGGTTGCGGTACAGCCGTTTCCAATATACTATCTATCTTTAATATCTGGTAAAGTTAGTAAATAACGTAATAGCAAAGTACTTACAATAATTTATAATGTTTGTGAAAAGTTTGACAGTTTCTATACTTTTTTTTCTATATAGAAGAATTTTATTTATGCATTGAATTGTTTAAAATTTTCAGTTGTATTTGACTAATAAAAATGTTTAATCAGTAGTAAATTTAGCATTAAGTACGCCTTTTGTATCCTGTACATTTGTAAGGTGCATTGAAGTTAAAATAAATAAAAATAAATAAATAAATAAATTAGTAGTAGATTTGAGCCTTGTTATGTGTCGGTCACAGTTGTCGGGGGCGGAAGAGTGATGCTGCGTGCTCATTTGCTATCTTTAACCTATAAAAAAACAAATAAAAATTGGTTTTGTGATTTTTATTAGTATTTTTTTTCTCATTCTCAGTGAAAAAGAAGGAAGTCAAAAAATCTAAAAAGAAGAAACAGCAGAAGACGAAGAAGAAGAGTCAGAAGCGGCGGAGGAAGGCGTCGTCTTCCTCATTTTCCACCACCTCCTCAGGGTCAGTCTCCGAACCCGACGCGAGACTAGGGTATGAGACCGTGTCTGTGATGTATGTAACGATTTAAGTGATAAAACTGCATTGAAATCCGTTCAGTAGTTTTGAGTTTTTCGCGAACAGACAGACAGTCGCGAGGGCGGAATTTGTTTTATAATATGAAATTAAGATAGATACATAATATAAGAAACTAGTAATCCCGCCCTCGCTTCGCTTCGGGAAACCTGTCCCTTAGTGCCCAAGTCCAAAATTGTTAAACCTAACCAGCGCACGAATTTATTTTCACGCGCGTTATTTTTCATTTTGCGACAAACTTTAATATATTATACATATAAACTTTCCTCTTGAATCATTTTATCTATTAAAAAAAACCGCATCAAAATCCGTTGCGTAGTTTTAAAGATCTAAGCATACATAGGGACAGAGAAAGCGACTTTGTTTTGTGCTATGTAGTGATATGTATATCTATAGCTCCAAAGATTATTTGCTAGCCAAGTGGTTGGAATGTTGGACTACAGCACAGGGCCTGGGTTGGAATCCTGTATGAACTTCTAATTTTCAAAAATGATGTGCCAATTAGAAATTAATCATCACATGCTTTGGTGCAGGAAAACGTCGTGAGGAAACCTACACACTTGGATCACTTGAGAGTTCTTCGTAATGCTCTCAAAGGTGTGTGAAGTCTCCCAATCGGCACTTGGCCAGCGTGGTGGACTATGGCCTGTGCCACTCAAATTGTGAGAGAAGACCCATGCCCAGCTGTGGGACAGATATAGGTTGCGATGATGATGATGATTAAAAATGATCAATTTAACAAAAAGGGTATCTTTAACGCATTGATGATTGATTATTGATCTGTATGTTAACAATGTATAGGTTATGTTATGTATAGGAATATAATTTAAAGAACTTGCCCAGTTACTAATGTATTTAAGAAGTTTTATTGTATGTAATAAAAAATGTTTACAGAAAGCCCAAGAAGAGAAAGAGATCAGAAGGCAAGAAGAAAAGAAGAGACAAGCGGATGAGGTCTTCCTCCGGTTCTCACAGCGAAGATCTCTTTGACGTGAACATTCTGAACAACATCAAAACTGAACGACTCACCGATGATGAGAAATGCCAGAAACTGATGGAGTTCTCGCCGAGGATCCATCACAAGCCGCGGGAGATCATCAACGTGAAAGAACTTCAGAACGACTTCGTTGGAAACAATATTCATATAAAGAAAGAAGTTGAGGATACGAAGGATGTGACCAAAGAGACTGTAGAAACGGTTGAGGTGGAGAAACCGGAAGAAGAGTCGACTCAAATGGAAAGTCAAGAGGTGATTGTGACTGACTTGGAGAATTCCGATATCGTAGTGCCTTTACCAGTCAGTCCGCCTGCGGTGGAAGAGTTGATAGAGAAAGATGAGGTTAAGGTGAGATAATAAAATATGTAATTATTCAGTACTAGTTTTCGCTTGCGGCTTCTTCCACGTGGGAGTCGTGGGAAAATGAGTTAAAATCATTCCAAGGGCACATATTATCGGGATAAAAACCTTTTTACTTGTTCGTCAGATGATGTCGGATGGTGTCGGTTGATGTCGGATGTCAACATAAACGCACGCATACGCTGTTGTATTTCTAGACTACGTACAGTTTAAATTTTAATAGTTATCGTTCGCTTGCAGGCTGTACCCGTGGAGTTGTCGACCGATCAAGTGATCCATATACCGGTGAGTGTTGAATCAGTTGAATACAATCTATGGTTGTAACAAAGCAGAAGTAGTGGTTTGAATGTTGGACTCCCGAACCGGGGGGTCCGGGTTCAAATCCTTTGTCGCTTGCTTGAGTATATGTGATCAGTCGGAGCTCGGCCGCTCTCCAGGCCCCATGGTCTCATGGCCCCCACGACACAGCGAATCGAATTATTATTATTATATCGTAAGAACAAACGCTATCATACAATGTATTGTTACAGGAGCCACAAGACACAGTAGCGCCGGCCATTCCGTCGAGGATAGTTGACGAGTCGAATCTATCGCAGTGTTCCTCGCAGGAGTCCGTGTGCAGTGTTAAGGTATTGTATACTTTATGTCCTTGTATGATGAGTGAAGTCCCAACGAACAACCCGACGTACGGCGGGCGTCCACCCTCACGAACGACAAGGGTTGCTTAGTCCATTGTGCGTACTGCGAAGGACTGGAATGGCTTGCCCGCGTCGGTGTTTCCGCCTGTGTGTGATGTGGGTGTCTTCAAGAGGAGAGTTTTTTGTAAGTTAGTGCGTTCAACATCTCAAACTTCATCGCTAATCACCTGATGGTAATCAGATGGGGATTGTAGTCAAGCATTAACTTATTTTGAGTGAAATAAAAAGTCGAGAGCCAGAATTGCAATGATTTTGCACCATATTTATAGCAAAACATAAAGGGCCAGTTTCACCGGTTACGGATAAAGTTCCGGATAGCCCTAGGAATTTATCTGCCACTTAGTGACTTAACAGTTGACGGAGCGGCAACGTCGCTTTTTTGCGTTTCGTTACTGCTACGTAAATTATTGTCATTTGAAAATTATTTTGAAAACTTAATTAATAAAATATTTTTTGTTCAAAATAATCCAATTAGACTTTTTTAATATTTTCAAGTATAATTTTATCATTATAGAACGAAAATAGTAGAATTCATAATAATATGATTTATTACAGTTCAAATTCCTAATGTGTAATAGAAACGCCACTTGAAACATTTTTTTATCCGTCAAATAACGCCTAACAGCCACTTGAACTGGCAGATACCTTAACCAACACTTTTCTCTGTCACTTCTATCAGATTACCTGAGATGCCAAAAGTTGTAGTTTATCTGGGAGTTGAGTTCCTAGGGCTATCCGGAACTTTATCCGGAACCGGTGAAACTGGCCCTTAATGTCAAAAAATATGATAATTATAAAACAATAGGAACTTCAAAAGAGGTGTAGAGTTCTCCTTCAGGGCCGGCGTTGCATTGGCGACTCCCCTGGCGTTGCTCGTGTCCGACGACAATTATATATCTATCTATTTATCTATCTAGATTATGGCATAGAATATTGGCATCGGAATTTCTCTGTCCAGGAGTCTTCGAGCTACGAAAAGGACGAGAGTCACTTGCGGCCTTCATCGCAGAACTCCAACTACAGCTTCAACGACGTTATCGCGAGCCAAAGTGCACTCTATCACAAGACGATAGAGACCATAGTCGACAGCCAGGAGAAGTACGGCGAGGGATATGAACACGAGCCGGGCAACTATGAGATGTATGAACAGCTCGCGATGGCTTATCAGAGCGATGTCGCCAATTTGGTGAGCTTTATTGACTGTGTAATAGGGTCTAATATACATATCCTAGGCTAGCTAGGGTAGGATAGGATTTGGAGAAATTGTGCAGCTGCGCTATTTCTCCAAATTGTGAAGAAGTATATGAGTTCTTCGAGTATTAGATGAGAATCTTTTGTAGATATCAGAAGTGATAGTAGACATTTTATATTGAAGTATCCAACGTATCCTTGGTGTGTGTAAATGAAATAAACAAAAAAGTTAGTTAAGTAAAATAATTATAACATAAAATTGAAATGAATGTGACTGCCAGTGGAAAAATTTGATGGGCGCTTCCGTGCTTCGGAGGGCACTTAAAGACTTCGGTCCCGGTTGCTATCATTATAACAGTCGTTAAGCCTCGTCGAAGACTTTCGAGCGGCATAAAAACACTTTGGTTGGCCACTAACCCCGCCACCAATCCGCAATGGAGAAGCTGGTGATGGTGAAGTCTTCTCAAGGCTCCTCAGTAATGAGGAGAGACCTGTGCCCTGTAGTGGGCTATTAATGGGTTGAAGCTAATATAAAATTGAGTATGATTTTTTAACGTGTTAAATAAAATATTTAAACGCCATTAGAGGGTAGATATAAAAAAACGAAAAGAAGTCAAATATTGCACTATTTGTAATTAAAGACTAATTTATCCAAATTAATTTTACGGATAAAGTACGGCCTTTTAAGATAAATTAATTGCATTGTGTATCGCAGTGGTAACTAAAATGTAAACAATGATAACCAAATGGTTTGAACGCTTGAGACTCGAATAGGGTCCTAGTCCTAGGTTCGAGTCCTGCACGCACCTCTAATTGTGTGCGTATTAGAAAATATCCCTCGCTTCGGTGAAGGAAAATGTCGTGAGATAACTTAATACCTGAGAGTTCTCCGTAATGTCCTCAAAAGTCTATTAATACACACTTGGCCAGTGTGGTAGACTTTGGTCAGTATCCCTCACATTGTGCCCAGCAGTGGGACAGTTGGAGGTTGCGAAGAAGATATCTAAAGTGTAGTGTACGATAGTTGACGTCGCAGGCGTCGCGGCCGGACGTGGGTGTGGGCGTGGGCGTGAGCGTGGGTGTGGTCCCGCAGCGCATCGAGACGCTGGTGCGCGCGCGCGCCCGCGGCGAGATCAAGTGCGACTGGCGCGCCGACCACCCGCCCGCCGCGCCGCCCGCCAACCGACCGTCGCGATGGGGTGAATTGTTATTGATATTATTTTTTTATTTATTTAGGTCTGCCAGCGGTTACAACACTTTACCATACAAATTTAAACATATAACTAATCCTAAAAACTAAGTGTTGAACCCTTTAAGGCAAACACAACATGCATTAATTAATTTAAGTAACAAACAAAGAAAAGATTTTAATTGTGCAAATATGCTTATTATTAGCTTATGTGAATTTGAACACCCGCCAGGCCTGAAGCCGAGCGAGGTGAACATAGTGTTGACGGGCGGCGAGCCGGAGCCCCCGGAGCCCGCGGAGCCCCCGGCGCGCGCGCCGCCGCCGCCCTCGCCGCAGCCCGTCTACCGCATCCAGAGCCTCGCCAACCGGACCGAAGTCGCCGCTGAGTAACACCATTTTTGTTTTTTTTTTTTTAATTAAGGTAGCAAACGTGCATTCAGCACCGCGCATAACACCTTTGACCGACCTAGAACAAGACTCAAATGGGGACTGGGATAGTCGGTCCGGTTAGGAGATGGTGTTCGAACATTAGTTGGTTAGTTTGTTATGATTAGTTGGTTACTTGGTTATTATTGTATGAGGACTGTGACAGGGACTGTTAGTGATAGTTAGTCCTGTTAGTTAGCGACCACGTAGACATGTCATACAATTTCTGTATGCGCCTGTGCTCGAGACTTTGCATATTAGTCTCGGCCAGATCTGTGTCACAATTCACCAATAAGCTTCATTGCGCGGCTCTCGATTCAACCTGAACCGAAGCGCCTTTGCCTTCGGCGGTTTAGAGTTGCTATTATATCCGACAACATCCAAGCGATCAACCAAGTCAGGTAACAAAGGGCGTCGTTGGTAGGTGAATGGGAGACCGCTAGTGGAAAAAAAATCTTCCATACCACGGAGCGTACGCAAAACCGTCGCGCCCGGTTATTAACGTTATATAAAATATAATAGGACTTCCCAACCGGAAGGGCACGCCCCCCTTGGGGGGAGTAGAGAGATTTAATGGCGGGCATAATAGGTACGTCACCTTGTTGGGAACATAAGGAGGGCATGAAAATATTATTTTTGGTTCCGGAAGGCACGGCGAAATAAAGGTTGGGAAACCCTGGATAAAGTATAGAACTCATCGCCGTGCGTCGAATTAAAAGAAATGAAACTATAGATAACACCATGACATTCCCTCCCGCAGCTACGACGAAGCGTACATGGATATGTATGGTGCGGCCGACCGATTGCAATACGGGGACTGCTTCGCCACGGACGCGGGCAGCGTGGCCCACATCTCCCCAACGCCCGCCGTCACCGACATCACGCTGGTGCCGATGCCGGCCTCCCCGGCGAAAGACACTCCTCAGCCGGAGACAAGGAGCACGTTGGACGCGAGGATAGATCAGGCTTTGAGGGAAGCGGGTACGTGTTATTGATTAGTTGTAATAAGAATTGTTACTAATCCCATTAATATTATAAATGCGAATGTTTGTGAGGATGTATGGATGTATAAAACACAAAACACAAATACTTCTGAACGGATTTAAATGAAACTTTATAGTAATAGCATATATGTATATCAAAATTACACATTGGCTACAAGGATTTTGTGTAATTTGACCATAATATAATGATGAGTCTGAAAAAATCATGCCCTCTGAGACCTTTTTTGGCGGACGCTGCCTAAACGCTAAAGATGTTGGAGTTACACGAAGATAATGTAATAATAAAAGTCATAATGAGTTATAAAAAAGTCCGCATATTTTTCCGTGGAAGCCTCTAAATCCAAAATAGTGAGCTATAATATAAATAATATTTTAGAATTAACATTTTTTTTATATTTATCAAAGTCTAATCAATACATATGTCGCTTTCAGTATTTAATGTAGATAAACTTTGTCTTTTACACTAAGTACCCAAATTGGGCCAACAGTTTAAAAGTGACCCGGTCAGAGAGACGCAGTTGGGATAGGCCCATGTCCAACAGTGGACTCTCAAAGGCCGATGGATGGATGGATTGAGGTTAAAAGTTATCACGATTAGATTATGTGATATACCAAATTCCAAGCGGGCGAAGCCGCGGTCAAAGGGAAGTTTTTATTATAAATTCGTACAGACAATTAATATTTTTAGTTTTAATGTTTCCAGTCCTGAGCGAGATGGCGGCGGCGGCCAAGGCTGCAGAGGAACAGAAGGACTTCCCGGAGAAAGGGATCCTTGTTACGTATGTATTTCGTCAATGGATTAGCATAATGTCATCTTTACCTTATAATAAAAGTGGTTTATGGCGGTTAATAGGAGATATTTGAGATTTGATCTTCATAGGGCCAATGGAAGTCAAAATTATTATTTTTACAATATCTGTCTGTCTACCTGTATCAATTTATCCGTGCATCAAGCTATAACTACTAAATATTTTTTGTGCGGTTTTCGCAGTTGTATTGCTGCGGGTCTAACTTATAAACTGGTGCATGTTTCATCATAAAACGCCTGAGAAGTTAACTGAGAGTGGGTGGGGGGGGGGGGGGGGGGGAATTATGCCGGCTTCCATAGAAAAACATTAATATTTCTCAAGGCGTTAGTGCAGATCGATAGTGCGTATGGTTGTAGGGCGGTGGGCGGCGCGGTGGGCGGGGCGGTGCGCGGCGGCAAGCGGGTGAGCTTCGCGGACGGCTACCAGCCCGGACAGGACTCGGATCTCGAGGAACCACCGGTTAAGAAGGTGAGTGATCATAACACTTAAGTCTATGTTACTGATTAACAGACACCGCAGTCTACAACCAGTACATTTAGAACACTGAAGAAGACACAGTGATGGCTTGGCGTGCCTTCCGAAGCACGGTCAGTGCTCAGTCAAATAAACACTAGTATGATTAGTTATATTCCATTTACATCATTCATTTAAAATATCCAACATTGGTGCGTGTAGGACCTCCCGTAACTAATGAACACACTGGCTCGCTGACACACTCACACAGCAAGTACACGACCACTCTCACCCATGGCCTTCGTGTAACTGCCATGACACTTAGTGCGGCGTGCGCCCGAGACACAGTATATATGTGCTCGTATATATAGATACCCAAACACTACAGTGCCGGAACCCGGACTCAGCCTTATGGAATAACCTTAGAATAATAACATTATAGAAAGACAGTCTTCATACAAGCGCTCTGTCTAAAGTGAAGCACTAAACCGAAACTTTCCCGAAAGCGGGGAATGATTCGGCTGCGGATAATCATGTTTTTAGCAATAATACATAAATAGCTTTTCAGATATTTTGTGATACAATTTTAACTGGACAAATCGCCATAATTCTTTTTTTCGCGACAACGTTTGGCGTGCGTTGACATGTGCTGCCCGGTGTTTGGAGTCATTTCTGACTTTTAGCAATTAAGGTGCTTCAAAACGGCCGCGCGGACTTCGTTTCTATAGTGTAATTATTCTAAGGGGATAACGTATGTTGTTGCAGCGTCGGAGGGCGCGGCGCGGGCGCGCGGGCGGGCGCACGGGCTGCGCGTGGCCGTGCCCCGCGGCGCACCCCGACCACGTGCCGCTGTGGGACGCGCTGCCGCCGCCGCCGCCGCCGCCCGGCGACCCGCCGCACCCGCCGCGCGCCTGCCGCCTGGCGCTGCGCCGCCGCAACACAGGTACCATCTTACACGCTCACTGTTACCCGGCTCTTGTATTGGAATAATCTTACAAGTAAAAAACCGACTTCAAAATAATGAAAATTTAAGACTTATATTTAAGGTTTCTCATGTATGACTCAGAACTGGACCAATTTGTAAATGGGACCACCCGGGAAGGCTCAGCAACTCTACAACGATCGGTTTAACGATTGGTTAGACATAGGTACCGGGTATATAAATATACTTTAAAATTTTATTTTACACCATAGCCAAATTCGAAGAGGTACCGGGTATATAAATATACTTTAAAATTTTATTTTACACCATAACCAAATTCAAAGAAGATTGCTTAGCAACAATCGTTGCCTAGCAACCGATAACAGACTATTGAAAAGACGATGCCCGTGCAAAAAGAAAATTCTTTTCCATCCATAATTCCTTTTCTATTTTACATTAGGTAGGTACCAATTTTTCTTATTTGATTTCATTTATTTGTTTCCACAAAATATAATTATGATTTTGTACTAATTCTTTATGTTATGCAAGGATCCTACATTATGTAATATTTTATAGAGTAAAAAAAAAACAAAAAATTACGTTCAGTGACAATGTGAAGTAAACTAAATACAATTTCGGGTTTCTAATAATTATGGTTAAATAATCATTGAACTTATTCTGCAGATCAAGGGAACATCCTGGGAGGGTTCATGCCCCCGGAGCCGCCGCCGGGGCTAATCAGCTTCTAACGGCTGCTGAGGGGATCCCTGAGTCCTCCGGAGCCCCGAGGGTGATCCCCGAGTCCACCGGAGCCCCACGGAGGACCCCCGAGTCCCCAGTAGAACAAAGACATCTCGCGAAGGTATTCAGTATCCAATTCGTTAAGTTTCAAAAACTCTATTAACACAAGTGAAGTGTACTGTGTATTTTTTTGTAAGTAAATCTTAAGAAACTAAAATGGTTTTTATTGCTTCGCTATAAATACTTTCCTGGGTGTACATAAGTTAAATAATTTCTTTAAAAATACACTTCCTTTATCTATAAGGTTTACCTTCAAAGGAAGTGTAAAGACTTGTGTATGTGGTGTATTTATACGTTTAGGTACTGTTCTTATGCAAAATACTTTGGCAAATGGAGATATCTCGCCAGGCGAGACGACATGCCTAGGGGGCGACCGAGATCCGACTTACTCAGTCGTAACTTTTATATAATGCGAGCGGTGTGGAAACTTCGATAGCGTGATTCAGGCTTGTAGTGACGTCATCATATGACGTGTGTGTCGCCACAATTTATCCTTAGCACCGATGTGGTAGTGTCTTGAATCTCCAAGTAGATTCTTTTAGATGAAATGATCCACGTGACACGATGAAATAATCCACGTGATACATTGACTTATTATAACCACGGACATCGGGTCCGCGCTAAAAAATGTCCGAACCAAATGAGCAACAAAACGCAAGGCGAGCAACAATTTCGCGTTCACGACTGCAATCGAAATTAAACCGTGATGTTAATGATTTTAGTGTTTAAATTACCTTGTAAACATGTATACTCTTGTGATGTGAAACTGGGACATTTATTTCGCGATTTTTGTAGAAGACCTGACGTCCATAGTAATAATAAGTCAATGACGTGATACGATGAAAAGATCCACGATTCATCACGTGACTACTATGATATTTTATATGAGCGAGATCGGATAAGTACACTTTATTGTAACTTTTGAGTGAACGTCGGAATAAGTGTTCTATATTTATTGATCTTTCAGATCTTAAGCGCTCATAGCTCGGCGGCTTGTGTGGGATTTAAGTTATCGCTTGAGTTAACCAACTCCGGTTGGTTAACCGACTCCGGTCGGTAGGAAGATATGTAACCCCTAGTTGCAAAATTTCTTGAGCGCTTCCGTGCCTCGTAGGGCACGTAAAGCTGTCGGCCCGGGTTGTTATCATTAGATACTTAGATAGCAGTCGTTTTTAAGCCGCATTGAAGATCTTCGGGCGGCATAAAATTTCCGACACTTGGGTTGGCCACTAACCCCTCCACCAATCCGCACTGGAGCAGCGTGGTGGAGTATGCTCTAGGCCTCCTCAGGTATGAGGAGACCCGTGCTCAGTAGCGGACCATTTATGGGTTGAAGGCTACCGATCTATTGCCAATCACCACAACTTCTCTGGCTGTTCTGTGTCTATAAGTCTTAAGTCGTTTTAATTCGATTGTGTAAATGTTATCACCATTTCCTTGCCGGTGCATATTTTGGGGGTAAATAAAACGGCAAAGTAAAAACAATAAAATAGATTTCATTTATTGTGAGACGAAAAATACAACAATGGGACTTATCACCTAAGATGGTTAGTGGCAGACTGTTAAAACAATTTATTGTTAGGTACTGTTACGACACAGTACGCTCCTAGTTTATGTCTTTCATCGGGAAACACTGGCACGTAACGAATATCAACCAAAATATAGCAATATACACCATGGCTCACTAATTCACCGAAACCGCAACTATTAATATGTCAACTTTCAATAGTTTCCATTTTAACTAAGTTTTTTTTTAAAAGGCTTTATTGATTCGAAGCTAATACTTGATTACTTACAAGATTGTTTAATAGTCGAGCTCCAAATGAAACGTAACAACTCTCAATACCGCTACTATGAAACGTTCTATACAAAATTGAACATTGCCGATTCGCTAAATCGTTCGATTTATTATAATTTATTACTAAAACAAGTGGGCGGCGAGCGGTCGGCCGCTCCGTGCGAATCTCGGTTCGACTCATCACTAAGTCCTTTAAGTACATGTCTTAATTTATAAGTTGAAAATGCCACTGCTGCGATCCTACGTCGCCTATGTCCACGCCCGGCGCATGGCGCACGGCGCATGACGCCTGACGCACGGCGCACGCACGTGCGCGGCGCAACGGACGCATGCGCCCGGCGCTCGAGTACGCTCGCGACGAACTAACCGCGGCGCGCGCGCCTCGCTATTGCTCATAGAGAAAAAATTCCAAAATCAATTCGTTACATCGTAGACTATATTTTGTTTAATAAACTTGAAGTATTTATCAATAATCAATAAGTACATTATAATAATTGAATAATTAGTATTTGTTTCGTAAGAGACTAGCATTACAAATAAATACCTTCAGCTATACAATTTAATGTTTATTTCTATTTAAACATTTGGAAGATGTTTAAGTGGACTACGTCGGTTTGTACACAAGAAGGCACTCCTCGGTTCTTGTGTGCAAACTGTTTCGGTTGATGCGTCTACGCTTCGAGATATGACTTACATGTATACTTAGATTTAGGGGAAAAGGTCGTAAAAACAAAAAAGTTATTGAAATTTATAACAAACGCCTTAACTAATAGTTCAATAATTTAGTTTAAGTATATAAGGCGCTGGCGGGAGGGGGCGCGCGGCCGCTAATATCACTCGGCGTACAAACGATTATGCTGCGCTACAAATGAAACAACTTTATACAAAAGGATGAGCCGCCGCCGCGCGCGCCCCTCGCCGTCGCTCCACAACATGTCTTTGACAAAAGCAATACAAAACATTTCATTCCGTGTAAGAGATGACACGATTCTATGCGAATTTTTATTTTTATTTTCAAAAAACACACGCCCATTCGCTCGTCATTGCGCTTAAATCTAAAATTAATAATTAGACAATATTTTTATTTGTTCAACAGACGCGCGCGGTGCGACGCGACGCGTATAATAATAAAATATTTTCAAAACAATCGAATAATTAAACACACTAGTTAACAACTCATGTTCAAATACACCGGTGTCGAGCGGGCGGGCCGCGCTCGGTCAGACGATCCATCGATAAAAAATATCTCGTATATCACGGTCGTGTAAAAGCGTGCGTCCGTACGTACGTGGGTGCGGGCGTCCGTACGTACGTGATTGCGCGCGTACGTACGCACGTGCGTCCCGGGCGGCGGGCGCGGAGTCGGGGGCGTTACACGGCGGTCTCGGTGTGGGAGTGGGAGGAGAGTCGCTCGACGTCGAGGTCGTGCGGCGCGAGCGTGTTGTCGCACTCCACGCTCGAGTGCGAGTAGCGCTTGGAGAGCGCGGTCTGCTTGCGCAGCGCCTCGGCCAGCGCCGCGTCCGCCAGCGAGCCGCGCGAGTCCAGCCCCTGCCGGAACGCGTTCACCACGCGGATCTGCCACCACCCCGCGCGCTTAGGTTACTCACCGTCCGACCGCCGCCGACCACCGTTCGCTCTGGCTCCTGGCTCACCGGAGCTGACCGACCGTTGATTTAAGCCTTTATTGAACTAGTCGAATTGACTTAAATTCTGGTATGGCTCTTTTTTATTTTATTAAAATATTTTTACTTCAACGGTGTGGTAGCTCCAGTTGGTTTAATATTCAAGAGGCTCCTACCATCCACGTTTGCGACGCACTTACAATGCTACCTCCCACCACCGCGCTCATTCATACTAGACCGAGACCCACTGCTTAACACACCTTCAAAACTACGAAAACGCTTTTGGTGATCTAGTAAATACTTACAAGGTTCGGAATTCCCTTAGGATGGCAATTTATATACACGTTATGAGGTGCTTTTTAAAATAGAACTCGTGTAGTAGGATTTAGGGAGCGAAGCGTTTCCGTATTATATTATCGAGGTGTCACGAAGTATAGACGAAGTAAGACGACTGGTGGGTGGTAGCATTCGCTGAGTGTACATATATGTTGAGCAGGAACCTTAGTGCCGCAAACGTGGGGATCCACGTTACTAGGAACATGATGAATAAAATACGAAATAAATTAACCTTAATGGACTTTGAAAGTTAAATCATTGATCGAGGGCGTCTCATGGCAGACACGGTTTGATTAACCTCACACGATTTCGTTAAACAAAATTGTGCTATTGGTGTACTGCGTTGTGTTGTATCTCACCTTTAGACGCTCCTGGGGGCATTAAAAGCGTTACGGAGGAGTGCGCCTAACGTCCAATTGAATGTTGCCAGAGCGAAACGGGTGTCGGCGTTCATTGGTGTCTCCTTCTTATTCGTCACTCACATAACCAAACAAATTGACGACTTTGTTTAAGACTTGTTTATAAAATAAACTTGACGTCGTACATAAACTTTGTTTGGCCACCAATCAGTGTCGAATGAGAAGGAGATGTCACAGGTGTTGAATAATACAATTGTCCAAAATAACATAAATAAAAGCACACCGAGCCATAGAAAAGAGGCGAGAAAGCGGTAGGTATTTCAAAATTCCAGTCACAGATATGGTTACTGTCGGCCGGTCCACTGTCGCCGGGCATGCCATGCAGTGATAACTACCCTCCGTCGTCTCTGAATACAGATCGCGTCGTTCGGCTCGCGTCGGGCCGTGTCGTGGGACGGCGCATGCGTTCTGTGACTGCATTTGGACATTGACCTTGTCTATGGCGAAGCTCTACCCGCGGCGATGCAACGCTACAACGAAGCAACAACGACCTCATCCACTCGCCGATGTCCGATCGCCGCGACACAAGCTCGCCCTATCCCCGACCCGGCGATACATCGATTCACATTAAGCTCGTAACTAAAAGCTATTCCATCGATGAATTTGGACATCTTCAGATGTCGGAAGCGTCCGTGACGGATCCCTGTGTATGGAGCTTGCGATGGAATCCCTCGGATAACGGTTGAGTGCAAATGTGACGCAAAAAAATATATACATTACGCTAGCATGTAGTCCGCAGGTGTGATGTATGAAGCCAACATAAAATTACAGCAGATCGATGACAGGAGTTCCACTAATTATGACTTCTGTACAGCTTCTAAGGACAACTTGCGTTATTTACGAAGGATCTAATTATATACTGCGAGCAGCGTCTAGTAAGGCTTTCTAAGATGATGTATCGGAGATGGAACTTGTGAAGATGAACATTTCGAATTTGATCACTGATAAACATCTTTGCTTCTTTAGGTCCTGTTGATTTTTAGGACCATTTTTGACTCGTCTCCATAAACATTTAATTGACAAAGCTTATCTCGCGCAAGTAAAGGCAGCATATCTACCTAAATTAAGTCAGAAATACTTGTGATAATATCCTTGTATGGTATATCATAATATTGCGCTGCTTGTAATAGTGCCTTCCTTACACGTAATTGTCTGTGATTCAGTTTACACATACTAAATTGTAGGTATACCTTACAGTTAGTTTTGCGAGGCAACGGGAACACCGCGTGGTCCTTCGAGCCGATGATCAACAACTTACCAAACCATCTTAAATTGATCCACTGACTGAAAAACATCGACTGACACGTAAATGAGCGGGCGTTCGGTGCAACAACATTTAGTAATCAGAAACATCGAGACAAGCACATCGATATGAAAATCAGCGCATGCCTTGACGTGCATATGATGGGAAGCATGCAAGCTCACACTGACCGATTAGTTTCAAACGAACAAACACAAGGAAAAATTTTACCTACACAGTAATTACATTAACACACAAACTAAACCCGGGACGTGAACAGTGAAAGTAAAGGGTCAGCGTCGTAAGACGAAAACGGGATAAAAGTTAGAACGGATAAACAGTTGTAAGTATAGAGTACAGTAATAACAGTATAAACAAAACTGTAAGGACAACGTAAAGAACAAACGATAAGGAACAGGCTTGTTTCAAATCTTACAGCTTGATCGGTAGATGTCTTGCTGTAGGGCACCGGAATCAAGCGTTCTTGTAACTCGCCACCTATGACCTTCCGTGTGCAATGGGGATTCATGGAAAAGAAAATAAAAACAAGAATATGAAGTAAAAGATCACGACACGAAGGGAGGCGTGCCCGGAGAGTCGGGCTTGGAGCTGCTATCCGACGCTGTTCCACACAATGCTCTACCGTATTGAACATCAAAGCCAAATGATTGATGCCAAAGGAGATTAACTTGTTACAATTCAATTTGTAAGTTAAAATTTAGAAGATTTATGAATGTACTCGTATAACTCGAAAAATTTTACGGGTAAATTTTGATACACTAACCATAAACTCTCAGATTATGGTAAGCTTTACACCTCTCCTTTGGCATACACTCGTTATTTTTTACGTTGAACTGAACGACAAAACCAGCTCTGACGGTACGTGCTCAACTTTGAAACAAAAACCAATGCACTTTTAAATGTTGTACGTTCGCCAACGATAAAAAAATGTATTGGGTTTTATTGACAAAGCACTGATTTGGTATTGATTCGAATGGTTGCAAATCTTTAATGAATCCACAAAATTTATATTTGTTATAGAATAGCGTCGGATCAGTAGCTGTGGAAAATTCTGAACAGAGTGTTTAGAAGGTAGTACTGAGGGACAGTCGAAGCGGTGCGCCTCGCGAAGCAATGGATAGATTTTAGGAAGAAGAGAAATTAAAAAATAGATTAACATAAATTAGAAAACGCGGGGACCTCCTAATTGTAAAAAGCACATTCATGGATTGTGCACTTATAACTATTATTTTTTATTTTACATTATTCCATCCAGGGCTCCGTGACAACAATTTTATGAATGTGAACATTATAAAAAATAAACTAAAAATAAAAAAAACTTAATTATAAACATGGATCGTAAACTGTACATCGAGCAATGCCACTAAGTATATTTCAGTAGCTCGAGTTTGAAGCGTATGTAACATCGAGTCCAACTCTTCATGAATCATAAAACCATTTCTGTGCGTGTGTGTGTTCGTGTGTGTGTGTCCGAGCTGCGCACACGCAGCCCGTGTGTCGTCCAGTTTCGAATCTCCATGCCATACGATCTAATGAAGCACATTTAAGTTTTCAACGTAGTTGCTCACATACCAGATACGTTTAATAGGAAAAAATTTAACTACCATCGACAAAAGCTCTACTTCTTAAACGACTACATTTAACATCTACTTATCATTACTTATTTTTAATCTTAATTATTTCTCGTACGCTACTGAACAGTGTGAATTACAACATCATATGCATATTTTTAATCAAAGCATTTACTAAGCAATACAAAATTGGATCTAAGAAACTGCTATTACGTTGAAGTTTTATTAAGACCGTTCGAACTTCAAACTTCAAGCCGAAGATTGAGACGTCCAAAGTCTTGATAAATCTCCACGCTGGTAACACTGTCTAGAACAATAATAGCGTGATGTGAAGGTCGGCCGAACGCCGCGGCGCTAAGTACACTACAGCTACGTGCTCGGTCGTGAGTGGAAGCGGGAAGCGGCGCTAACATCGATACGGCCGTACGACAAACATGGCCGCCATCAAACATTTGACATCGACACAAACATCTCTCAATTCAGTTACCTTTTAGTGCAGCGCTCCGGTACGGTTGTGTGAAATAAAAGTTACTTTGGAATATAGGTACTTTATTACTAAATTTTAATAAGACAAGAAGCTTCGATTAACCCATAACAGACAGTATTTCATACCAATAGGCTGTATTAGCAAATCATGCTTCGATTTTTGGTTAATTTGTGTTTTTATTATTTAATTTAAAGTCTAACGCGGTGTTCTACTGCAAGCATAGTTTCGATAAAATTATTTCCGTACGATTATTCCATGGTGTACACCAAAACACGATTTAGTATATTAATTTTAGAATAATATTTCGTTATCTATTCCTTAAGACCTATTTTAGCAGGCAATGATTAAATTTCACTACACGAAGTGCATTTAATGATAAACTTTAGGAATCATTATTAATATAAACACTATACTTGTAAATAACATAGAAACATATTTAAATATCGCTATATCTCACGTTACATACGTACAAAGGATATTTAAATTTGCTTGTAGAATGCTTAATGTACAAGTGAGGTTAAAGAAAAGAAAAGAAAAGAAAAATTAGGGAGAAGAGTTAAGAAAAAGATTGGAAGACAGGTAATAGAAGTATAGAGTAGTGTCGTGTGGTGTGCTCTGGTTCAAGATATTGTTATAAGTACTAAACTAAATAATACTTAATGTTCTGTAACTAAAACATGCATTACACGGACATAGAAGAAACATTTGAGAATCTGTCATATTCATGCAAAAAGAAATAAGATAGATACAGAAAATTTAGATGCAAACATAAAACAGTTAAATAGTTAAAAAATGATTTTACTAAATGAAACAGAACAGATAAATCTACTCAGAATACATATACTCAACTAAGGCCTTCAGAGCATGTAACATTATTATTAGCGATGAGGAAAATCAAAATATTCAAACTGTTTGGGGTACCTAAGTGTCAAACAGTAGACGCATGTCACTCAAAGCATTTTGACGTTTCTGAACTTCGTAATCGCCAATAACGCGAACATAGTCTCGGCTTCGAGTACAGCGTCGAACACATACTATCCACTAACCAACAGACAACTCGACAACACGAAGCATTCCTCACAAACACAAGATACAAGCAAATTTAATTATCGTCTTCCCTCGAAACGTTTAAAAGCACTTGCTAGCACATTTTCGTGATTTTTTTTATAAAAATGGCACATTAATTATAATATTTTCTTTATAAAACTTTACTTCGTACAACATACAACAAAGTTACATTTCCTATCAAAAGAGAGAGACAGAAGATTCATGAATATTTACAGAAAAATTAACTGTCATAATATCTCACTGGTAAAAAAATAAATTAACGTGAAAATGGCTCTTTTATAATCTCAATTATAAAAAAGAATATCTCGTCACGATATAATAGCTATAAATAGTCAATCTAAAACGGTGCACCATAGTTACATTAAAACTATTAAATATTCTGCGTCCTCTAACATTCCTTACGCTAATAGTTTTAAACAATTCACCTTACGCTATCTACTACATTTACACTTTGACTTTCTGAAAATGCTTTTTAATCGAAAATGCTATTTTATTATTTTAAGAAATTTTTAAATAGTAGTATAATGGCAGTAGTAATAAACACATATAAAGGCAATTAAAATATCGAAGCTGTCTTTCTATACGCGTCGTATATATTGAGTACCACACAACGCACTGTCCGTGTTTGTTTGTTTGCCAGGCGGATACGAGACGGCCTGTTTGTGAATGTTTTTGGTATCCTTTAGTTTTAATGTTGACTTAGTCATCGCTCTGATGCGAAACGGGGCTGAGCGCCGGTATGGAGCTGCCACCAGATTGCACGCTGATCCTTCGGTGCTCCGCCAAATAATTATTGACAAAAATCCTTCGGCCGGCCAATATGTCCGCCTTTTGCTGCAAAACAACATCATCGGACGTGTCAGACGCCGTGCGCGTCCGCCGCGGCGCTAGTGTCGCGTAACCAAACTGCTCAGTGTTGCCAATAACAAAAATTTTGAATGGCGGCGTTCCAAAACTAAATCCTTTTTACTTTTTAATCCTCGCAACCGACTTCGATTTGGATTTTAAACATGTTTCGATAATTAATATTTGGTTTTAGAACACCGCTACTACGAGTGTATTAATAATACGTTAGTAGAAATTCACTAAAAGATTTCGACAGCAGTTTCGTTACTAGCCAGTGCCTATCGTAACTAAGGTAGGGGGCATTCACACTAGTTGGTTCGGGGCAATCGAGGGCATCCAGTAGCAAGTACAATATAATAAAATAAATAATAAATGGGAAAATTACCGTGTGAAAAGCTACTACTACGCAGAAAGTTGAAAAAATCCGGTATGTGAGCTACATCGCGCGTTTGCGAGTGTGCGGTTACTGGAGGTACAAAAAAATGAAATATCGGTACAATCCAAATAAATACTTTTATTTAAAATGAGTCGTTTTAATAAAACTGGTCGTTTATAATGCCGGTTAAGTATGTTTTATTCAATATTAATGTAATCGTTACAAGTAATTAAAAAATAAGTTAAAGATAATGAAATCAACTTATAAAATAAGTACTTACACAACCGAGTCAACGATAAAAAAAATAAAATGAAAAAAAAATTATAATCTAAAAGCATTTTTAAATTTCAAAAATGATAAGCTAGGTTAGGTTCTTATTTCTATAGTTTTGGTGTAGTAGTGGAGATATTATTATATATTAATGCGCGTTTTATAAATTTCCATAAACTGCTTAAAAGTATATTTAGAAGTTTGGTAGTTACTGTGATATGCAAATATATGTAGCTTCGTTCGAGGTATCAACAACCAAAGTACTAGTAGGTGCGGATAAAAACATTATCAGAAAATCCTTTCACTGAGACACTGATAATACAAAACAGTTAACAAAACAAAATTATTGCCTCTTGCAAACTAAAATAAATATTATCAAGTAGGCTACATACCAAACATCTAATTTAAAATAAAAATAAAATACAATTGTGCATACTCACATCTGTATACATGCAAAACGCTGTAACATAAGCATGATCACACTTTAAATGCGAAGCGAAGTAATTAAAAAAATTACAAAAAAGAGAACAACATTTGTACCAAACAAATTTTAATAACATCTCTTCAATAGATACTCTGTACTTACAATCTAAGTGCGTCGGCCGCCATTTTGTGGACACATACACAACACAAAATGGCCGCTCGATTGTGTACACCTGTCGGGTGTGCGTCAGTTTGGAAAGGTCTAGAGACGTTCGTCGTGAGCGCTAGTCGCTGTCACGTGGACGGTAAGGTTGAGCGAGTATGTACCGAAGACGTGAACGTGCAATACGAGCGTCATGCCTCTACTAGTTACTGTACTGTACTGAACTGTTATTGTACTAATTGTACTGGATTGTACCTACGTCACTCAGTCCCGCCGGCTCGCTCGACGCTACGGTACTCCTACGCGACTCAGACCTACACTTACCGTTAACATCTGAAATAGAGCGGTTTCGCTACAATCTGGGCGGCCCCCACCATAACAATGCGTGTCAATGAAAATGCTATGGAATTTGCTTCAAATTTTATTATATTCGTAAATCGTTTCTCGCAACATTCGCATAACCAAGTCGTTTTTGTTCGTGTAGTAGCGCTTCTTACGTCCTATGTGTTGTCTCATACGTGCTAAAGTTCAGGAAGGCGCAACTTGTAGGTCTGTTATAACTAAGTATGTAAATATAATCTCTACATTGATATAGGATCTGGTCGATTCGAGACGTTAGCTATTATAGTTATAGTAGAATATAATTGTATCTGTTTCAGGTAAGAAACGGGTATAAGTGGTCCCAATATTGACTATGAAACAAAATATCAAGCTACCGAACATCGTCCGTCGCTTACCAGGAAACAAATCCTCGTCTAATCGTCCTACCTACTTACAGATATAAGCTAATTTAGTGAGATTTGAAAAATATTGAAGATCCTATCTCAGTAAAACGTTAAGTTAAATTACATCTCTTCCTACAACTTTATTCGAAGAAGTCATTTATAACAGCTATACAAAATATCACTGCTCGATATACATATAAAGAACGTTCGAGAAAAGTACTACCTTATTTACATATATGTACGTCCGTCACTAGACAGCTGTGTTCGTTAGATTTGTGAACGCGTGACAGACCGACGGGAGATTAAATTCTGGTAAGTGCGCAAGGGTCCCGAGTGCGGATATGATCGTCGCCTTATATATAAACAGTGTTCCCAGGCGCATCATCGACGGTACATACAATGACGCGACATAATACAGGCACGATTCGGTGCGAGAACCCGCCACCTTCTAACGTCCGCTACGTACTTTATTGCTATCGGCTACCTAGCTCTAAACTTTTCAACACTTAATAAAAAAAATCTTAACGCACTAACAAGTTAAGAAACCGCGCGGCGGCGGTCGCGGGGTAAGGTTAAGTACGTTCAACAAACAAAAGTTCGAACAACAAAACAAATTCGTCGTGCGTAGTGAGGGGCGTGTGGGGTGGGGCGGTGCGGGGCGGCTCAAAAGATGGTGGTTTCGGTTCGCGGCGCGGGGGGCGCGTCGTCCGCGTCTATGTACGCGATGTCCTGCGGCGGCGCGCGCAGCCGCGAGCGCAGCCCCGCCGCCGAGTGCGCCGACAGTCGCTCCTCGAGGTCCTCCAACGTCGATTTGAACACGCGCACCACGCGCAGCTGCAACCAACACAATCCTCCAGTGCCGACCCTCCCCCTACCCGTACCCGTGCCGCTACAACCTCGCTGCCTGCCGCCGCTCGCGAGCGCTACCTCGCCACCGATGTACGAGTGTGGTGTGGATGTTCTCTGTACGGTCGACGGTAACACGGTAACGCGGTAACGCGGTTTCACTGTACGACTGTATTCAGAGTTACCGCGTGTGTCGACGACGGTGTCTAAGCATGCAGCTACGGAGACCCGCGATCGACGTGGCCATAGCTACAGGTGACCGGTGCTGGATGCTGGATGCGTGGGCGCCATGCTCGAAGATAAACAAAAACTACAAAAAAAAAGTGTGCGAGCGAAAATAGGAAATCGAACACTCAGGTGGCCTCGATGAAGAGAAGTCGCTAGATGACGCATCACAAAGCGGAGGACTGATGAGGGGGGCGGGGGGTGCCGTGGCCGAAGATCGATGTCGAGGGGTCGGCGAGACCGGGGAGGGGGTGCGGGGGCAGAGCTACGGCCGGGGCCGTGGGGAGATGCATACAGACGAGAAAACAGAACTATTGGAACGCTCCCGGTAAGCCGTCGACCCTGGGCCGCTTCGCAATGGACTCGGATCAGTTTCCAATTACAACAGTGAGTTTACAACCGGCTATACAACTACAACGTCCATTACCTTCGTCGGAAGACCATAAAAAAGTTTCTATGTATGTACACCAACTGTTAACTAGAACCTCGTGTATCTGCGTGATGTACAGCGGACACCGAATAACATCGCGGTATCGGTCGGTAAAAATATAAAGCCACGAAAAAAAAATGTAAAACAACGATAGGCAAGCGTCCACCTCGTATGGGGGGATCGTAAATAAAAAAGTAAACCACAACAGCAATGGACACATCAAATCGCAGGTTGTACGTTGGTGACGGCGCGTGTTGTATTGCGAAGGTGTAGCCGGTAGTAGTCGCGACTTGCCGCGAGCGTCAGTGACTAGGGTTACCAACTCAAAATGTTAAAAGTCCGGACAATTGGCTGCATATTATAAAAAGAAATCCGGACATTATAGTTGCAAAATAAAATTAAGCAATTTTCCGATTTAAATAAAGTACATTTGAATTAGTCACAAGTTATTTATTTTTGAGATGATATTTATAAAGTTAAAAAAAAATGGAATACATTAATTTAACGTTTTTATTTAGTATTAACATCCGGACAAATCAAAAAGCCGGAGGGAAGCCCAAAGTCCATGTCCGGACACCGTGGTAACCCTATGAGTGAGGGAGCTACGCGCTACGCGCTAGGGCGCTAGGGCCCGCTAGGGGAGTACCGGGGAGTACCGGAGAGTACCGTGAGCGTCCGTCGCCGTCCGCCGCTGCCGCCGCACTACACCTCGGTCTCCAGCACCGGCCGCGGCTGCCAACAACATCTCTCTACGACGCGCGGCTCGCCCCATTCGACACCGTCCTATCGCGTCACCGACAACCCTGGCTTTACAACCGCTCGGAGAGATATGGGCCTCACGGATTCTGTTTTTCAACCCTTTGTTTATCGATTTCGTTCGTCATATCGAAAAATAACGGGCTGTCCATAAAATTTTGTGTTTTTTTACCCAATTATAAGTAAATGCTCGACGACAATCCCACCTGATGGTAATTAATTGGCGATCCTTAGTCCTTAATCTTTTAATTGACTTGTTCAAATAATTTCTTATCTATCTCACAGTACAGGTAAATTAATTTCGATTTTTTTTAATAAGATTGGTTTACTAATGTTTTATGTCACAATTTTTTTTATTAATTTCGTGTCACATATTTCCTTAATTATTATATTTTTTAAATATGCAGTATTAACCTTCGTGATTGGATTTTATGGACAGCCGTCGAAAAACGTTAAACGTCGAAAGTATCCATGACGCAGAATCGAAGGTATCAGCTTCGTATACGAATGATTGCGGTACATATTGTACCTAAATGTATTGCGAATGTACCGTCTGTTAATATGATGTACTATGTTTGTACGTAATATTTGAGTATATTGATATTAGAGAGGATGTATGATATTGTATTGTGATATCAGACATACCCCCGATTCTGGATCACGTCAACCGCGATAAATTTATTGTTTTTGTCGAAGTTTTGGGTTATTATCACGGTCTGATCCTATGACGTCATCTTTGTTCTAATGAAATTCGATTTTTAATTATTGTTTATTATTAAAAAGTAACAATTTCATGCGAAAACAAGGCATGAATAATATTAAAAGAAATATTCAAATACCTTTAAAAATATCATACTCGAATTATTTAATAAAAGATAATTATTATCTTTTTAAACAAAATGTTTTCGCTAAATGCAAAAGCGTCTTGGTGGTTTTTAATTTATTCGATCGGGATAATGTTTTATTCGTACGGCATACCACTTTAAATTCAAATTATGCCACTTAACTTCAGACTATATATGTCAAGATGACGTCACGAATATCAAGACCCAAAATTCAAAAGCAAGGTCACGACGTCACATTATTATTAGTACTTTCCGAGATGTGTTCCCATATCTGTCCTAGCTTCAAGCAGGCCAACACGAAAAAATAGGCCCTTTGCACAGTAATACAATTCGTAAACAATAGATGTTCGTAAACGAATATGGCGGGTCGGGGTTTAGTGTATGACCGTGTCATGACGATTATGCTTTAGCGGAATAGACGAACGTCCGTCAGTCGATTCAGTTCCAGTTAGTTGATCGTATGAGAATCTAGTGAATGGATTTTAACCGGGTTTTCACAGTTTAATAACATTACAAACAGACCGGGCTGAGTGTAGAGATCAATAACAATTGGGAGATTCTGTACAATAGGGCCGAGGAGTGTCTGAGCGAGTTCTAGATACCACGGAAGAGACCGCGGGCGAGAGCTAGTTAAAAAACAAAAAACGGAACGTGTGTCTGGTGTGAGGCATGTATGCGGCCGCCTGGGCCCGTGTCGCGTGATACAAATATGACTCGGAAGTGCCAACTCAACTGGTAAACATAACCAAACAGTAAATAAAAATAATGAGGAAAATAAATATTAAGGGAGTCGAATCGAGGCCTTAGCTACCCTGAAGATCGAGATCAGACTACGCTAAGCCTACACAACGCTGGGTGACGACACCTACGATGCTGGGAAATACCGGGGTACAACACTACCACATTCTCCTCGATCAACACCCAAGGTCATAAAAATTATACGTCTACAACGCGACAACTTATCGTACAATTATTTAGAATATATTTTATAGGGTACAGTTTTATTGTCGTTTTTTAGTCTATGTTCAATTCAAATTCCATATACCTCTATGGTGGTGGCTCGCATTTTTTTATCTGTTCGTTGTTTAGTAAACATATGTTACTTAGTCGTCTACCATGCCATTTTAATTTTAGTATTAAACATCTGGAATCGGGAGCCAAGGAGGAACAAACACTCGTCTACGATTTTAGCGCGTCATCGATTTACAATTGTGTAAACATTACGAGTCGCAATAGAAAACTCAAAATGTATAACGTGTTAGCGTACTGACTGTACTTAGCTTACGCACATATTTGCACAATTGTTACACGAGATAGTTAAGAAGCTACACATAATCATTATCGATTATATTTATTTATATGAAACAAATGATAATCGGCTGGTTGTTAATCTCATTCTACACATTATACTCACCAGACACGTCTGCACGGCGGGTGATGTACCAACTATATACAGATACATACGGACACTACAACAAGCGTAACAAAATACGCAAAATAACACAATGAAGGCAACGTTGCAACGACAAGGCAAGGCATCACCACCGACATCGTGTCGTTGCGTTGCCCAGCGTTGCCCAGTGTGACGCTTGGACCCACCTGATTGACAAACACCCCGACATAGCACGGCTAAGGGACAACATTCACAAACAGAACAAAACAAAAATAAACAAAAAACAAACGGAACACAAACAAATAACATTGACATTACAACGGCAAAGGAAAGAGAACGGGCTCGACCGAGATCGGTTAGATTTTAGTGTTAGTACGGCGAGCACTCACGGCATGCTCTCTACGGGGTGTATAAACATATTTCTTGTTGTTTTTATTTTACTTTGCGTTCAAGAAAAATCCACTCCACACTCAAATAAATTAACGTTCCTTTCAACAGCAGTAACTGAACACAATTCGATACAAAAATAACATATCAAAAACAATTAAAACATACGAAATCAACATGTTACTGCTAGTATTGACATCGGTAACGCGTGTTAGTCTTACGCCGTGCGGCCTTGCGCCTTAGGTACGTGTACATACGGCGTTCGTCATTCAAACAGAGCTTGGGTTGCTTTGGATCAGTAGCGAGGATGTATCGGGTTGGCGTATCACAAGCAAAAACACTATTCTTAAAAAAATAAAAATTAAAAAAAAACAGACAAAAATAGTAAAAAAAAATCAAACAGTCAGTATGACTAAATAAAAGATAGATAGAGTGAAGAGACAGTCATATTTATACCGCGTTGTGGTTTCATGTTGTGTAAATATCATAAAAAAGAATCTTCTATTGGGAGTATATAGTCATAGTAACTGTTTGGGGATCGGGGGTACATAATATGAGGGACAAGTTACATCGTCACAGCCTACATAAATCGCATGCCAATGGGTAGTGGTACAGGGTGGGGGCGGTTCGGTCAACTCAGGTTATAAATTTTAACAAAATCAAAATTATAATAAATAATATTGGAAGCGTCAGACTGTTTCGTACTGCGGAGCATGCATGGCCGTTACTCGCGATGTTTACGCTATCTAGTGTACTCTAAATGGGCCGCGGCCCGGTTTCATGACACAGACGGAAAGTAGAACATAATAATAATAATTAAAGTCAGCAGATTATTCCGAAGACTGAAAGTGTAAAAAAGATTAGGGTCCTGAAATAAATAGATTAGAGCGATAGAACAAGTATTCAGGTATATGTCATGAAACCAGGCGTCAGAGGAATTAATAAGTTTTAGAAATAAATGTCTAATACAGCTATTCGTTCGGTTGCTAATTTTGTGTGTATTTGTGTAATCTATATGCTGAAGTCATTTTTTTTTTTCAAAATGAGAAACCGAACAGTACTTTTAATCTACGTTAATCATGGGCCAAAATAATATAGCGTCACTACTGTTATTACTTTGTAAAGTGTTTCTCTGTGTAGGTATAGAAATAATTACTATTGAACAAGAACAGAAGTATAGGAGAATAAACGAAACTATGAAAAGGAAAATAAAAATAGAAATTAAAAGGAAAAGAAAAAACAAAAAATAAAAAAATATATAAAAAGTCGTTTTGAAAGTTTGAATTCATTATCGCAAAAATTACATGTGTTTTTATACCAAATATAATTATAATATCAAATTTCGAACTGTGAATAATCCGGCTTACTGTACCAATAAATCAAATAATGTGTAATAAAATGAATCAGCGTAATCTCTATGACGATATTATCTATATATGGATGCATAGTATATTGAAATGGTGGTTATATTCGACTTGTATGCAAAAATAGTAAAAGTATGTATAAATGGACAATAATATCGATAACTTAGCGTCAGGATGCCCAAGGTATCCGCAGTGTTGACCTGTTGACCTTGCACTAGTACATACAACTTTATATAATGCTGTAAACTTAAAACTTATCCCTCTCTCGCGTTTTGCACGAACACATAGGATTCTGCAACTCCTATTCCATTTAATCCAAATTCTTTTGGTAATACTGAAATTCCATATATTTTATATTTATATATCACGACGTTCCCGTACTAAACTTTATCACAACGTCATCATTACATAAATGGAAATCAACTTTTAATTCGAAACTTGAAAGTTATGCTAAAATTTAGTACAGTAATCTTTTCAATCCCTTATAATGTCTTAGAATCTCATCATGTTTAATGCTATACTAATTAATAATCAATTCTAAATAAATCAGTCTGGTAATCACAGCCGTTTAAGAAAAAAATCCATGATGTCATCTATGACGTAAATAGTGATTGACGGTCGCAAGCAAAATTATTTAAAGCTTATTTGAAGACTTTTATTGTAATGGCATACAGATTTATTGAAACGGCATAATTAATTTTTTTATTCGCAAACGACCGTCAATTTCTGTGAATAATAACCATATTCATAAGGGGGATCATTTAATAATGTAGTTTTATGTAAATGTCATAATTTTAAGTCATTTATTTACTTAAATAATAGGGGAGTTTTTGGCAATTACTCACAGAATAAAAAGTTCAAATCTGAGTATAATCAAATCGTAATGTAAAAATATTTAAGCTCAGATCAGAACTAAAAAAAAACCCCAGGGATTATTTGATGATATGTATTCATCACCAAATAATGACACATAATCCCACATATAATTTTGTATGTTTTCGTATTATATGCCAAATCGTGATTGTGACATATAATAGAAACTGCACCCTGACCCAATTTAACTGTAGTTTAAAAAATAAATTATCACTGAGAATTAAGAATTTAAGTTAAATTAGGTTTTTTACCATCGGACGAATAAACTATATTTATTTGAAATAGTATTTTTTAAATTAAATCTCACAGGCCCATGTTTCAGGCTATGACATGCCATCACGTTTCAGGCAAGGAGCCTAAAACATTACAATTTTTTCTTTTTTTTACCGACGTTATTTCTCATAAATTACAGTACCTATCACAATAGTACCAAGTTAAATTTGTAAGTCATATTTGAGATTCATTTATAATACTGTACTGTAATGTACACATATAAAGTAGTTTTAATACAACAGTTTATTCCCCCGTTGGTAGAACCCGAGTCGTGCCCCAAGCCCCGGCCAGGTTGGCCCCAGCGCGTACCTGTGTCTGCAGGCGGGTGAGGCCCCGGATCCAGAGGATTTGCCCCGCGCGGGGCTTCTTGTCTAGGTCCGAGTCGTAGTCCGGCCCCGGCTGGATCGACTCCGGGTCCGGTTGGCCGCGGCCCCATCTGGAACGTGGTAGGTTTACGGTTTGTTTATATCACTTGTATACGGAATTGCGTCCAACAAGACCTGATAAAAATATATAGGACGAGCATTCCCCCATTGCTACGCCCGCCAATTTCAAAAAATCAGTTTATCCCCTTTTTTATCCTCTTAGGGGAGGAATTTACAACAATCCTCTCTTAGTGCTCCCCTACATTCCCCAAGGAACATACATGCCAAATTTAAGCTTCTTGCGTTAAGTAGTTTCGACTGTGCGTTGTCTGTCAGTCACTCAGTAACGGAAGAGTTTTATATATATATATAGATAGATAATCACAAATTAGTATGAAGGCAGTTAAAACATTCATTTCTAGTTATTACCATAACCTCTATTCTAAATTATATCTGTTTTCCTGCGGGAACAGACTTATTTCCCGACATGAAAATAGGCTATCCTTTAATACAGGTTATACACAATCTGTTTGATGAATTTTAACCAAATCCGTTCAACCATTTTTGCGTAATGAGTAACAGTCCAAAAGTGTAGTATCATATTTGCCTAAACGTGAGGTTGGTCTACAATCATATTTACTAAAATATTGTGTTATCGTGTATAATTAGTTTAGCAAGTGATAATAATTCAATGCTACTTCCATATCATAAAATGTTCTTATGTACCTACATAATATGAACAATATACATATAATAGCGAAGCAGAGATATGTAGGGCCCTGTTTTCAGCCTATATGTACGTTATGTATGTATGTTCATCTGTTCCCGCAGAACTTCTAAACTGCTTATTATTATTCGACCGTCAGCTTATAATGCATATGTGATATCAAACTAAACTCAAAATGACTCATCAATCTATCACTATGCTACAATACTATTTATTCAGTCAACAAACCGATAACACTCGAACCAAAACCCCATTGTGTACATATTTATAAATGTTACTAAACGTACAAGCCAATGACGTCTACGTACAGATACTGTGATCGTATCACCGACTCACTCGACCGTATTGTCGTGACGTTTAACGTCACTTGCTTCGTGTTCGCTCTCGCGGATCACTACGGCCGTGGTGCGGGAGACGGGGTGGGGGATGGGGGAGGCTGACACGCAGCATCTTATCATACAACAATTGGACGCAGTTATGCGAAAACGTTCCAGTCCACAATTACGGCAATTTTTATTGTTTCAGTGGTACACTTTTTTGCCCTCTAACTATTATTGGCGAACATTAGGTTTTATTGTAGTAAAATAATCATTATAAATTATCGTGTAAACTATCAAAACATTGTAACTTGTGGGTTGGAACGTTTTCGCATAACTACGTCCAATTGAATTTAATAAGAGTAGATATTTTCTAACCCAGAAATTAAATATAAAACACCCAGAAATACATAAGCATGAACATCATAATTATGTGTGTATATGAAAATGTCTTGATCCGATTATAAAGATAATAGCAATTGCTAACACCCTAAAAAGTAGAATTTCAACAATGCGTAAGTTACAAGCATACTATTTTTTTATACATTATTGATATGGAAGTAGCAGCGGTCATATTAGTCGAACTTGGTGTGACAGACAGATAAATTTATGTTGTCAAAATTGATTGTTTATGTCTCTTGTGTGTGTTCATTCGGCCTGCGACTCAGAATAGACCACACAGCCAATAGATAGACTCCTCATAACGAATGGCTTCTGTCAACACATCTGGCTTATAGTACCGATATAAATTCGTGCCGTCTCATTCTTTCTCGTTGCTTAAATATAATCTATTTCTTTCCAACGTTCCGTGTGACCTTGAATTAGCCAATCACAGCGTTGAATTAGCCAGTCGCCCCGCTTCGTCTTACCTCCGCTGGTTGCCAGAATGCATTCAATACGGAAAATAAAACATTACGTGTGTGGTCGGTGACCCTGACCAACGCTAATAACAACGAAAACTCACGAGAGCTTCTTGGGTATCTTCCTGGTGGGCACAGTGGTGACCAGCTGCCCCCAGACGAGGGTCCCGGCGCCGAAGAACAGGCACCACAGCCACTGGTCCACCGACAGGCCGGCCGTGCTGAACGCCATGCCGCCGAACTGGATTATGACCACCTGGGACACATGCGTATGTCGATGAAATATATTTTAATGACAAGGATCATTAGTGTATTCAAAATACCTACGTGAAATAAATGATTTGAGTTTGAGTTTGATAGGTTCCATCCATCCATCCATGTTTAGGAAAGGTTCTCCCGCCAGGCGACATGCGTGGGGAGCGGCCGTGCTCTTGAATGTTTACGACGCTCGGAACTTGTATTGTATATGTGAGCGGTGTAGAAAACTTCGATAGCGTGATTCAGGCTTTACATGACGTCACCGTGTGAAGTGTGCGAGATCGCCACAAACATTGACATAAATACTATAGACATAGGGTCTCCTACTAAAATCGCGAAAATAATGTCTCAGTTTGACATTACAAGAATATAAATGTTTACAAGGTAATTTAAACACTAAATTCATTAAATCACGGTTTTATTTCGATTGCAACAAACACATACGTCAATGGCACCTTATGACACAACGATTACACTACACGCCATAATGACAAGTGCAAAATAATTTAAACAAAAGTAACGGATATATTTATCTCTTTCTGACTACAGTCTGTATAGCGAGAAGACAAAGAAAAAGATATATTTTTGATTCTTTTGAGTGATTCTGAGATTTATTTACGAAATTAATTCGATTTAAAATAAAATAGTGTGTATTCGTAGCAAACCAATACTTTAAAAGATAAAACAATGTTTTAGTTACCGAAAATATGATATACCATCGGCTTTTTTCACTTTACCTGCGTAGTTTTTACACGATTTCAAAATACAATACGGCATTGTTGATGTGTAATTGTCAGCACGGTCGAAAAGTGACTAACGCGGCATTGTTGTTCTTCTTGCATTTTGTTGTTGAGTTGGCTCGGACATTTTTTAGCGCGGACCCTACGTCCATAGTAATATCATATGTCAATGGCCACAAATGTAATGTCTATTATTCCGTCACAAGAATTATGTGTATGTGTGTGTGTGTGTACGCGGTAATCAAAGATCATCAACGAAACATTGTTGGCCAAGAAAAAAGGAAAAAGCAGCATATGTGCGTGCGTGTATGTTTGTCTATCCGTATATATGCACGTCATAGTGCGTGCGCGTCTTTATTCTGTACGTACAAACGCGTGTCATTGTGTGTGTGTTACCTGTGACAGCGCAGTGCCGATCCATATGGAGTAGAATATCGGGTTGGTGAATAGCCCCTGGAACACGTTCCGCTGGCCGTGGATCTTGCGCGCGTTGATCTCGTTGAACAGCGTCATCATGACGAACGTGTTGAATATGATCGTGAAGTGCTGCGTCGGCTCCGTGCTCAGCTGCTGGCCGCGCCCCGACGGGATGTTCAGGAGGCGGTCACCTGGGGACGGGGGTTGTGATAGATTGGCGTTGCCATGGCAATGGCGGCATGGCGTCTGGCCGAGTTGACCACCCGCTGTGATCAGGGCGCGTTCAAAACAACTCTTTTCCTACAGATAAGAGACGTTAGTGGAACGCGCCTAAAACTCGATAATATTGCGCGTGTGCGGCTAGTCATAAAGTGTTATTACTATCATTTATTTATTTAATGCTTTAATAAAGTGGTAAACCTATACTTGAATTGATGCACAATTATGACTACTGCGAACCATTTAATACATCTTCAAGAATCCCACATTGGTAATACGAGTAGCTTACATACCTCATTAGTAGTTTATCAATTTTAGGTAGGTTATGTTATGAAATGAAGCCTGTCTCGACTTAACCGTTTATACATCCGCTTCCAATGCTCGAAGGACCAATATTCCCCAAACAAACGGAGATCTCCCGCCACGTTAGGTGCATGCCTGGGGAGTGGCCGTGCTTCCATTGTTCATGTTCGGAACTTCAATATGCGAGCGGTGTAGAAAACTCCGATAGCGTGATTCAGGCTAGACCCGACTTCGCCGCGTGACGTGCGATGTCACCACTCACCAACAAACAGCAGAGAGAAGATAATGAAAAGCTGGTAGATAGCCTGGCCGAGGATGTTCTTCATCATGGTGCGGGAGATGAGCGGCTTGGTGCGTCCGTAGGGCTTGCGTTGTAGCAGGTCGGGCGTGGGCATCTCGGTGGCCAGCGCGAGGGACGCTAGCGTGTCCATTATCAAGTTCACCCACAACATTTGAACCGCCTGCGGAGTACAGACATTAATTACAACATATTTTTACATAAATACCTCACAAACGACTGTTTGTGGTAATCGTCGCCAATCGAAATCAGTAATATCAAACGTATCAGCGACGCCGTAACGGCCGAGAAGAAAAACCACGTTTATATAATACCGTAAAAACAATATTATTCATAGAAAAGTCAACATTGAATTTAGATGAAATATTTAAAACTTCAAGGACATGATGCCGATTTAAACGGCGCCATTTTAGCCCGCTTGGTGATGACGTCAGTGTTCGCGGCGTTTAACTTGTTTGTTATATGACATTACGCCGGTGTCAAATAATGGCTTTGCGTCGGACACAAAAAATTTTCCTCGTAAAATTTCTACTTGTTATTAATTAATATTCGTGATATTATAGTGTTTAAACAGAAAAGAATGTTAAAGGTGTATTATTTCAGCTATAACACCTAGAAAGTAATTATTTTAAATTTAAATTAGAATCATACGCATAATTTTGTTTATGGAATTAATATAGCAAACGAGCATGCAGCACCACCCCCCGCTGCCGCCCATGACCACTGCGACCGACTTGAAGACTCGAATGGGGACTGGGACAGTAAGGCTGAGATGTATAGACGATACTTAGACTTAGCTCAGACTTTACTCTGACTTAAGACAGCGTTCGGATTTATAAAGCGATCTTTGACTTGGCTGAGTACGAGCTGAGCAAAGTCTAATAAGTTCATGAAATAGACGACTTACCATAAACTTTGGCTATTATCCGAACAAAAATAATGGTCCCAAATGAACCTTGATATTAGTCGGTTTCTAAGACAATAAAATTTTTCTTATTAACAAACAGATAGATGGTAGCAATCAATTATGACATTAGCGGTCTTAGCTTAAGCTGAGCACAATCTCAGCGTGACATGTCTATAAATACCAAATCGCAGTGTTTGCAAAGTCAAGTTTTTCGTAAGTAAAGTCTGAGATGTATCATCTATACATCTCAGCCTTATTCCGGTTAGGGGGACAATAATTCCACTGTTCGGCGGTTCATGTGGAGAAGCGTGGTAACTGGTGACCTTGAGCGGGCTGTCCTGTATCGCGCAGGCGCCGATGAACGCCACGATGACGGCCACCACGTTGACCGTCAGCTGGAACTGCAGGAACTTGGCGATCGAGTCGTACACGTTCCGGCCCCACATCACCGCCTTCACTATCGACGAGAAGTTGTCGTCCGTCAGGATGATGTCCGACGCCTCCTTCGCGACGTCCGTGCCCGCAATACCCTGATTGTAAAAAAATAAAAATAAATCAAATTGTGTGCAATTCACACGTGCTAGAAGTGAAACAAAAAAAAGAATACTGTCTGTCTGTGCGTTAGTGCGCCTCACTCACCATAGCAAAGCCGACATCGGCCTTCTTCAAGGCCGGTCCGTCGTTGGTCCCGTCGCCGGTCACGGCCACCACCTCGCGGGTGTCGAAGGCCTTCGACTCGATCATGCCCTTCACGAGCGTGTACTTGTCCGTGGGGGACGAGCGGGCGAGCACGCGCAGCTTCGGCCACACCTTATCTAATAAGCTTTGTTGGACCTGGGAACGAAATATATTAAAGGTTATATTAGCGTAATTTGCAGCGTTGTACTGAAAATAAATTAAAAGTAAAAAAAATCAAAATGTGTGCAATTCACACTTGCTAGAAGTGAAACTTCATAACAACGAATGCGAGGCGAGGTGTCATGCCCGGAGAGCGGCCGATAACGACTATTCACTGTCACAACTTATGTGTCGTCGCTTGTCGTGACGTGACGTCACCGTGACGTGGGGGCGATGACGTAACAAGGTGACCGACCTCCCCGTTGGCGTCCCGGATCCGCCTGTTGAACTCCTTGCCCTCCAGGATGAGGAAGTCGTCAGTCGGCTTCAGTATCCCGCACTTGACCGCGATCGAGCGCGCCGTGTTCACGTTGTCGCCGGTCACCATCCGCACCGTGATGCCCGCCTTCTGACACTTCCTTATCGCCTCCGGCACCTGATAACGAGATGGGGAACAATGGAGAAGAATATAACTACGGTGAGGTGGAAGTTTTGATAGAAAAATAAACATTGTAACCAATACGAATTTTATTAGAATTATCTATGCTAATAAAAAAAAACTGTTGTGAGCCCAAAATATTTCATGGGACAATTTGTACAAGGGATAATTTGTTGGAAATTCGAATGTATTTACGTATATTTTGTACGTATAATCAATAAGCAGGACCTAATCATTTTTTTAATATCTGTCAGTCTGTAAGTAACATAAAAATGTAAGGTTAATTATGTAATCAATTCCGTTCCCGTTCTCGTTCATATAATACATAAGTTTAAGTAAATATGTGATGTATATAATAAAATACACAGTGCGAATGTAGGACGAAGGTGTCCACACACGCTTTTACATGTCCTCACCTCCGGCCTCACGGGGTCCTCGATGCCCACTACGCACACACACGTCAGGTTATTCACTATGTTGTCCTCGTCGTCCCAGTTTGGATCTTGGTCTATGTGCACCTATGGACAGACACAATTAGTCGAACAAACAGTTAGTTGAAGATCAAAGATCTCCAAACGTGTCAACCGTCCAATGGGGGTTCCGTCGACCTCCCTATAAACAGTGATAAAATAAATAAATTTAATTTCCCAATGAAGCCCAGCTGATTATCCACCCTCTTGCTCGAGCGAGACGCCAAACGACTGGTCTCTTCCTTTCTTCTCGGCCAGCAACGCATCGGTGACGTCTTTGGTGTCGCTGATGGCCTTGGTCAGTGACCACTTAGGGAACGTATAAAAAAATACGGGACGTAATTGTACCGGTACGAACTCTCGTTGACTTGCTTGGCAACTTCAATGAAACTATAGCTCTAGAGAAAAAAAGACTTCTCTCCCGGACCAAAGGTAATTTTGGAGCCTCCCCCTGGACGGATCACGAATGGATACTGCTTCACCTCATGGCTCGTACGCTACGTAAACCCCGACCGAGTGCCGGGACCGTTGCGGGCCGTTACCTGGTTAATGTCGGCCTTCCCGGGCACGAAGTCCCGGTAGGCCACGGAGATGGTCCGCAACCCGTCGCAGGCCATCGGCTCGATCACCTGCCGCACCAGCCGCTCCTGCATGTCGCGCGTGAACTTCTCCAGTCTACCCTCGTGCCCGTATATGAATGCGCATCTACGAACAGACACACAGTTGGTCATTAATACAGACATAACAGTAACTAATAAACAGTGAAGGCCGAGCGGTTAGAAGCCTACTTATAAAATTTAATATTATAGTGGATTTTAAGTCCTCCACCAATCCGCACTGGAGCAGCGTGGCGGAGTAAGCTCTAGGCCTCCTCGGGTATGAGGAGAGACCAGTGCTCAGTAGTGGGCCATTAAGGCCACCATCTGTTAAAAAAAATCGGTTCACCCTGCCGGCCATCCCTGAAACTTCCCGGTAACGAAATCTCGCAGTTATGTTAAAAAAAAACAGCTTTTTAATAATTTTTCGACTACGATACGCCCTAAACGAATCAACCGATTTTTTAGCGGTTTTTTTTTGCGTTTTTCGACGCCATTTTTTGAGTAGAAGAGCTGATTTGATTATAAAACATATCAATACAGTAGTTTGAAAATTATTTGAGAAAATCGTTTTCACAACCAATAACTTTACAATTATTGAAATTCAATTTTCATACTGGGAAGTTAAAAAGTTAAAAAGTCAATCTACAAGCATCCCGACTCACTTCTTCAGTACGATCTCGGAGGCGCCCTTGGTGTAGAGCCGGTAGCCGCCCTTGTACGGGATGACGGTGGACATGCTCTTGCGCACCGAGTTGAAGGTGTACACCTTGGTCAGGGACTCCTCGGGGTGCCTCTCCCGGATCGCCTCGTAGCTCTGGCCCAGCGCGACCACGAACCCCAGCAGCGAGCACTCGGTCTTGTTGCCCACCTGCATCGGCGGGCCGGTCGGGTCCAGGGACGGCTGTTGGAAATTTCATCAATGTATACAAAGCTTATTTATAAGTATATAAAGTCGCGGGATATAAAGTATATAAAGCCGCGGGAGAAAGCTAGTATAATAATAAAATTAGAATATTTGGGATATTTGGTAATAATAAGTCAATGGATATTTGTGTGAAACTCACAATAATGTAAGAACTGGTACACCTATAGAGTTAGCCCGGGGTAGAACCAACGCTCGCCACGGTACTTAGTACCATTTCTACCGTGTAATTTTTGTTTTAACAGCATTGTGTTCCAGTTAGAAAGGTGTGGATGCTGTTACAGTTTTTTTGAAGCGACCTTTAAGGTGGTAGGTAGGTTAGGCTTCTCAGGGGACCATCCATAAATTACGTCACACGTTAAGTGGGGGAGGGGGGTCAACGAAATGTAACAGTGTGACCAGGGACAGGTTGATCAGACACTCTGTGACGTCACGTAGAAATTAATATTCTTACTTATTCAAACATCATGGAGAAATACATTATCAAAAACGTCCCCACCTTCCTAGCCAGTCGTTTCCCATCCAAAGCCAAAGCGTACTCAATCAAATCAATCAAAGCGTACCATAATCCTGGTGGTGAAAGCACTGTTGATCGATATCCCCTCGATCATGATCTCGGCGACGTCCTGCGGGATGTCTCGGTAGTTGGGCGTGACCTTGCACAGCTTCTCGCAGATGTACGACTGGACAACGGTCATCCGGTTGGTGGTGAGCGTGCCCGTCTTGTCGGAACATATCGCCGTGGCGTTCCCCATCGTCTCGCACGCGTCCAAGTGGCGTACCAGGTTGTTGTCTTTCATCATTTTCTGCAATCATCACAACGGTCGTGTTTCAAGGCAATGGAAATCAGACAGATTGTGATCTCGATAATTGTAGGCTTTAGGGTTTCGTGCTCGAAGAACCCAAGTCATAAGCTGTGATAAAAGTCAAGACAAGCTTCAAATGTTCATTTGCTATGTCTTATGTGTCTCAAACAACATAGACATACTAATATGAATAATATTTCATCGATTAAGTGAAATTTTACGTACCTAAGTAATTTTTACAAAGTATAATTAGCGCTATGATAGCACTTGAATCCGATCCAACTTTACATATTAATTATTACATTTATTATCTTGCTTCTCATTTTCCGATCAATTGTTTCTTTACTTTGGTGTACAACCAATAAAGAGTTTACCTATCTATCTATCTATCCATCTTCCATCTCCCTCTCACCTTAACAGAATAAGCGAGCGAGAGCGTGACAGCGAGCGGCAGCCCCTCGGGCACAGCGACCACGAGCACGGTGACACCGATGATGAGATGTTTGACCAAGTTGTTGATGTATGTGGCCTTCCACGGCTTCCCGTCTATCACGAACGTGCGCACGCAGAACTGGATCACCAGGATGATCACCGTCATCACCGCTATCGTTGACCCGGCGTAACCGATCTGGGGAGATAGAGAGAGATAGATATACAAGTATATATACATGGTGTTAGGGGCTCGAACAGAAACCTTGTAACCATGCTTTCGGACCGTGATTCTAAGGAATACTACATCGAAAAAAAATGTTTTTGTACCATATAAATTTTCTTAACAATTTTTTTCCTTAAATTTTGAAATATGTCATAATTATAGCTATAGTGAATGAATTTTACTGTTCTATTCAGTAACAGTACAATAATTACTTGAGATCTATGTGTAGGCATAGATCTCAAGGTCATCAAGGTACTGCAGATATACATATAACTGACGGTATTTCATAATGTGGTAATCTTGGGGTATAGATTAACGCAATCCTCCCCTTCCAACCGTCGGACGTTTCCGCTTACACCCTACACACTACTACTCTACGTACAACACCTGTGCGGTATCAAAGCGTCACCTGTATAGCCAACTTGGTGAGCTTCGCCTGCAGCACCGACTTCTCCTTCTTGTGGCTGGTCTCGGGCGCGGGCTTGTCCGCGGCGGGCGCCGGCACGTGGTTGTCCTCGACCCGCGCGTGGTTCGCGCCGTGACTGTTCCCGTGCTCCTCCTCGCCTGACACACACACACACACACACGGTCATACACTGCGCGCGCCGTGCCGCTGCTTGGTACCATACCGGCCGGTGCACGGCTAGCGATGGGGTGCTACTAGCACGCGAGGATTTTATTTAGATTTTGGTACGTTAATTATAAAGCCGCGGCCGCACTGCTGCGCACGGAAAGGGTATAAACGTGTCTAGCTTCGCTTTGGAAGACATTGTCACTACATAGTATAAAACAAAGTCGCTTTCTCTGTCCCTTTGTATGCTTAGATCTTTAAAACTACGCAACGGATTTTGACGCGGTTTTTTTTTAATGATTCAAGAGGAGAGTTTATATGTATAATATATTAAAGTTTTTCGCAAAATGAAAAATAACGCGCATGAAAATAAATTCGTGCGCTGGTTACGTTTAACAATTTTGGACTTGGGTACTAAGGGACAGGTTTCCCGAAGCGAAGCGAGGGCGGGTTTACTAGTATGTGATAAAGTCCCCTCCAACCCACGAACGCGGTACGCACGATTTCGCACGTTGTCAAACAAACTTAAAATACGCCGCGTGCAGCGCAGCAATGGGACCGCGGCTTAAATGTTTTTGTAAATACGTTTTTACATTGAAATAAAATTATAATATAAATACATAGTGATTTTGAATGTTATTATTTGCCTGTGTTCCACAAAGAAAAAGAATTTTTTCCGCAAAGAAATTTATTATCATTTCTAACACTGAAAAGTATTAACAATTATTAATTGATTCTAAATTCTAAAACTAAACACTACAATACCTACGATTGATTCGAACACTGAGTCGTACAATAAACGAACACTATTTTTGTGTATTATTACAGAAATGTACACAGTTACTATAAAAATAACGAATAGGAGTACAAATGATACATAAATAAATGTAATAATATGTATGTAATATAATTTTATTTCAATGTTATATAAACTTATAGTGCAATTACTAAATACTTTTTTAATGAAACACAACAAAAGTTCCTCGCGTGTTATTCCCCATACGTGCTAACATTGAGTGCTCAATTCTGAACATTTCAAATATTTTAAATCTTTAATGCGAAACTAAAAGTTTGAAATAATTACAAAATCATATTCATACAATGGCAATCTGTATAAAAAAATATCTTATAGTACCAAACAACATAATAGCACTCATAAAAAACATGTAATTATTAAAAAGAAGAGTGAAAGTGAGAGACGCAATAGTTTATGCTCAATTTGAAAAGTAAAAATTCATTCAAATCAGAGAATAATTGTATAAAAATTGCATTTCAGATGCATTGTTAATAAAAAAAAATATGCTGAGAAGGAAAATGCAGTGGAATATAAAGGGGTTTATGCAATGCATGGAATGAGTATATCCGTTAATTTAGTAAACATTTTTATCCCAGTTTAGTATATCAACTCTTCGTTAATTTAACCTTTATCACACAGTTAATTACTGCAGTTTGCATTCACTGACAGTCACAGTATTATTGCACTAATTAAATCAAAGGACTCCTGTATGCGCATTGTTGTTTTTTTTATTGTTATTTTTATTGTTTTTTTTATTTATAAAAATGTACCTTAACAAGTACAGTAGAGGTCAGATTAAGCTGGTTAAAAGCTTGTAAGCCGTTAAAGAAAGCGTTAGCACACGGCTACTTACTCGTCCAAATCTAGATAGGCGTGTTTACGGCGTACATACGGTTATTTAGCCCAGTCTCGGGGCTCCATGAAAATAGATACGACATCATCATGACTAATATCACTTCTAAATATTAAGTGAAATGGTTTTAATTTTTTTTATTGTTTTTGTACTTATATCAATACCAATAAAAATATAAAAATCCATTATGATAAAACTTGCTTTACTATGCGAAAACAATTAGTAAAGTTATGATTTTTACTATTTTTTTTTAATAAATACAAACATAAAAACCTTTATCCAATTTATATTACTTTTTTTGTACACACACAAAAACCTCTACAAAAAGATCCCAATTACACTATCTACCCACTTTATTAAAATATGAAATGTTGCAACTTTTACATATCCGCAGTATATAATCGTATGTCGCCATCGCCTCCACCGCATACCACACAGAAGCGAGGACTCTAGCGAAGGTTGTACTTACCTGACAAGCTCTTGCGCTGGCTTCCTTTCTTCTGCTGCTTTTTAGCTTCTACTCGCGTCAATCCCAATTACAACGTGTCGGATACGAATCGTATTCTCATTTCCAACGTGTTACAAAGCATACACATTTACAACATAATGGTATATAATCGTATCGTTTATACATCATGCACTCAACACGACAGTTACACGATGCAATTTAAATGTGTATGTTTTTGGTTTTTTTTATTTTTTTTTCATCGGCGGTCATGGATGTGGGGTTGTGCGGCAGGCCAGGGTCGGGGGTGGACAAAAAAAAGTTGGATGTCATTGAACGGATCACACTAGAATGTATGTGGCACTAATACTAAGGGGTTCTCATTGCGCCCGAGTATTTGTTACTTTTCGTGTATTTTTCACCAAGCAGATACACTAGTCTACTCGGGTCACTGGATTGTGAATAATCACGACCATGAATATTCGTAATAACAAGAGTGTCATTCGGGCCGAGATGTGAGCTATAAATATTTAATGTTAATGACATTACAAAGTTAATTGCCAATTGATTAAATTATATTGTCGAAACCGAGAAACAATTTCTTCGACCGCATTCGTCTGTCAACGTCATTTTCGACGAATGCGACTTGGTACATTCCTCAGTTCCGACCGACAGTCGCAAATACTCGAGCCTAGCGTCTAATTTGCATTTACAGTTGTATGCTTTTAAGGGTATTTCATTAAAAATCTTTGTTTATTTGTCACGAGATTATTTTATATAAGTACACCTATTTAAACAAACTTATACGTTAACAAACATCTATTTCAACTACGGGGGGAGTATAATAAATTGGAATATAATATACCATGCTCCGGCAAGACAATATCAGGCTATTAGTCAAACACATAACACGAACAACGTTCATATTGATATTCGCCATAACCTTTCAGCTACGGGGAAGTCCGTATAGGTATCCATACAATAAAATAATCTCATATTATGTAGAAAGTTGGTGAAATATTACACTTTAATTATTTTGCCACAATCTCCAGCCAGTTATTTCAAATTGGCTTCAATTATACCAACGTATATTGGCGTAACTGTTATTTGATGTCATTTAATTAAAAATTTATTTAAATTTTTATTCACTTCTAAACGTACATGAAATTAAACGCCTTAATTATGCGTAAATCTATGGGATTTTGTTACCCATTAAAATAATACTAGTACGTAGGAAAGTCATTGGTAAATAAAAATATCAATAGAAAAATATCAAGTAAATATAGTAGGAAATGTAACAACGATATAAAATTGATTTGGTCACTTAAGTTACTATAAAAATTATTATAAATTTCACCAACTTCCCCAACCACTTTCACCCCAAACGGGGCTGGGAGTGCATGACGTCATCGTAGGCTATTCATGTCACTGTAGCTCACTTCGCTAATAGGTATATGCAACTAAACATACGGCCGTACACTGCTCATTTAGGTGTGTGTATGATTGCAACTGTAACGTAACTCACTAAGGTCGATTATATATATTGCAACTAAAACTTTCTATCAAGAAGGTGAAACTCACAGACCAAAATAACTTCTATATGAATATAAACAGGCGGTCTCATCACTTCATTAACGATCTCTTCTAGACAAATTATTAAGCTAAATACAAAAATTAATTTGGAAACAGGGTAGGATATAAAATTGGGTTTATTTTCAAAATTCAATACCATTTCCCTGGAAGTCTTAAATATTGTCATTTGTGTCGTGTCTGCTTTTGTTTTTGTTTGTAATTAATTTTTATATAAATTCTAAATGGCCAGTGTGCAAAACTGGCCTTTCTCTTGTTTTTTAACTAGTTTTACGCTTGAAATGGGTTAGAAAAGGTTAATTTTCGTAAACAGCAAGAGGTTAAGAAGGGTCAACATTAGTTTGTCGTAATCATGTAGTGTTCATAGTCTGTGGGCCGAGAGTTTAACAACCTTGATATACTAACTAAAGTTAACTAAACTGATCTACCTACAATACCTTCAATACAATTATATTTCCTAAGTATAATTCTATAAACCTACCTTGTATTTCTCTCACACTTAATGGTTTTATAAAGCATTTTATGGTCAAGAATAAATAAAAAAAACAAGCTTATAAACACCCAAATGAGCAGAGTACCTTAAACTATATTGCATGGGTTCTGCAGTCGAGGATGGGATATACGGTATTGTATTACATATTTATCTAGACTTCTGACTATGGATGGATGCTGAATGTATTTTTTTACTTTTAATATTTTTTTTAATGATTCAAGATACCCACCATAGAGCAATAAATCTATAGAACTGGATTAAGACATAAATTATAAACGCTTCGAATCATATAATTATGGCTTAAATAGGAGTTCATGTAGCTTTTAAGTAGTCCATAATAATTAATAAACATGATATATTTATATATTTCTTACCTCCTCTTCGAGTCCGAATAAGCAGAGGATTCAAATCACACTAAACGCGTATAAATATTCAAGTTCTCAAATAAATACTAAAGAAAGTACTGTAATACCAAGTACACTTATTAGATCTACTGTGATATTCCACAGTACAATGGCCAAAGTTGGTTCACCCTTTTTGGCCATGAAGTAGCCAAATTCTGTGGGCCAATCGACTGTTCATGATTAAGGAGCTCGTTTACTGCATTGGCATTTTAAACTAACCTTTTAAACTTATACCAAGAAAAACAACCTTACGTTGCTAGAAACTTCCTGCACACTACATCACATATTAACTTTGAAAATAAATAAAAATGTACATAAAACCCCACTAAAACCAACACTACACATTAATAATTCATCATAAATCGTACACAATAAACAAACGTGTAATATGAATCCCCTGTCAACAGCACACATCTAAACACACCGACAACGTCCTCAACCCGCTACTGTCACACAAAACAACACCCAATATCCCATCCCCCCACCAACACACGACGGGCACGCACATAGCCACGGGGGCACTGACCTTTCTTCATCTGTTTGATCTCTTTCTCCTGCTTGTCGACCGCCGCCCCGAGTAGAGTGAAGATGATGCCCGCCTGCGAGTTGACGCCCACCGCCGTCACCAGCATCTTGCCCGAGCCTGGGGGTACGACGGTGCTGGCATGTTACTGAGTAATTTGTCGGTACTTGCGCGTAAGAGAGACAAGTGGATAATAGTACATTACGATACGTGTGCGTAAAGTAGCTTATTATTGCACGGTGTGAAGTTAGCGCACGAGCGGAGCGAGTGCGCTAAACACTGTACAAATAATATAGCTACTTAACGCACGAGTATCGTATACTATTTTATAGCACAAGTGACATAAACCCGCCTATACTCAAACATATAATTATTTACATGGAAATAAAAGAAAGGAAAAGTTTACGAAGCTGTTGATGTTCTTAATTGATCACTGACTGCTTTACCGACATGTCAAACGTCATTCAAAAGTATTGTAATTTGTCTGCTTTACCGACATGTCAAACGTCATTCAAAAGTATTGTTAATTTGTCTGCTTTACCGACATGTCAAACGTCATTCAAAAGTATTTACCTATTGTTTAAAATGTATTATAAAACTATATATCTCAAAACATTTTTGCATTGATTCCAGAGCATAAATAATTAAATTATAGGCATACATTTACTGAGATCATAATAAGAAACATTTGTAATTAATGATGACTAAAATGCGGGTTTGGGTTACCTAGCAACCTAAAGGGTGTGTTCCGATATACACTAAATTACACTGCGAGTCCACTGTCCACTTGTCCAGTGCTCTTTGGTGAGAAATTCGTTCCGTTATGGATTTACAGTATACTGACGCAGTATCCTTGATAAATATTATGACGTCATAAACGTTGTCATTATTGTACTCGTAAGCACTGGTGTTTTCGAGGTAAGATGCTCTCAGTGCTTTGATCACATGATTAAAAGCGTCCAGAAATTTAAAAAAATGCTATTGATTATTATTATTGAATTATTGAATATTGTTTTACAAAGTGGCCGTTTTATTATGCAATTAATTCAATTGCCAAATTATTTTTCTTCTTAAACAGATCACTTGCATATTTAGGAATTGCATAAATTGATGACAGTATACTTTACTGCGTGCCGTTTTACAAAATAACCAGTATAGTTAACTATAAAGAACGGCTTAGTAATATACTAAATTGACGTCACACCTTAGAGTGCTCGCAGTGTATATCGGAACACACCCTTAAATATTCGTAACTACCTCCTAAATTTGTTATAAATTTGTCTGCTGCCAGATTCTAAGTGTCAATAGTGTAAGTGTCATCTTGTGCACGGTGTGAAGTTAGCATCATAACCCGTGCTATAATCGAGTACTTTACGCACGGAAAAGCGTGGCATAAATGCGGGTTTAGGTCACAGTGTGCTATAAAGGATATAAAGAAAGGAAAAAAGGAAAGGTATAAAAGTTACTTAGTTGTAAGTTAGTTTTATGATTAGTTTTAAGTCTGTAGCATTGTAAGAACTAGCATAGATTTAAGTAGTTTTGTTACTAACATACTTACGAATGGTCTGATTATTATTATTTTAAAAGGGTATAAGAATGCAGGTGCGTTACGAACTTTCTGTTGAAAATAAATTGATAAATACGCTTTTAAAGATACCTTGTAACCGTGACAGATTCCTGCTTAACGGTTATTTTTAAACATTTATGTCGTATACATATAGCTATGTACATGTACACTACGTAGCTAAAGTTTAACTGAAAAATTTAACTATACAGGCAAAGCTGACAGGTACGCCCTAGCGTGTATGGTTAACTTAAAATGTAGTATCATAAAAAGCACATGGGCACCACGTAGACATACCTTCCATGACGTGTGTACCGGATAGCACCATGGGATCAAATGATTCACCCTTTTTAACATGGTCCGATTCGCCCGTCAGCGAAGACTCGTCGATCTGTAAACAAACATTACATTTTAAGAAAATTACACTACCTAGTTCGTTTTTCAGCATCACAAACGATTTAAACAGATTTCATTGTCTTAATAATTATATAGTACCTAGCTACCTAGTAGTAAATTTTAAAAATCAAGATAGGCAAGATTGCAAAAGCCATTATAGCTCGAAGGACCAAAAACCACTTTTTGAGCAAAAGTAAAATAATACGTCGATTCGACCAAATGATTGGGAGGTAGATATCACGTGATTTTGAGGACTCGTGGCAAATCAAGCCAATTAGGGAAAATCTATTTATACATATTATGTATAGTAGGGCTACAATGACTAACCAATTCACATTCGTCTTTATACCTTGAAGTAAATCGTAAAAGTTGCAGTTAATAATCATAATGCTTATATAACAAAGTAACTGAAATTTAATATAGGAGTGTCCTGAACATCTGATCGTCAGTGACTTTTGATGACCCTGTAGCTTAGTTGACGGTGACCCTATCTACGAAGCGAGGGGTCCCGGGTTTGATACCCGGGCGCAGATATTTATGTGTCAGAAGATATGTTTGATCACGGGTCGTGGGTGTTATTACTGTGTTATACGCGTTGTCCATGCCCACGCGCCACAGGGAATCCTAGCGCGGGGGTATGAGTGTGTTAGCGTTAATTTATTTATGTTTATTTCACTACATTATACTAAATTTCCTTCAAACGTCAAACACCCCTTATCAACTCGTCAACCCGCTTTAACCGAGGCCGTCGCCACGCCATCGGCAGCACATTACGAAACACTAAAACAATTATACAAACAAATTTCACAGATAAAAATACCGCAGTATTATAGCTTATCATCCGACCGTATTGCTATCTGTACTTACGCACGTGTCAGTCGCCTGTTATAATCGGGTTTTAAAATGACGCATACAAGTTATGTAATACGTACAGGTGACAAGATAAATTGTGTTGCTAGGAACTGAACATTCACCTGTCATTCTTTAGACAAGCACCCTTACATAGGTATACGAGTACGTTTACCTAAAGCTTTGATTGCGTGATAAAACTGTTTCTGCGGTAACTAGTTGCGGTGAGACTTAAGGACTTCGCACATTCGACCCACTCAACTCCCACCCGTCACCGACAAAACTAACATGCCTAAAATGGAACTTGACATGCCTAAAATTCAATTATGAGCTTTATATCTTGTTAAGCCAGGTTGAATTTCGAACGTATAGTTGAAAGATGTGTACTACTCGCCGCACACCCATCAACGGAACGGAACAGTCGGACTGTCGGAGTAGTAGTTGAGTCGTCGTCGAGTTGGCGTAATGTGCGCAGACCTTTAGGCGGTAACACCATCAATGTGGTAAGAAGGTAGGTTGGGAAGAGAAAATTCTATTCTTAGTATTCCGTCAAGATATGTGACGAATTTTTTATGTGTAAGTAATAGCCGACGAATGAACAGACGCGCCACCCGATGGTAAGTGGTCACCGTCGACACTAAAAGCATCACTGTGTTATTGGCCAAAAAAGAAACTGTCTCGCTTTATTTCTGGTCCTCCGACACATCAAACGAAACACACGTGACGCTCGTAAAATCATACTGCGCGCCATATACATCGCTCTACATATAGTAATGTTAGAATAATGTTCCCATTTTGTGGGTAACATAAATGACATGAACATTAAGACGACCCCAACAAAAAACGTATAAAATTTTATTTATAACATGAAAGGCCCGGCAGGGATCGAACGAGACATTTCTTCAAAGATAATTGGCTGATCTAAAGGTGTTGGGTGGATTCAGAAAGCCCAGGAGCTGACATGGTTAAGTTAGATGAGATCTGGCTTCAACCCATTAATGACCCACAGGGCATGCATGGGTCTTTCTGGGTCTATATAATGATATATGATATCAACCGGGACCGACGGCTTTACGTGCCCTCCGAAGCTCGGAAAGCCGCCGGGTTGTGGGGCCGGGCTATCTATGGACCTGTAAAGGCTCCTTGGAACATGGACAATTCCTTCGATATTCAACTAAATATAATCCCCATCCAAAACACGCAAGGGGTGTCACTCACATCGATAACCCAATAACCTGTGTTATCGCTATCCGCCGATAACGATACGATAGGTGTGTCGTTATCGCACACGGCGGCCGCGATCATCCGATAACCGAACACGAAACTTACCGAGCTACCGGGAAACGCTTCACAAACAATTACTGATGATTAGTTCGTGTACATGATTGAACTCTCGTAAGGGTATCGAATTGACATACTGACATGATCATGACTGTAATTGGCGACATCAAAAGCTCCAATCAAGATTTAGATGGATGAAAAGAAAATTATAACAATTATAAATCTTTCCTCTTTATAATAAGCTGCGCTCTGCGGTTTGACCCGCGTTTATCCCAATCCCGTGGGAAAATCGGAATAAAAAGTAGCCTATCTGTTATACTGATGCAAAAGCTTTATTACTGTAAAGGTTCATCAAAATCCGTTCAGTAGTTTTTGCGTGAAAGAGAAAGAATCATCAATGCATCGTCACAAACTTTCGCATTTATAATATTAGTTGGATTCCGATACAATTACTTTTAATTGCTCTCCATTAATTGTTGTCGGGTCCAATATTTTATGGTTTGACTATTTTTACTGTAACAAACGTAATTATGATTGTTTTATAAAAGCTAAACAATGTAAAGAATCTAATAATTAGCCCACAAGTGGCACATGTAAGCACCATTACTGCACTGACTGTACCATCATATTTTACTACATGAATGCAATAAATTGATTTGATTTGATTTGATTTACCCACAACTTTTTCGACCAACATAAATGATACGCGTCAAACCCGTGAATGATAGAGACAGTCGTGATGTAATGACCATTAAAAAACTTGTACTAAACATGCACTAATAACAGTAATTACGACTCAATAATCACCGAAAAATTTGACTCGGTTTCACAGTAACAACTATTAAGCGGAGACATACAATATCGGTAGTGTAACGGACACTTGCTGGCTACGATGAAAACGACGAAGTCGAATGTAATGGCTGCCCAATATTGCAATCGAAAACTTTTCACGAATTATTTTTAAAATATGTTTTTTACTTGTTGTTGTAACATATTTCAGAAATAATGATTAACCCTTGTCTGTAGCATTAATTGAACATTATATCATTACAAATATAAAATAGCCTGACCAGGCTATATAAAACGTTTACCCTGAGCCGACCCAGACATAAATCCCACCCGTTTCGGCATGATATACCTGTATACAAAACCTGTGAGTTTCCTTAGGTACTATACCAGCCGATAAAGTTGCTTTGTCACACGAAAAAGTACCAAACGATGTAATTTTCCATCTTCATGCTATATAGATAAGAATGTCGTCTTAACATAAGCCGATTCAGATTCCATGTCGGCGGCTATTACGAGAAGACCGTAACCCCCAACATCTATGCAATGCAAAGTAGTTTCTATTATTAATAAGATAAGAGTAAGTATACCTTGAGGTCGTTGCTCTGCAGCAAGATGCCATCGGCAGGCAGCAGATCACCATACTTTATCTGACAGATGTCCCCAACCACGATGTCGCTGATGGGCACCTGCTTGACTTCGTTGCTCCGTATCACCGCGAACTTATGCTCGCCTTCTATCCGAGATTGGAGACCTCTGGAAGTTGACAATTTACACGTGACTATCAATGATAAGTAAAAAGGTATCTGTGCAAAACAGAGGAAACGCTGTAACCCACCAAATAGAAAATGTTCACCGCCGATAAACTATTGAGTTTTCAACGGCTTTTAGTGAATCCACAATGGACCACGAACCCAAACAGAATGATCAATAATTTGGGCAGCGAAGTCTTCCTGATGAACAATCCACTGAACTGTCAGTACCAGCGATAAATCCTGCTGTATTTTTGTCAGCCTATTGTCCATGAAAGTATCTCAGTGAAGTGGTTATGAGTGAACCCAACAAACAGCAACCATTTACTTAGAATACGGTAAATATTTCTAATTTATCTTATTTAAGTGTGTTTATCGATAAACATGCTGTCAAGCCTGATGGGTATGTGGTCTCCACCGCATGTGTCGCGTCGTCATATCCAAGCCATTTGAAACCGATGCGTTATCCGGCAAGAAACACGTAACATAAAAACATAATGAAGGAAGAAACGTACCTGAATTGCCTTTCCTTCGTGTAATCATTAAACGCTGTGACTATGACGACAACTATAACAGATATTAAGATAGCGAGGCCTTCGATCCACTGGTAATGACCCTCTTCTTCGTCCAAATGTCCTGGAACATTCAGTATTGACATTGCGTAAAGTATTATAGTTAAAAAATTGTGGGTAAGTACTTCGATTTTCCGCGGACCGGATGCATGGTGATTTCTGTTTTCTTTATTTTTAGAGTTTTAGAAGCGGAACCTAGGTTGTTAAAGACATTTTTGATTCTAATGAACCCTAGTACCCGTATCATAATAAAATGAGTACAATCCGCGATGAGTTAAGTTTAAAATCATACGTCCAATGAACCCTTAAAATAAAGAAGACAAAAATCGCAATAACATCTTATATTGTCTGTGGAAAACCGAAGAATACCAATATGTATATCCGTAAGTTAAACCACTTTATCAAATAATTAATAATTTAATAATAATTAAATTAAATTTATCAAATAATTCAACCTACCGTCATTTTTTCTTTAACAGTTTTACTATCTGAATGTTACATGCGTAACGTAATTTTGCAACGCATTTTAAAACGTATTTCAAATTGGCCGAAATTCGGCTTCAACTTAATCCGTATAAAGCTTTCTAGTCCCTAATTTCAGGTGAAAAATTGCATAGAAAAAGCAATAAATTCTACTAAAAATTTCCACTAAAACGCAAATATACTGTATGGTAGACAGTAGACTCATAGGGGCGTATCCCCATTCAACAATGAATGATGTAATAGGAAAAAAAAATCATCGTTTTGACAACATTTCGTGTGGCGTAGCCGTCATACTTACATTTATTTAATTGAATAACAATGTAATTCGTGTTTGGTAAAACAAAACGAATGTTTACTCAAACACAGCGTTCAAATAATGTTTACCTGGTATAGGCCAAGGGCATGATGTATGAACACCGTCATACCACAACACCATTAGAAAACACCACACAGTATCTTTTAACTTATTATTTATCTTATTACTTATTAGTTATTTTTCACAGTCATGCGAACGATACACAGATGACAAGGTAGCATTCCGATGTACCATTACCAAACCATGATAATAGGTAGCGAACGCATTTGTAAATTTTTGTAAAGAAAAAAATTTGCAAGACATCATTCGGCGATTTATAAACACATTTAAATGTGTAACTTATACCTACCACTTAACAGCCACATGCAACTGACGCAACCATCGGCGACACCACATTTTGTCGCTCAGATGTGGTTTGGTTGTGGTACGTGTGAATAGGCACTAAGTTTTGTAGGACTGTGTACAGAACCGACCTTGATATATGTATATGTATGAACAACTGTCTGATATATATATGATACTCCCTACTGGCTACACAGTTTAATTTTTAATTTAACAATTATATTTGCGTAATAGTATACAATTTTACTAGAATTATTACTGTGCTTCAGACACGGCATAGCATAGTTTGTGACGCACGCTCGCATTATGCATTAGACACACAGAAATTTAAATAAAAAAAGACGTCTACATGACACTTATGATTAAGTTATAAAAAATTAAACATACATTAATTTATAATTTAAACATTTAAATTATTCTTGATTACGATTTCTAGAAAAAAATTATAATTCTGTTTAAATTTAAGATGTCTTAAGCAGTACAATTTTCGTGAGCGTTAAGCTGTGTATACAATTTAATTGAAGGCCTCATTGTTACGTGTGATAATTAAAGATATTTAACTTTTGATAAAAGATAAATATGTGTTGCTAGCAACAGACTACAGTGTAATATAATAAAATTATGCAAACATTTTTAGCTCTTAGAAGGTCACGAAATAATTCCCATATTGGGTATAATAGTAGTTGTTCTTTGCTCAAATTTAACTGAATGTCTATTATTTAGGTATAACTTTTTTATTTGTTTATGGCCACGACATTGATTTCTAAATTATTAGTCAAGGTTAATGATTTGATCCAATGATATTATAATGGAATGTACTATAGTAACTATATATACATATAAATATAGTATGTATTGGTTTATTTTTCATTACTATGGTTTTCGTTGCATTTTTCATGTGCCATCTATTAACTATTTGTTTTAATATGACAGCTTTCAGTAGCATTATTTATATCAATCATGAATATCATTCATATTCTCTGTGTATCATGAAAATCAATGTAATTGAATAATCGTAAAGCCTTCTGAATTATTTATTACTATTTTAGCTAAATATGTATTCTTATCATTAATACTACAAATCAAAATCAAATATAAACTTTATATCACACTATCGTAGAAATAAAGGCCATCTGTCTACCGGTACGGATTAACTTATAAGTTGAAGTTATCAATCAATTACATCTTATACAAACACTCGTGTACCTGCTATCAATATTAAAGTAATTATCGCATTAACAGGCACGAAAACAGATTACATGTATGTAGCTACACTTGTAAATATAGAAACGTATTTAGCACAGTTCCGGGATAACGTGTCTTCGAAGACGAAAAACGACCGAAATTAATTAAGTTCATATGCTGACTAAGGAAAGTAATTTATTCTCAGATTGATAGATCAATGCATTGGAGATAAATTACCATTTAAAATACTATTAATTAATTATCCAACATTTCGTAGTATTGTATTGTTATTAAAAAAACAACAAATGCAATGACCGATTTGGTTCATTGGTTCTTTTTAATTTTACATGTAACATTTACACTCTAAAATGGCATGGACATATTATTATGTATAAACATGAGGCCAAAACCAACAAAGTATCGAGAGTCATAACATAAATGTTTATTTGGCCGGAAATAACCTTGGACCATATCAGACAGGGTTTCTGCCAAATGTAGTAGTAGTCTTCTGACGGCTGCATTGAATTTTTTAACTTTAACATTGTAACATCCGTGTTTACCGCTTTGTTTCTAGCCGGAAACTTGTCGGGATCCCCACTAATGTTGCAGGCTCAGATTAACACAGATAGAGCATTGCATAGAAACAACGTAGGCCGCTTTAGCATTTATGTGTGCGTGACAACGAGGAATGCCACTGTGGGGACACGTGCATCTGTGTTTTTGTTTGATAATCTGAGGTTGCACTTGCCAATTGCCATCACGGTAATTGGACTGTTTACCGGTTTGATACCATCTGCTGAAATAGTGATGGCGGCGCTAAGACAGATATCCACCTCACTATATCTTGTCCGTGCGATTATTCAAAACGTTATCGCACCACACACGTCCGGGATTCAAATAAGCGCGTCAATCCGGTTCACTGATTTCGGAGACAGCCGGTTGAGCGCGATTTATCGGGATTCCGGTTCACAAATAGACATCCCTAGAGATATTTTCGGCCCTTCACAGTGTTGGCTTTAATATTTAATGGATATAAAATTAGATTTTTGTCAGCACCATAAAGTCCATTGACTATAATAACAAGGACTTTAAAATGCTTTGTAACAATGATCCGAAAATATTTTAAGATGTAAAATGTGTCACATGTTAAAGATCTTTATTATTAATGTTAGGATGCCGTAAGAAATAAGCAACGAAATCCGGTTGTACAAGATTGTACCTACTATTAGGTGTAATTTTATTTTAAGAATGTAATTTAAAGAATGAAATTTTATTTAACTTCCAAAAGAGAAGTCACAAGGCATAGTGTGATGTGACTTCTTTTTACAAATGATAAGAAATGCGGTTGAACTTAGCCGAGTCCTAATAATGACCGGTAAAAAAGATTCTTCTGTAGTTCTATTATCTAACGTTAACAACCTTTACCAACTAGGTAACGTAAATGTGTAATTCGCAATTTTATATAATTCGTAATCACACCCACATATCCCATGTTCAAATGAGCGAAACCATCCGGTCCACTGAATCCGGACGCTATATCAGTGATCCGGTTTATAAATAGGCACAACACTATTTCGAACTCAGTATGTAGGTACTGTTTTTTTATTTTAATTTATTTCATAAATATTTTTATTTCACATCGTATTTTATTAATGCGATGCAAAATTATTGACAATTAAGAAAATTACAGATTTTCATGGCTTATTTAAAATTTGTCCAATTTTATATAAACATCTTTTAAATAACGTTAAAAATGTTTTAAAAAACGTAAAAATTTTCATGTACTTAATTAATACATATTTAATTAATGCATGCCAATATAAAAAAAATATTAAAAGTGTATTCTATACTTATAGAATTTAAGCCAATTGATTATAAAGCCAATTTATTATAAAAATAATTGCACTTATTTAGAAGAGGTGTTTAATTTAAGGTTAATTAAATTTAAGTTATCTTTAAACTAAAACAAGCTCACAGACAGAGTTGTAAAGGTGGGTGGAGCCAGGGTGCATTCACTACGGTTGTGGGGCTCTATCTAGGTTTTAGGTATTTTAACTAGATTCTAAATCACACATGCCTATTACCATGGTCTCTCGAACCGATTAAAAATGAATTTACACATTTTTAGAACAAATTACTCAGTTGAAACAAATTACTAATTTAATTACACCATTCATAAACAATTGTATTTAATTACGTCTTTCAACAGTGTACAACAATATGTTGTTGTATTATAAGTATATAAAGTATTACTATTTGTATAATTAAAACGTTATTTAAAAATCACTTCATTTTATATACTTAGGTACAGAAAATTCCTTAAATTCGAAATATTTCAGTTTTATGTTATTCCCAAAGTTCGAGAGTAAAAACCATGGTAGAAAAAACATTTACGATAGACAGACACGTGACGAAGAAACTTGTATAAATTAATAACACACATTCTCTACTAAAAACCAACCAAAACGATATTAGGATATACTTTATATCGTTAATCGGTGAAGGACTTTCATATCGTAACACAGTACTAGCACATTTACAATACAAAATGTAATTCTTACCAGGATCGTCTAATGATATCCATATTGTTATTGAAAAACAGAAAATACATTAATTATTAGTAATTTTAGTTCTTCGCAGATAACTGACAACCGGTTGCCGCCATTGACAAAACTCAATTATGTGTGAACAAAAAATTTTTGACATCATACGCGATAGACGACTAGCCAAAAATCTGTTATCTGCGCTCTACCCAATAACCTAAAAAAGTAATTTTTTAACTATTCTAGATTTTATAAACATTTTGTAAAGTACAAAAATCTCAAAACGGGCTAACAACTTTCTAAATTCACTACACCTCTCAAAATAATTCACACGAAATAATTTTATTGTAATAACTATAAAATATGATTAGAACCCGAATACATTCACCGATTGTAATGGTTATGTCCTATAATTTTATGTGTGTATTCTTGGTGTTATATTTGTTTTCTTTGTTGACCTAATGGCAAACCGTACGACGCGAATTTCTAAAATATAAAGAAATATTAATTGAGATAGCAGTCATTAATTTATCAAATAAATCAAGTATTTTAAGTATTTTATTCATTAATTACCCACGCATTCAAGTATTATAACAACTCTCTTTATCAGTAAAAAAGTATTTTAATGAGCGTTGCGTTTTATCAGCGATAGTTTTCATGAACTATTATCTTCGCTATCAAATTCCTATATTTGTTAATCTTCATAATTATGCACTTATGAATTTAAGTATTATTTGAACATCGATTGTACGTACCGCAGGAAAGAGGCAGGTTTAAGTTCTGCTAGATGCGTAAAATTTTAAATTTGTACGCATATATAAAATTAATTTTACTGTCTCTTAAGAAATAACATAGAGAGAACAATATATAACATATAGAGAGGAATAGTGTTATGTTATAAAAAGTGTCAGAAATATCTGTAAAGTCCGCGAATGCACTGTAGGTCAGAGTGACGCACTGTGACCATAACCCCGCTCATTGTGAGAGGAGTCCCGAGCTCAACCGTGGGACAGTTAACTACAGGTTATGATAACTTTGACGATTGGCAACGATCGGTATAAATAACTGATATCTATGATAGTGAACCCCAGAACGAATCTGTAGTGAGAGCAACTTTATTTTGTCGGTTTCAACAAACTATTTGAATATTCAAATTGTAGTTTGTTTTTAGTTATTTCGTTTGGTATGTATTTAGATTTGTTTGATACAACAAGGTACGGTACAGGTGAGGCGGACTTTTACAGTAACCCTTCAGCGCAAATAATATTCAAAATGCTCACTTACCTAATCGTAAACAAATCTATACCATAACGATAACTGTACTGTGAATACTAAAGTTATATATGTCTTAAAGACGTGTTGGGATATCTCAGTGGTCCATCGCTTTTGCTATGAAAACAAAAGCCGTCATCGTCTAGACGGGGGTGATATACGCAGGGTCGTGACATGATAAAAAATATTGTAACAAATGTATAATGTGGATGGTGTGTACGATTTTACAAAGTCCTTCAAATTCAATGTGCTTCTAAGAATAGTGTATACCTGCTTTCTAAGGAAATATCTACCCGCATATGTACGCCCTTAATATTGACTACTTCGGTTCCGATGGCAGACTGCATAAAAAACTTCGTTATTGAATATTCCTGTTTATCTCATGACCTCATTGTGAGAGGAAAACCGAGCTCAGCAGTGGTGCAAATAATGGCTGGCCACCGACGTGTAGTGTATTACATCTCATAGCATCTTATGCGAATCTCTAAATATTCAACATGCCTAATAATTAAGTTAATTTTCTTACCACAGAGTTCTGTTATATGTTTCAAATTGTTATTATATGTTCGATTACATCATCAAAATATTTCTTAATTAGCTTGTTCAAAATTACTGAGCACCCCTTAAAAAAACAATCACTAAAAGCTATTTGAACTAAGTCAAAAGATAACTCCGAGATCGGACTTTAATAAGAACTTTCAAAAAGCTCTTGAAATCTGGAAGTTTGATAAGTTCGCGAACAAAGCTCTTCTGTTCTCAAAATCGTGTATCTGTATTATACACTTTTACGGAAATTGCTATGAAATGTATGCAGCAATATTGCTATAAAAATGAATATAGTATAATATATATAGTATGTATATAGTAATATTACAGTATAGTATATATTTTACGTAAAGTAACTAATAAGCCCGCTCTGGTAATCTACTACTTGTTAATTCCTAGATTAAGTAGTGTTTCAAACGCTCATTAACGTTTTCAAGTTTTTTTATTTCTTATTCCAAAAAAAATATTTATAATCACAACTAAAATTTTCAATACCAACAAAAACCCTATTTAAGACCATTCTATTAAGTTCATTCATAACCAAATTATTAAACATTTAGAAACGATGCCATTTAATTCTATAAAGTTGTTTATGTGTCGTCTGTACCCGCCGTAAAGTACGTACCATTAAAAGATCACAGATAACGGCTCGTTTTGTTTCGTAAACAGTTAAAAGGGATTCAATCAATTTCATTCGTCCAGTTTTCAAAACAAAATCTTGTACCTACATCTCACACGAGAGATGACTTACAGATACGAGGTGGTGGCGTACATTTTAAATTATTTTAAGCTCCTATCGTGTTCAATAACATACTAAAACATATACTATGTTTATATATGTAAATCATCGTTGACAAGTCTAGAAATAATAAGGTATTACTTCATGAATACTGAATACAGCCCCATCTAGCGGTACCAATAATAAGTATACCTACGCTGTCTGGAAGTGTAAAAAGTACAATAAAAAGTAAATAAATAAATAAAAATAAAATACAATATACAGTAAATACACTAAAATATACGTAAAGAAATAGTAACAGGTAACCTAAATAGATCTTTACGTTAAGCCGCGATAACGAACTAGTATTAAGATACCGTAAAATACTTTTCATTATACATAATACAGCTATATGTCAATATATCTTGACGTCAATCTTGTTATCATTATCTCACGAATTAAACCGATAACCGACATACCTAATGCACTGAATTTTGTAAAATAAATCAAGTAGGTAAGTATCTATTTATATTTCTTGTAAGTCACTACTATATTTACGAGTATGATAAGTTACTCGTATGACATATGGATACGCGTCTTGACGTCATTTGAAAAATTTTATCTTTATCCCGAGAGCAGAATCGATAAGACTTGTATAAATTGTTTTTGCTTAATCATCTCGCAGTTACGTCTCGCATAAAGAATGAGTTCGTATCAAAATCGATCTGTTTCCTAATTTAATTGTCCCCAATCACCCCATCCGTAGCTATCAGTGTTAACAAACTTAAGGAGTGCGCACATTACAACGACTCCACGACCGACCGACGCCAACGCGACTAAAACCTTGACAAAGCTAACATTCAATTATGAGCCTTATATCTTTGAAGGTAAGGTTGAATTTCGAACTTATACTTAAAAGCCCTGTACGGCTCGCCCTACACCCATAGCCGTTCCGTTTCGAGACCAACGCGTCGACGTTGCGTTGACGACTCACCGTAGACGAGTAGTCCACGCGTCGACCGACACAATGACGTAATGTAACTAGCGTCGGAGTTGAAACGGAGTGGAGACGGAGTCGAGTTGACGTCGATGAAGCGTTGATCGCGGAACGGAACGTCGGAGTTGAAACGGAGTGGAGTCGGAGTGGAGTTGACGTCGAGTTGGTGTAATGTGCGCACTCCTTAAGGTGTTTCACATCCGAGCCTATCGCGCTATGCCTTAACATTTACAGCTACAAAACGTCGATCCTATACTGGTCCGATACTGGTCATTGATAATAAATTCATATACACCTACATTATGTATTCCTAATAACAGACAGACACAGCCAGGGATGGGCAAAATGTAGTCATGATTACATCTGTACACACTGAAATGCCCCCGCCAAGAACGCTCTGCCCTTTCTCGAAAGACGCTCGTGAAGCATTTCCTGGGTTCCAGATCGTAATCTGTAGGTATTCATGATTACATTTCGCCCATCCCTGGACACAGCAACGTCGACACAAAACAAAGTTAACACAACAAAAGCGTAATAACATGTGATAGAGATTCGATAGCAACTCACCGATATCACTCTCGTCTTCGGACGGTTTATAGAAACTCAAACCAAGCGATACCACCGCAGCCACCTCTAGGATGATGAGCGTTACGTCCTGCAACGCCTCCCACACGAGGGTTAGGAACGTTTTCGGAGGCTTCGGCGGGATTAGATTCGATCCGAACACCTCCCGCCTATGTTGCATGTCCGCTTTCGAACCGCTAAGACCTGGGAACAAGGAGATGTAAATAAATATTAGTACGTTTTACAAATTTTGACACAAAAAACACTATTTTTACATGGTGTAAGGTACCTAGTGCTTGACAACAATCCCACCTGACGGTAAGTGGCGATGAAGTCCTTGATGTTGAGCGCACTAACTTAGTAACACCCAATTACTAACATGTACAACATTTTTGCGGTAACAGACATCAACAATATTTAGGCGAGTCATCTGGATATCTACAGTTTCTATCCGAACATTACATTAAGTGAACAAGAAGATTACTATCTACACATCTTACATTGCTACCTTGCTGTCTTGTCTTAGGATAACTCATTCCACCCAAGCGTTTACTCGGGAGAACAAATGTCTCCATGATCATGGGGGAAGGGGGGCTGCGACATTTTTCCAGAGACTACTTCTTGTAAGGATTTGGTGTAGCTAGATTTGGTTTATATTAAGAATGGTTATATAAACTGGCATTTAATAAAAAAATATCATTCATCATTTTCGTTAGCGAAGAAGGGTGGATTACTAGATGCACATAATTTATTATCCAAATTCCGAGTCTTTTGAAGATTTTCTCCTTTATCTGATATCTTAGAATTTTCCATTATCATTATCTTACAAAATAAGCGCCATTCACAATTTAACATGAATGAAAACGATCGGCGGGTAGGTACCCGGTATTTTACGGTCGTAACTATTTCTGCCAGTTTCTGCCTTACTCTAAGATTTAGTTATTTCTACTTTTGTTGCCACACCAAACGCAATTCTATGACGACAGGGCTTAAGTTCTATTTTGCTTGTTGCATTCACAGACGAAGAAAGGAGGTTTACAATTGGTAACTTCAAAGGAAACGCCTTAAGCCGGGATAAAAGTTCAAAGGGTTAAGTGAATAGATAAATAGATATTTCAAGAGAAATTGCTTTCATTATCACGTTTAGTTATCCCTATTGTGTTAGTAGCTACAAGTGAACTGCGAAGTAATATTAAACCAACAGCTTAAACTGGCTTAAATTATTGTCCATTATGGTTTACTGCCAACAGTATCTTTAGTCTTTACCTACTTGTACGTAGAACAAAGTTAAAATAAATTGTGTAAGTCGATTTCTTCTATTTATAGTCCAAGAAGACCTGTTTGCAATAGTCAATGGCGACGCGCGTTAGATCGATGTATATGGTTTTAATACATAAATTAATTGTTGGAACTAGAAAATATATAAAACATTTATTTTTTTAAACAAATTCTTTTATATATTTGTGTTTGTTCTGATAACCATTGATGACATTTTTATACGAAGTCAAGTCGAAAACGCAGCAGTCAGGTTATGATAGAGCGTATACAAAGAGTATAGACTGATATAGACACAAAAATAGGAACAACTTACGCCAATGACACGAAAAAGAACGAGACGGAATGATATTAAGTTTTGTCTCATTTTACGTGCCGGTTTTTTCAAGGAAAGCACAGTTGCATACAAACAAACATTACATGAACAACTGTGCGTCTATTTGTCTCTGTCTACCTGATAGAGTTTAAAGAGCTCTATCTCTGTCATAATTTGAATACGTAAAACATTTAATGTATGTGATGTCAATCTTTGAGGATTTTTTGTCGTGCGAAGGCAGTCCTAAGCATAGTATGAGGCGATGCTTATCATGAAACTACTTTGTCGTTGAAACTTAAGCAATATGCAAAATGTAAACTACGTATAATAAGAGAGGAAGAAGTTATAGTTCAGCTTTGATTTGAGCATACCAAAAATTGCGAACTGAAAGCTTGTTAAAAGAGCAAATATTGCGCATAATAATCTTAAAATCAATGCACATGATTGACTCTTTTCATAATACTTCACAAGGGTGTTCTATGGAGAGTGTTTCTATGGAGATGTTGACGTTAATATATTATTTTGTAACTTCAAAATACAACACCATAATGGGTAACTCAAACATCGCTCATTATTTACCATAAAATCTAGTGTGAATCCTTTCGGCTTCAAGGAGCCCCCTGGTAAAGTAAGCTATTTGTAATTCAACCCTTTACGCGTAAAAAGGGACGTGAAAAAGCGTATCGCGAAGGAAAATTACTTTCGGCAACTACTCCGTAGGTACGTGCTTGTATATATTTCACGCCCGTCCCACTTTTCCTTTTCATTGAGTTCTTTTAAGATGTTCTGAAAGATAAGACCGTCTTTTGTAATGCCAGTATACTTCTATCTCATTGTGTGTAAAATTTTCTAATCGAACCGCATTGTCCGGACACTTGGGGCGAGATTATTAATTCATCTTTTTTATGATAATAACTGAAAAACCACCAAAACGGACCGCCATTCATGAAAATCGGTAACAATTTTTCATTTATAATTATAAAAAAGTTTCATTTATAATTATACGAGTATTACTGAAACACGATCCTAAGGTAACGGTTTTTTGATCGCGATGTACAGAATCCTAAAAAGTAGAAAAGATGATATGCAGAACCAGACGTCCATACGTTCACCTTTCGAACACGTCCGCTGGACTCGAGGGTATGTAATTGCGGTGCTTGTAAAAAACGGTGAACTCGAGACAGCGGAAGTATGGAAATAGAGCAATAATCGTAAAACATAGTGATGCCAGTGAACAGACTACCATTAGTCATATCATCGGCGGATCGACACGTGAATATTACTGATGAGTTCGCATTTCTGATGAACTTATGGTTTTGATTAGATCATACAGCAAGGTAATCTTTCGGTGCTAAATCGATCTACTTCCTAGTTTCTTTCCGCTTCTTCTCTAGCGACTTTCGGGTAGGGTAGGGCGAAGTAAAGAAGGTCGACGTCCGAAAAATATTTCGAAAAGTATAAAAAACTAACACTCGTGCAGATTTAAATACGTAATATTGAGATTATGATTTTAAATGTTTTGAAACTGATTTCTACTTTTCCTAAAAAGTGTTAAAATATTTTATCAAATCACTTGGGTACTTCTTTAAGGGAAATCACCCTACAGAGTGGTTACTTTAAATTTTTTCGTGAATTGAACATCTCGCAGGGATTTGTTCAAATCTCCGTTTTATCAATTCAAACAAAATAAAACGTTATAAGATTTTACAACATTATTTGACTTAATATATGAGTATGATCAGTTGTAACATGTAAGTTTATTCTATTTATTATAAGTTACTGCTTGATGACAATCCCACCTGATGGAAAGTGTATCCATTATACGCCATTATATCGCAGCAGTCAAATAAAATTGATGAAACAAAGTCACCGCTTAGTTTGCAAACGCATCGAGCCATTCCGCAAGCACGCATTTTGACTTAGCTCGTGAATATTATCGATTGATCGCAAAAGATGCGGACACCGCACCGGCCGTCATAAACAATTCAATGTGACGCTCTCGTGGCTAAAAATAAGTCTGAATTATACATACATCGGTGGGAAACGCCCATCGATGCATAACAACTTACGAACCTTGGCTACAAGGCTTTCAAAGATTAGTTAGTTATTTTTATGATGTCATTCCGCCGGAGGAAAATCAACCCTATGCGTTATCTAATATAGACGATGGGCAATTGTGTGACAGTAATGTCGTCGCGTCTTAGTAGGATTACTCTGTGGTAATGGTGTGTAATAAGTATATATAACATTTGTAGCTGCAGGGTACGTGGCTTGCTCTCGTATTGCTTTAATTACTATAAATTAAGTCTTGACGACAACCCCACCAGATGCCGAGTGGAGAAGAAGTCGCAGATGGTGAGGGCATTACTTGGTAAAATCCTATTCACTCACTTTCTCAAGAAGACCTAAAACCCTAGAGCGTACACCGTGCTGGTAAAAGGGGTTGGTTTACCTTCAACTTAACAGGCTCGATCGATTGAGGTCTTTGCACCCCCTATTTACTCCCTTAGGGGGTGATTTAACAAAAATCCTTTAAGATAGCAGCAGCAGCATACAAGCAGAACACGAGTCTGTACATAAGAATACTGATTAAGATTTTTCTACAGCTACACAGAAAAAAAACAGTTGCCTCTATCCACCTAGCCTTCACAACATCTGTTTTACTCGAGCTATAATAAACTAACCTACCCACCGCCACGTAACTTACGTGGAAACGTAATTACATAATGTAATTACGGCGTGTTTGTCCGCAGCTCGGGACGGATCACATTTCCTGCTATTTCACGGTACTTGAACCATTACAACGGGTTGAGAACTTGACCAGAAGTGCAAGACTGTCAATGTCAGATATTTTTTTTTATAACCGTTAAGTTCCATAGCTGTCCCGCTTAGTATCGAAAGGGTTTAAGACGGAGGTCTATCGGGTGGACTCATACGCGTTCATTATTAGTTTTGAATACATGAAAACTGTACTTACCACAGCATAATTACTTCGACTAATTTTATCCACATTTCTCCAATGTATTTTGCTACAAAATGTCTTAAATATGTGACTGGAAAGTACATCTCCGTGCAGGATTCAAGCCCAAATCCCAGGGCACCCTGGATTACATTTCTAATATATCGCGAACCAGGGAGTTAATAAGGAAATTGTACATTAATTGACAGACTAAATAAACCTTCCAAAATATTAGATTTATAATAGATTCGAATCCCCATGAGCGAATCACCGATTCTTCTGCGAATCAATCTGTAATTTCTAACTTATGTAAAATTTCAAACGGTGTTCATCAAAACATTCATCACGAGTGAGTACGATGTAATCAGTCAAAATGTTAAAACTTTAAACCTTTGTTTCAGTTACGCTACATTTAACGCTCGATATAAAAGCCAAATTGGTTTATCGACGATAAATTCGGCCCAATCTTGCGCTGTAAAACGATTCTCTCGTGATTCAACAAACGAGTACAAAATCGTGCGATAAAATTGCGCTGGTAATAAATTTAATAATAGCCCTTGCTAGGACATTATTTGGTTTAGTTTTGGGTCAAAAAGTCTCGTGACAACACGGAAAGTACTTCAGTGGCATTGTCAAAATGTCCCGAGTTCAATCCTGACTGGAGATGGTGACGGATGATTTTACGGGTCATGATAATGATTATGAAATGGATGGTTACGTAGTCTGGATCACAAAATGAGATTCATAGTGATACCTATGCATGGTAATGTGTATGCAAATAAAGTTATTTCACAAAAACTTAAATAATAATTCTAATTTTTGCTGAAATTATTTTTAGGCTATTATATTTTCTCAATTTTAAAGTATTTTTAACGAACCTTCTATCAATAAGCATTCTTAATATAATAACGCCCAAGTCTTGATAGAAATTTGTAAACAATAAAAAAGCTCCATCAAAAGTAGAACGTTCGTTAAAACGTTATTAAATGTCGCTAGTAGTGTAAAGTAACGAAAGCAATTATTGCATTAATTTGTATTTAACCGCTGTTAATGAGGAGTTGCAGGATGTTTCAATTGGCGCAAATAGCGTTAAAACGGAGGAATGTTTTATAATAGCGTGTTAACGTCATACTGCTTTATGTTCGCGCATATTATAGCATCGATCATTTATTTATGGAACATTGTCCGTGTATTTGTTTCTATAAGCCCGGGCACATACGTATATACGGGCTACGGCCCGTAGTGATCCTACCGAGAAGTTTCTGGTTCGATTCCAGGAGCGGACATTTATGTGACAGATAAATGTTTCTGTACATTTAATTAAACCATTAACGCTACACACTCAAAGCCCCACAGTACGATTGCCTTTATCGAGGATGCCAAGGACTACACAACAGACATACAATAAGTACAAAGACACACACCCAGACCTTGGAAAGCTTGGAATCGAACCCAGGATCTTTCAAACAAATTAAGTGCAATGAATTTTTTCATCGAATTTACGGAAACCTAACAATCGCGAATACTCTTTACTTTCGTAACAACGTACACTTTCTAACAACTCTTAATATAAATTTTAAATAAGCAATATCGACCTAAATTTAATTCTAGTGGAACATTAAAAGGATTATTAACACAAGGTTCGCATAAACGGACATTCCGAGGGTATTACCACCTCGCCAAGGGTATATTAAGTTGGAAAGAGGTATCAATTTTTATAGCGAAGAAAACTCAAGATCTTCAGGGCTCGAGACGCTCTCCGTTTTACGACCTATATAAAAATCTCCTACAAATTCTCCAACATCAAAGAAAGTGGGCATAAATTTACCTTGTACGCATAGTGTATGTAGATTGTTGATAAAACTATTTGTTTAGATCGAATATTTCTATGCGGATTGGAATATCATATCGTTGTTGTTTACGCTCACGTGTTTGGTATTTTTAGCTTATATAAACCCGTTTATACATATGTACATACATACTACTAGTAGTGTGTGCGTTCCAACGCAATAATGCACGCTTGTGTATGCGAACTAGGAACCTTTTATGCTGCGAATATCTCGTTGGTAGTCTTTACCAAAGTGTTTATTCAACCCATTAATGGTCCACTACAACTACTGAGCACGGATCTCTATACATACCTGAGGAGGCATAGTGCCCAAAGCAGCGAAAAATAATACCCCAAAGTGTATTATGTACTAATATGCAAATCAGCTTAGAGTACATCGAGAGGTACATCGCCTATGATGTGTGAAAAAGAACATACCAGATAATTAATTTCACCAGATTAATCACATGACAGAAAATAAAATTATAGCAGATAATTAATAATGCAGATGACGTGTAATTATTACAATGCGTTCTCTCCCAAACTCTTCCCAGAATTTCATTACAGATCTGGGAAAGAGTTTCCCCCGAACGCCTCTCAAGACTGACCAATCTAAACGCCTCTTTTATCCACCTGTATGAAATGAGTTCATTAGGGTGTGCACGAAGCTTGCGTGCGTGAAAATCTTCAGCCTATCAGTTTCATCGAACCAGATTGTCCTAAACCCATTACGAAACTATGGAAGCCATCTAGTGACACGTCACTAACTGACTAGAAGCGATTAGGGGCATTTGAAGGGTTCCAGCAACACTTACAAAAAAGTATTAATCCCTACCTTACTTAAAGTGCAGCAATTTTCATATTAAATGATATTAATAGTAATATTTGAGGAATTAGCCGATAACAAGCAAAGCCAGTGTTGCTTTGGTGACATGCCTGGAATTGCTCGTGTCCAGGTAAAAATACACTAAAATAAATCAATAGTTTAAAAAACTTTAAACACGCTTTTACAATGCTGTGAAGTTTAAATGCAAATTTAGTCACTGTGCTGTTAACCGTTGAGGAGTTCTCTTGTATGGAGCCAATACTAACAGTTGTAGTATAATGTAGGGATGTACGAAGCTCCATCCATCCGTTCTTACATCACTACTCGTGTACAACACACTTTGTGCCACCCAATTTAATCTTGACGGTAGTTGCTGATTGTTAGGGTTTTCTACTATTATCCATGTGCAACGGTGACCACTTACCATACGTTGCTGGTCTGTCCGTTTGTCGACAAGTTAGAAGAAAAATAACGTCTATCGAACCAGCCTGAACTATGAAAAATTCCTAACGGGTCTTTGTTGACGATTTCAAGATAACCATTCGAAGGTTAGCCCCATGAGATCTTATAAGTTATTTCAAAGTGACACACAGCTTATTTCAATAATGCACTCGGAACATCTCAATACTCCTCATATACCAGCTCACGTCATATTGTTTTCGTAGGGTTCAAAGATCACATTTCTTGTTATTTGTGCTCTCGATCGAGTTCATTTGTTCTTTCTAAAGCGAAGCACAGCGGCAATAAAACTGTCTCGGAGATCGGGACCATGTGTGCTTTTGATGTTTTTATGCGAACAAACATTTTGTTAGCTGTGTTTGTATGTGTCACTTCCATTGTACGCAATGATCAGTGTCGGGTTACTGTCGAACAGGAATGATAAAAGTTAAGTATTGTTTATTCTGAGAGGTAGCAAGCGTTAACTTCATAATAAAAAGAGTACAATCCGCGATGAGTTAAGTTTAAAATTTATTACTTGTCGATGTTGAAGTCGGTTTTTTGTTTTGTTAAACGTATTCGTCACTTTTCTAAACCATATTTAAAATTTAAACATCGAAAGAATGAGATTATAGTCTACTAATATAATAATATCGATATGCTCTCTCGTAAATTCGTAAGCAGTGTCTCATTCCACGAATCCTGCGTTTCCTTTTCAAATCCAGAATTCACACCCACGGTCAATACCCTTGCACGAGGGCGATATATTTAGTCCCTGAAACTTCCGTAATATTCAACGGGACACTGCAAAATCAACTTTATTTCGTGCGACCTAAGATAAGGGTTTGTTCAAAGTATATTGGCACAGTGTTGGTATTTAGCAAGAATGGCTTCCTCTGTCGGTTGTAAGCGTTGCCTCAAAAGCGGTCAGTTAGTTTCGGGCGGTCAGTTTTAAACGTTGCCTCTGGAATTTGATAATAATTGCGGTGTGTATAAAGTTATTAAACCTTGTTAAACCTAAGTTATTGTGAATTATATTCAGAAACTACATAGGTACTAGGAGGCTAGGACGAATCAATTTACGAATACAATTCAGTAGGTAAACGGAAAGAAAGGATAATTATAAAAATACTAGAACTCAGTACTTCAATTGTTTGTGACTGACCAATATAACAATTGATATTAATTATGGAATTGGAAGATCCGTTAGTATTCATTCAATGTGCTTTGACTTTCGGTATTAATAGTTAATTAATTTAGTTTTAAGTTGCTATTTCCGTTAAAAAGAATATACGACCCGATCAAGTACATAGCTTACAAAAATGAATACATAATAAACAATAAAGATTACCTCACATCAGCTTGGAATATCTGCATAGTAAAATTTTTATATTGCCGCAATATGTCATCTAACAGAAAATCCAAGTGCACAAGCGATGCTACAAAGAACATTGGCCTTTACGTGTATTGGAATTGGTCTCAGAACGGCGTACCAAGTCCTTTTCATTAAACTACGTCGAGTCAGAGCCGTAGAAAAACAAGGGCTGTAACAATACAACTTGAAATAGATTTCACGAAATATCTTTTATTTTTATTATTAATGCTATCCTTTGAATATTCTTAGAGATCTGTACGTTCACTGTGAAAAAACGGAATCGCATGGATTTAAAAATGGCTGCCATTTCGTTACAGAAAATGGAAATTCAAAAACTTAAAATCCTCTTTATTCCCTTATCTCGTGAGCATTTGAAAACCCTGGATATATTTAATATTGATTCCATTTATCTACTCACAAGCCAAATTGAATTCTTAGTTTAAAAATATTAATTCTTTTTTTTTCCGAATCACGTGGGAATTTTCAGAAATCCGACTTTAACGCTTGTCTGCACGTACAATATAAAGGAAACCTGCGTGCAAAATTTAAATTTATAACTCTAATGGTTTAAGCTATATATTATACTAACTGACTTGGCAGATGTTGTTCTGCAAACATATTGCTATCATAGCATATTTTATATTCTCAGCTAGATACATAACACTTTTTGTATAACACTAGCTGACCCCGCGAACGTTGTTCCGCCATATAGATTGTGAATCATTAAAGCACGATTTAAATTTGAGGGGCGGGGGTAGGAAAGTGAAAATTTGGGATCATGTGTATTTTTTATGCCACACCATAAAAAAATAACCAAAAAACAATGTGTCCAAAAAATGAAAAAAAAAATTTAGGGTGGACAACCCTTAACACCTAGGGGTATGAAAAATAGATGTTTACCTACTCGATAAGCACACAAAATTTCATAAGAATCCAACCGTTCAGGAGGACATCAGTGACATACATACACGGGCAGAAGAATTATATAAGATTTAAAATTTAAAGGCACCTTAGCGAAACGGTGGTAAATGCAAAAAATGACGTTCACAAGTGTATGCAATACGTTCACGTAGGTACGTGAAATAAATGATTTGAGTTTGAGTTTATACATATATTAAGTTTACCTACTTTATAGACATCTGAACACTCTCCTCATTTTATAGTACCTACGTAAAAATGATCAGCGAGCTTGTTCAGCATTCTATATATTAAAAATATACCTACTTTAAAACGCCGAGATATCTAAATTCCCTGCTAAACGAGGCACTGTATGCGACAGAGTACTTCAATCTCATCTTAAATCGAGTGTCGTAAACAAACAACCATTTAAAGCATCTTATTTGCGACGGGGAGATATCTAAAGCCCGCACCGGCCAATCCTGTGAGACAGCAGCTCTGAATTTAACTGCTTTGAACCAAAGTGATATGCTTGCATTTTAAAACGGCGTAAAATAAATAATAATATGTAGTAAGATTGAAATAATGATATGTAGAAAATTATCGCCATGGGTCCCACAAAAATATTTTTTACAATTTTTGTTTGTTCGTCTGTAGTTTTATACGCGCTAGTTTGAAGTGTCAGCAACGGAATAACCTATTTGGGTGCGGTTGTCACTAATGTTTTGTGTTACGTTAAGCTTCATTATCACAATTAACAATTACAATTTTCAAGTGTGGGTACTAAGGGACAGGTTTCCCGAAGCGAACTGAGGGCGGGGGGCGAACAGTAATAAAATTATGTAACACGAAATATAAAGAATATGAACAACGACATGAATGTCTTTATTCTTGTGCCTCTTTATTACTGAGGGTTGACCATCAGTCTTTTAAAGTTCTCTTTGTCCCGGAGCAGGCGAAAATGCTGTTCGATAGCAGTAATGCTGGTCCACTCTTGGATGTTTCGTATCCAGGATTTTTTCCTTCCAGCGCGCCTCTTTCCTTCCAACTTACCCAGCATAAAAGTTAGAGCAGATTGTACCTACCGTGCCTTTGCACATGAACGAGGTAACCAATCTTAAGCTAGCCATACACGCTAGGGTTGGCGTACAGGTTTGCCTGTACAGTTAAGTTTATCAGGTAAACTTAAGGTACGTAGTGGACAGACATGTACAGTTGTGCAAGACATTCGCTCAAGTCTACCTATACAGGTTAAGTGTACAGGTAATCCTGTCAAGTACACCTTAGCGTGTATGGATAGCTTTACGCTTCTAGACATGGCGGGTCATGTCGGCCATGAATGTCATATCGGTAACTAATACATGTCGAGCACCACGGAAATGAAAAAGGAATTTCAAACAAGCATCTCAAACAATGTAATTTATCGAACTTGTGGTAAAATATTGCACATCGCTTGATAGTAAAAACTAAATATAGGATTACGAAGAATTGGCATTACTAGTCCGCTCACACGACACCGCGTCAGAATCGCCACAACAGCGCAAGTCACCAACGAAACATAATTGGCTGACAAGAATAAACATGAATGACACGTATTAAATAATTAATATGTCACATGCTCGCTAAATGTACTAAAGATAGTACTATTTCTAACAATAACGGTGCTGTTCTAAAAACAAACAAATCAGCTGTAACTGTTGAAAGTAAATTGACGTCATCGTCGACGGTGTATTTTTATAATTATTATTATTAGTATAATGTGTCAAATAAGAGTATTACGACACGTCTGGAACACTTCTAGCGTCACGTCGACTCGCATTGACGTCTGCAAACGTCAAAACTAGTCGGCACGTCACGAGATATGCGATGGGTGGAGAATTCCGATTGCCCAATAGCTGTTGCAAGGGCTTTGATCGCAAATCTTATTTTATTTTTAAACAGCACGTGTACATTGGAAATACATCGTACTTCAATGTATTATTGATGGCGCCATAAAAATGATAGATATGCAACGTCACAGCTAAAAAATGTATAGATGTTATGTAAGTAATTCCAATCGGACTTGAGAAGACTGAAATTCAAACGCGTCGCTTAATTCGCACAATGTTCGCGATGCATCACATACTAATGCGAGAAATAAGTTGAAGTTGTTTTCCGCATTGTCATTTGAAAACGACAGTATGCCCACGGCAGTATCACGTGACAAAACCTCAAAGATTGTTAATCAAAAGAACAACTGCTGAGATGTTTGGCAACCTACCTATACTGGATGATAAATGGGCACAATCATTTACCAATACACGAATACTTATATAGGTTTAGTAGGTAACAGAACCGCGGAGTAACAAAACATTAATCGAGCCAGACGCGTGCGTGTGTGCCAAGTATAGAGTGGCAAGAAAACAAGAACTCCCTCACACCCCTCTGGAGAGGGAATAGACTATTACAGAAGTGAAAGCCAATGAACTAACAGAGCTCAGTTTGAGCTGGCCGCGATACTGGCAACATCGCCTGCCAAAGGGCGGTCTAGGCAACACACCTAGTAGTCACATTGGTGTATAGTTCCTACAGGAATCGAATTTTGGCAACGCTGCATTGTGTTGGATTTCTGTGGCCTAAGAGATTTCGTGATGCAAACAAATGTACTAAGATAGATAGGTGTAAACACGAGTCATGTCGAATTATGTCACAAGTCAAACGTGAGTAGCACGTAGACGTGACGAGTGTTTATGACTTGAAACACATCAGGCCCCTACAACAGAGATTATGTCATTTATAATTAAAAATATACACTATTATAATATAAAAGCTTGAAATTAATTTATATGTATAGATATATAAAGATTATTAAAGTTGCTCTTTCGTATTAATTACGAACTTCCAAAGTTCCAACAAGCGTTACAACTATAAATAAGTAGCATAGCATTAGAAAATCATATCATCATCATAAAGTCTTTAATAGAGTTTCTTTGAAAAAAGATAATAAAACAGCACTGGTACGCAAAAATTCCCGTTATATTGTAAAATGATGTCGAATCGGCACTCATCAAAATTCATGAAGTTTCCTCTGTTCACGCCCTACGACACGTAATTTAGCGTTCCCCAAAGAACGTTATACACGGAGTACGGAAATAAAACCATAACGTTCACTGTTGAATATATAAAAAAATATACTAAAATGTATCATACATGAAATGTCTCGTCAATACGTATAAACTAATGTCCCAAAAGCAACTTATAGCTTCATTTTACACCATGAATTAGATGACAAAACAGCAATAAGTCTAAAACCAATAGTCGTAAAGTTAGATACTGTAAGAATGCGGTTACATTCTGTTGAACAAACATCCTTAAACATTTCAAAGAATCAAAAGCGTGAAAAGCGATGAGCGTAATAAGATAAAACGTAAAGATGTTTAAGAGACGAATTCTCATATAACGAACTGTTCTCACGAAACAAGCGTTTAAAATGAACTTATAAATAAATCGGTTGAAAGAACCCACAAAGCGATGTTGGTGGGTGCTGTAGTAAATATATTACGTTTAGGTAAAGCTCCCGTCGCTTCACAAGAGATAGGGCTCAGAAAACTTACAAAACAATTACACTCTCAAAGGAAACACTGCGATTAGAACCAACGACTAGCTATTAAAAAACGTGATATCATTAAGGTTAAAGTAAAAAATGGCTTTGATTGAAATCTGTTGATAAATTATGGCCGTTACTCATCGAAGTGTACATTTTTCAAAGTTAATACCGGCACTTCTGTACGGCCTGGTAAATTGCCCGGTGCGATAAAAGGGATCGCAATCACATTGTCGAAGAAACCCACGGTCCCGACGAAATGGCGTCCATTAGTGTTTCGTATTGTAATGTAATGCGAGCAAACGACCGGCAATACAATTTGTTACATGTACATAACGCTGTACAGTTATGGAAACAATCTGCTAATTGCTTATTGCAGTCGAATGAAACACAATACGAGGGTTGTATATTGCTCTATTTTAAGTGCATAACGTTAATATTGGCTATTGTGAGCAAGTGTTTGAGGCTGATAAGGTTACGTTTACGATGATTGTGTCAATGTCAATTTTCTCAATTTCCAAACGAGTTTTTTATTTTCAACATAAAATTACCCTAAACAAAATGCTTAAACGGGATATAAGCAATCTTTCGAATTTGCATTCGTCCATGAATTTCCGGCAGTGACCTCGCGATAGCTTTCGATATCTTGAACCGTCTGTTTCGGACGCTCCCGACCTATTTCAGTCCGCCGGCCAGCGGAGCTACGCTTTAAAACAATGAACTGAGTGTGCAAGAACAGGAAAGGTATATTTCCAGGTTTTAAGACAGAGTGGGATGCAAGCTTGGGCGGGCGTCACGCAGGGAGATCACATAGTATCCGCTGCGTTCTATTTCTGCACGTCGCAAAACATGTCTCGGAATTCGTTTCTATGTGTCTGGGAACATCAAAAATCATGTGACTAATGATCCACGAGTTAAAAAGAGTATAGATTACCGCGTGCCACCACATGAACTATATTGACAAGGTAGAGTCGGCTTCTAAATAAAATAGCTAAGAAAATTGTACCCAGTTAAATCTGTACTGCTTGCTCATTAATAAAAAATGTAATAATTTAATAAATTCGGGGTCATTGCATTGAATAACACGAGATTATATAACTTATGTTAGAATAATTATCACCTGCCAAAATTGATGAATAAATCAATCAGTTTGTCAACAATGCATTGTCGTTGCGTGAAGTACAACAAATACATCATCGCGTATTCTTAGCAAATCGCGACATGTTCTCGAAAATAGCGCTTCTGCTTCTTCACACATGGCACGCACAGATACACGAGTTGCCCAAGTGTAGTGGAACGTAAAATTTACTTCATTATGTTGGTCGGTGTGTGTATATAGTGTTAAAAATAGCTCAATTGTTTGTTTCATACAGTTTACTGCACTGCCCGCATTAAGCTGTAAATAAAATGATGTAGCACCTCAATAACGGGTTTGTGTAATGTATGTTGAGAACATTCGGTTGTTTGTTTTAGGCCGGCGCGGCGGTGGGCCGCTCGTCCGTCTTCGTCAGGCTTAGGAAGTTTTTACAACGCGTCACGTTAAGCAGGTTTTACTACACTAGTACCGATGGAAAGATCTCTTCTATGATAAACTTAGGGCAAATCCACGCTTACTAGCTGTCACGCGTTATGAATTCATTTGAACACGATGCACAACAGAACTGAAGAAAATTATTGCTCAATTTCAGAGTAAATTTGTCATTCATTGTCTCATTATTAAAATATCATTTAACTTATACGGCTTTCGAACTAACAACATTTTAAAACCACTCAAATGTTTGATATTTCACTGATCATAATGATCAATGATCATTTTAAAATTATTCGTTAAAAAATAACTCTAAAATTGTGTAACAAAAGCAATAGTAACTAAAGATTAAATATTGTTAAGCTGATATTTCACATCTAGGGTATTACGTTTTTCTGCCAAAATACACCGATGTTCTAATATCAGGAATAGATTAGCGGTGCTTATCTAATGATTTTCTCATCGGCGGTGTGTGAGCAAGGTGCTCACGATTTATTTTAATCTCGCATTATTATGAGTGGGCCCGGAATACCTGCTAGCGTTCAATCATACACCGTGTGTACCTGGTTTGTTTCTGTTGCGCACGGTTTTAGTATACAAGAAAAAATTCTCTTGGACAGCCAGTATAATATCAGTGAACCCATCTGCTCAGCCATTGCCTAATGAATGTGCGGATGGGCTGATCACCGGCTTTACAATCACTCGTTTCATTTCCGTCTTCCGATTGTAAAGTACAAACACTGGGATTAAACTGTTTACTAAAGTTAATCTGCTTTTTCGTGTTAATAATATTTTTCCGAATGAATATAACTATCGCTAGGAACCACTAATTAATTAAAGATTATTAATCTAAACCAAATAAATAGCTTGTTACTAACAGCATCAAAATCAGTAAGCTACAGTTGAAATGACAATAGGAACATATTTTAGAAGCAAGTATAGTAAATATCCAAACGTTTGAGAATATTGCTGCTACGCAAATCGACAGTAATCAGAACAAAACGGTAGTTAAGTTGAGAACATTTGACAATGCTGTATAAGGAGCGGAAATAGCTGTATCTCTGATACTAGGAGAGCATGGAGAAGGGGCGGTGGGCCCAAGGGGAGGAGGTGACGTAATCGTGGAAATTGATTCGAGGGCGAAAAACGAGGCCGCAACAGAGCCGGCGCCGTGGCCGCCGACGAAGCATAAATTACTGGTTTATTCCGTAACCCTGGAGACTTTGCTTTGTACCGGGAGTGCCCTCTGACGGATTTAACATAACGATCAGTTTAGAGAAAAGAACAAAGAAAAGCAAACTTTTGTTTCCATGCGACCCGTGAAATGTAGATTTTTGTAGGTCACATTGAATAATAATATGCAAAAACATTTACGGAGAAACGGACCCACATTAACATAATGAGTATCAATTATGACAATCATGATGAAAATAATAGCGTATGATTGCGCAGCCTTTGCAAAAACTGAAATAATAATAGCTCATTGGTGATTGGAACAAAACCAGGTCAATCCCTGAATTCGCTTGTAATGCTAATGATTTATTTATGCGTGAGGTTTAATTAATTGACACTGAATACCTGGCTACCATATATTTATCAGCGAACGAATTAAAAGTAAAAGCCATCATATTAATAATATTAATATACATAAATAAAACTGCTCTTCTTTGCAACAAACTTCTGGAATCTCCTATACTTGAGTCCGGTTCCGCTGCTTTTACAACGAAACTGTTAGAAGTATGTATGTATTATAATTGTAACAACAAATAAGCAAATAATAAAATCAGAATGAAATTTACACTTAAACTGTCAAATCTGTCCATGTAGAAAAAGGACGTGAAATTATGTTTTTTAACTGGTATTTTATAACTAGCCATGGCTGCCGCAATGAAAGTTACATTTCCTATTAATATTATAACTGCGAAGTTTGTATGGATGTATGAATGTTTGTTACTCTTTCACACAAAAACTACTGAATGGATTTTGATAAAATTTTACAATAATATAGCTTACACATCAGAATAATACATAGGATATAATTTATAAAGATAGAGTGTGAATTATCCAAAATATATAACTAAATCTTTGCAAACCGAAGGAATAAGTTTCCCGAAGCGAAGCTAGGGCGTGTCGCTAGTTTATCATATTTTGAACATTCCCCTTCAAAACTTAATCAAAACTTCATACACGTGGCACTAACATAACGCTGATACAACAGATGCCAAAACAACAGTGGCCGTGACCGGCATCCAGGGAATGCCTTTCATTCCAATGGACCGCGGAATGTTTAAAATTTAATCACCTATGCTAATATGGAAATTGTTTGCATGAAGTTAATGGCGTGCAGGTGAAATATTTGATGAAACCGATAAAATTGTTCTGGTGCCAATTTGGGAAAATTCTATATTTTTTAAACAATTCTCAGTATTGCAGTAAGAAACAGTATAGCTAAATATTACTTAGTTTAAATGTATTTTATAATCAAAGGTTTAGAATGGAAATGTAAAGCACTGGAAATAATATAAAATGGCACCCACAATTGTAGCACCTCATGGTATACTGAATAACTGAATACTCCAATAGCTTTCTATTAACGCACTTCGTTTACCGCATGATCGCTCTTCTCCCGTCATATCGCACATGCTTACATATTAGCACATAAAGTCTTCTCAACTCATGTTGTATTAGTCAACAAAACCTTTTCCATTGCTACTGCCGTGTTGACTGGTATCAAATAGGCTTTCTGTTATAATCTTTAACAACTAACATTCTTACAGGGTGTATGTACTGATGGTTTGTGTGTAGTTTCCTGAATCTATACGAGTACTATGTTGGAAACTAATGGCGGGTAAGGCCCTGAATAGATAAAAGTACTATATTTGAGACAGCTGTGTAACTAATACAGTTTTGTTGCGAAATCTTAAGTTTTGAAGTGTTCTTCATGTTCTGTAGTACGATTTATTTTTAATTATTAAAGTAATTAAAATTTTATTTTTAATTAGAAAGACAGTAGGAATTAGACATTCCCAATTTTAGATTTTTTTGGAAGAAACTAAAATACAATTAAATTTAAACGCCCTACAATAAACCATATTCTTGAATGTAATCGATAAATAATAAGCAAACTAAAAAATCATGTGAAGATGTAATCACGATGCGTACTTAATTATAATTGAGTAATGTACTGTCGGATCACACTATGCCACAAATTTCAGTAGCGCCATCTGGTAGCAAAGTTTGGCAGCGGCTTTCAGCATTTACACTCAACCTTGTAATAGTTACGTTATCGCAAGAAACCTACACTGATACTACTCTCATGCCAGGTTCTTGTATTCGAAAAACGATTCGTTTTGCTTACGGATATTAGAAATATAGAATAAAAAAACGCTAGTTTAACGATGGGTATATATAATTATGTCGTAAGATAGTTTGAGTCAAAGTTAGAATTAATTGCCTAGTCAGAAGCGCTTTATCAACTTTTAGTGTCAATCGGAAGTGATCGACTGATATTAAAAAGTGACAAAGACTATGCCATGCAGCAACTGATGCGATGAAGCTACGTCTCATTAAACCTAGGGACAGTCAACGCATTCACCGCAACATTTCCATACAAAAACGCATCGCAATTCACGAACATTCCACGCCAGATGCTCAACTCGCGTGAAATCAACATCGTCCCTCGCCACTGGTTTTAATGGAATTGTTCTGTATTTACAATCAGCTGGTGCATGAATCACATTCACATAATATTTGCACATAATGGCATTATTCATTACAGCAAACTGCGCCCGGCAATGCAATGACATGGCGTGACGTGCGTGGAGTATCTTGGCCGTCCAAGATAACTGCATCGCAATGTTTGGATTGAGATACGGAACGTTTGCTTTTCATAAATAACACGATGTTTTCGCATCATATCTTGTAGAGACAAAGAATATTTTTTAAGTTAATCATTAAAGTCATAGCAATAAATTTCATATAAGAAATCTATGTAAGAAGTAATATGACAATAGACGATAGACTTTCGTGCACACGAATCTTGGCTTGGCTGTACGCTATAGGCCACAGGGCACGAGTCTTTCCTCATAACTTTCCTCATAACCTCATAACTTACTAAAAAAAACATACATTACTGAAGTAACATTTTAGCCAATAAAAAATAATGGCGATTTCACTTCAATTAAGTATTTATTACCTTTTTTCCTTTTATTTATGTTAAATTTCAAAGAGTGTTTCTGCCAAATGTCATATGTCATCTGTCAGTCTGTGTTAAAAGTTTCATTAATGAGATTCTCGAGTTGCTACAAACAACACCTACAACAAAACCAGCCAGTTTCACAATAATGTCCCTGCAAAGGTAAAGTACGAGCAATAATATCCACAATACAAGAAACTCGGTCAAATTGCAACAACTACCCACACCGACAGCTCCTTGACTGCAGGTGATGTCATCCTACAAGAACTTCATCAATAGGATTAGTCATTTATGACGCAATTGGTGATGTCTCTAATGATTGAGATCCGGACAATTTACGTGAAGTAAATCCGTTTATTAACGATCAAGAAATTCTATACGCGTTGACACATATAGACGCGCACTTAGACTACCGGGTCGATGATGCCAACGTACATACAGAAATCGACACATTCTCATTCGGGTTTGAGGGGTAGTGAGGTTGTAGACTCCTCCAGTTACATACTTTATCTCAGCGCGGGGTTATATATAGATAAAGTAATAAAACTTAATGACGTTAAACATAAAGGCACAAAAAATATTCAATAAAGGAATCATCATTTTTTTTTCATAAAACCAGTCCAACCTCCCCAATGCCCGATTAATCAACTAACGAGACAATAGCAGGGATGCCCTAAATGCTATTAGATGTCAGTAGGCTCACCAGCTTTACAATAGTATCCTTAGTTCATGACCCCGATGGTACTACTGTCTCCTTTTCCAGCCTGAATACCTATCACTGTTTTCAAATTAAAACAGAATTTTTCACGTACATCGGTTGCAATTTTGGACAAGTATCTTAACCGCTTCCTTTTTAAGAAATTCATCATTGACGCCTCACTCCTATTACACACAGATGTCAAGGAACTTCGATTACCAAGAACATTAAGTGCCGCTGCATTAGGTTCAAACCAACGAAGCAATTAACAATCTTCGAGTATTTTAAAATAATTCTCGGCTCAAACTAGCTTATATTGTTATCGTGCCATTTAATTGACACTGATTGACCTCTTAAGCTGAATCATTGAATAAACAACTATAGTACAATCGTCATCATCAAACGCTATAAATGATTCACCGATGACAACATAATGGACAGTCATGTCATCGTCTAGACTTACGTAATTGAGAACTGAATTTCTATCTTGATCCACTGAACTCGATACAAATACAACCCGACATAGATAAATCCACTAGCAAACAAATTAACAAACTTCTTAAAAGCTCAGTAAACGTGTATCCAGAAAATGTAATCCAGAACATTGTCTTAATATCAATAGGACAGCGAAATTATTTCAAAATATTATTTGACACAAAAAAGTCTCACATTTTTACATATTAGTCGGAATAACTGCTTTACTGAATTCATATGATTGCATTACGTCATTCATTAGGTATTTAAACATTCCATCATAATTAGGATACCTGTTATGCCATTTATAGTGATTAAGATGATGTCACCCCTCATTTAAAAGGTGACGTTGGTTGATCTCTTGACACCAAATTAGACATAGCACATATTTTAAGAAAAGATATCTAGTTCGTTGCTTTGTTTGACATGGCTTGTATATTGTGACAGGATAAAAGCTCGCTAAAATAGTCTCAGATAGACAAAGTTAAATTTAAAATAAAAAAAATAGAAGGTAATTTGAATATGGAATGAAATAACTTCTTAAAAAAATCGTTTACGGACGATTACACGGACGATAGTTTTACGTGATAACGTCATAAAGAAACAGTGATGAAAACACTTTGTAGCGTATTCAAAATTTTGTTATACCTAAATAATGGCTTCCAACGAGGTGGGCGGGAGGTTATTGTAAAAGCAGAACCATTTTAACTGCTAGCTCTGACGTCACGCATCAATTTATCGTTATGACGTCAAAAAAAAATAGTTAATAAGTTAATTGTCGGTATTCTTTTGAAATAGATCTTTGTTCGCAACCGCGCCCGCGAGGTCCCCTCCTGGTGCATAGCAAATTAAACTTTATTGAACGCAGCGGATGCGTAGTCAGGTAACTGCTAAGAATTAAGTTTGAACGTTGTGGACTAATCAATAAAGTTCAATTTGTTATGAAAAAAAACAAAATGTGTTCAATTCACATATGCTAGAAGTGAATCCTTAAAAAAAAGAATACCTTAAAAAAAAGAATACTGTCAGTAAGCCGCCATTTTGCCGATGCTTTTTCATTTACTTCCATCGCGTCATTTCCGTTTCATCGAATTCCAAATCACAACGATATAATAGAGGTATTCACTTCAAAAAATAAGTACGCGGCCAACACGCGCGAACAATTTATCGCGCGGCGGCCGCGCGTTATCGTCACCCGTGGCCATCAAGACATCAGTATCCCTAAAGGCGTAACCGATATGTTGTCAGCCAAGAAAGAAGAGAAAGGAATTAAAGAAAGAACTGGCTATCAAGCCACTAGCCGAAATACGAATTGTGATTTGACGGCTGACTCAACCAAGAGGGTGGATTCACGGACAGATCCACCAATAATAATATTAATTTAGCATTCCAAAATCATAACTTTTCGAATTTCTACGCAATGCACGTCAATAATTGTTCTGCGTAGACAAAAATTCCACTTAATATAAATAAAGTAACAAAATTTGTATAAAAATCCATTTAACCTGCCTTTTGTAAGTAACGACAAATAGAGGCATATAAGGTTGAAATTCACAATCACGTAATTAATGGTTTTTGGGTATAATAGTACCACATGTGGTCTGGTACTGGTAATACAGGGTTTCGGGGTAATTACTGAGGGTTTACTTGAATTACATTTACTATTTCTCTATTCTTTATGACACTGAATGGTAAACACTAGAACTATTATACTATGATGTGACCGACAACGCAGAAAGTAAGCGAGGTACTAATTAACTTTAATTATACAATAATCAAAGCTAATAAAATTATTCTTTGCTATAATTATGGTGTCCACGACTTCAATCAGGGGAATATTATATTTATACTAATATATTAATATTGATTATTATATTTATATTTAATTTTTGAGGCGATGATGAGTGAGCTTGGCTTATAAGGGTCATGGCACATAAACGTCATGTGACGTCAGTCGATCGTGTTTGAGAGCATCGTCGTAGAGCGTGCGTTAACGTGAGTTTATTTCATAAGCCCAACAGGGATCCATGAGTACACCATATAATCATACTATACAAACTTATACAGTACATTTTTCAAAAATTTCAAAAATCGACATTTATTTAAAAATTTCGTAGGTGTCATTCGATAAAGTTGTTCTAAGACAATATAAAACAAAGCCAAATAAGAACACCGGTAATTAACATTTTCAACACTCAACTCAAACACAATAGAAGCTCTGAATAGTAAAAATTACGCATCGAAACACGGCATTCAGTCAACACAAACGTTAAGGAAAAATGAATTCACGGTGACACAGGAGAATTGTAACAGCGAAATTAACCAAATTGTTAAACTATAATATTGAACTGAATGAGTTAGTTACGTGTCAATTTGATTGATACATTCTGTATCAAATGTCAAGGAACAATGACGCCATTTTACTATGTTATGACTACGATAACACTTAGTACGTTTATTAAAATAGACAGGCGATAAACAGGCCGGATTAGATTAGGTCATGCTCATGGGTTATGCTTCAGAGGCTTGAGAAGGACATTAGGCCTTCATAAAGCACACAACCTACTGATATTTTTGTTGGCAAAAACTACTAACTGAGTAACGAATAAAAAACCAGGCCTTCTTGTTTACAAGGAGAGATTTCGGCGCTGCCGTGGGCCGCTAATGGATTAAAACCATTATATCATAAACGAGAAAAAACCTTTATCAAAACAATACAATTCCTCCAAATCGGCATTGCGCAAAAACCCATTATCCAATATTTTCCCCCTCGGAGCCGCTGGTGGCCAAGAGAGCAGCTTAAGAAAACCTCGCACAGTTTGTTTCACACTCGAAATCAGGCCAAACACGTTTATTTCAAAGGGTCCCGACTCGCATCTACTTGACGACTTTTTATTACTCACGATCGGCGACGACATTTTTATCGTCAGGTAGTAGTTACTCCACTTGTATTATACTTATGTATATAATTTGTATTATGCTTAAGTAATTAAGTATAATATAATTATATGAGTTGAGCATTCATTTGAAATAGCTGATTTTATCGGAATTTGATTACAGATGCATTTTTTCTGCTGATGTCTATGACATGCCTACAAAAAATTGTGTTCGTATATAATTTTGTAACAACAGTAGTATTTAACATCTTATATATGTAAGTATCTACATTTCTACATTATCAAGAAAGCTAAGAAAAACATACAAAGCGCCAGTAGAACGTAGATTATCCATCGCGATCAGTACACACGCATTTGCTGATGCCATACAACATCGTCCGTCGCGTCGTGGTCGTCATATGTAAACAACAATGTAACCAACTTAACCCTACCCTCATCCTACAGTGACAGCTCAAACAAACGACGCTCTGTCACGCCATCTAGCGGGCGACGTGGGCCCTTAGGGTTAGTAACATGTATTTAGGATAGTTTATTTTGACGAATGGCCTTTTTATGTCCGATGATTTGTTGTGTATGTAGTGTGAGATATTTTACATTATTTTATTAGATATACATAGATATCATTTTGAATTGCTTCCAGTAAGTTTAGTCGTATATTTATTTAGTTTTATTTATTTATTTATTCTAACGATCACAACCAACTAACTATGCACATAGGTCAAAATATAGACAGAGCTCAACTGAACAGATTAAAACGCAGCTGCCACGCAATTCCTATGCATCGATGACGTCAGATACAGTCTCGCCTACCTACCGGCCGCTCACGATTGAGGTCACTCCGACATGATTTACCGCAGCCCTTCGAGGCGCTAGCGCGTACATTATTCTTCCTTCGTATACTTGTAGACTTGTAACGCATAGTATTGCCTCGCTTAAGGGTCGCACAGATATACAATGTTAATGCTTGCCTTATTATACTTGATGATAAGAGACGTAGTCTAGGGTCTAGGGTGGTACATCGCACAAACTTAAAAGCCTAACTAATCGCTTGTCTGACTGTCTGTCTATCACTAACGGTGTTTAATTCCACTTATAAGGTTTGGTGACTCATGGACGGATCATCTTTTTCCAATCTTTACTATATTGCATTTTCACAAACCGCTTACGTTTCACAACCATACATCCAATTTTCATTTATTGGTTGTTCAACATTAATGTTATCAATTATTATAACGTAATCTTTATACACAAAACCATTGTTCAGTTGGGTCTGTAAATAACCGGTCTGTAAATAAAAGTTTTGCTAAACTTTCTGATCGATTGAGATCATAATCACACAACATACATAATTCGTTTGAAACGACGCTTCATAATCTAAATAACTATGCCAAATGTCGATCACGTTACTTCCAATGGTGCTACATGTTTACAATACAAAATTAGTGTAGATACAGACTAACTTTAAAATATATAACTCCGCCATCGCGCATTGCGCTAATACTAACATAAAACGTGTCCCAATATCAGAGTTTATCTTAACAACGCTCGGCCCAGTGTTGATCTCAATTATCGCCGTATCTCGCACAGATCTTGATTGTCGATCGAAAATAAACCGCACCTTGGCAGTGACATAACGCGATCGAAGCGCTCGCTGACGCGCGGGCTGTCCTCGCGCGAGTTCGGTATGCAACGGCATTTTTCGGTTAATTAAAAACGTACCGATATGAAGTTTTAGAAAATCCATCAGATTTAATAGGACATAAAAGTACAAACAGATCCATCAATTGATCTTTATAATGGATTTTAGTACATATCGCTGTTTAGTGTTGCTAAAATATTCGCATAAAATAATTATGATAAATCTGTTAGAGCTTCCAAGCAACGTAAACAAATTTTCTGTGTTTGTATGTATATGTGTATGTTTGTTTGCGAATTACCATTTGGTAGGGCCGTTTTTTTGTTAGTCTGTTTTCACAAAAAAAAGAAAAAAGACTTGTACCTTTCTACAATAAATCATCTTAAGGAAACTGTGGCAAAAATCATAAAGTCTTGTCAGACTATAATGAATCAAATTAAAATGTTCCAAGTGTGCTTATTTTGGCATCTATGCAATCTATACTCGAGTCAAAGCCTACCTCCGATGCACGGGTGCACTATGTAATCCACGTGGCCTTTTCCCGAGGCCTTGATGCTTTGACTCGGCTTCCCGCCTAAGTTAGGCAGCGGCTGCACTGGGGGATTTGGCGACTAGAAGTTACAATGCAAGATGCAGCTGCCAAAACTCTAAATTTGGTACTTTCAGTGGAAGTAGGTATGGGCATACAGCATTGGTTAAATGCAAATCGGTTATATCGAGGTATAACGTTTCGTTTTTATCTGTACGGAGTGATGTGGTCGCTCAGTGATAAATTACCTTATATGTATAAAAAAAGCCCTGCAGCCCACTTGGACCTTACTCAGCATGTCGCGACAGGAGACCCATTCCGATTCCCAGGAGGTTCCATTTCCAAACATTTATAAATGTGACAGATAGATGTATACATATAGGTACCTATGTCTATTATTAGGTTTGTATTCATTGACCAATTTAAAACACAGTAAATGGTTTAATTTTAATACCTTTCTTTTACTTATGATTATCCTTTCGAAATTTTGTTAGGTACTTTTATCGCCATAGCAACAAACACTACCAAATACATGTACGATATTATACGACACTACCTCACTAGTGTAGCCACGACCTAATCCTAGTATTCGTTGTAATGGTAACGTCAAGCGGATTATATGTAAATACGTTTAAGAGTATCTAGGTGACCTGGCGCTCGCCGGTCGTATTAGACTCGTACTACGATGTAATGTAATGCAATAGAATATCAAATAAATTGGACTAATGACGTTTCGTTTTACATTGAATACGTACGAACGTACATACGTACACACATGGTAGATTTTGTCGGAAACGGATTGTTATTTAACTAACTAGTGACCCGCCATCGCTTCGCTTCGGGAAACTTATTCCTTCCAAAGATTTAGTTATATATCTTTATAAATTATAGCCTATATGTTATTCTGATGTGTAAGCTATATTATTGTAAAGTTTCATCAAAATCCATTCAGTAGTTTTTGCGTTAAACATTAATACATCCTCAGAAACTTTCGCACTGAAAATAGATAACTTCCCGTGAGATTAGAGGTGCAAGTTAGATAAAACTTCCAATATTTTTTGGCTGGTAAATTAAAAATGCCATTACGTTTAGGCGTAATCGACAGCGACCATTAGGTGTTCGTCTGCTTAATTGACACCATCGTTGACATAAAATGTCAAATTCCCATAACACACGAGCTACAGTGGACGATAGGTATACCTATAGGGTGCTCTCAAAATCTATGACATACCAGCGATCGATACTTTTATTTAAAAAAATCTTAAGTACTACCACCCTGTGGCGCAATTTTTTTTCGGGATACAAATTGTCTTGATATAGCCTTATACATAATATAACTATTTCTGTAAGCAATTGCAGTTTAAAAAATAATTATAATCATATTATAAATATAATTTTCAAATTACTTGACGTTTTTATTATTTTTATGAAGGCCGTTTCCATCTTGCCCGATATGCATCTCCAGTTTGCCATAACTTTTTGGGACACCTGTATAACCATCGTTGTTGTCTATAGGTGTTACTTAAACCATCTAAATTGAATGTACGAAGCACATTGAAACGGAATACGATACGTGCTTCTATCATTGTGCAAGATCTTTGTTGATTGAATTTGCTATGGCTTGTGGACATGCAACGGGTCACTCCAAAACACGGGCACCGAATATTAACGCAGGTATGGCATGTAGACTTACAGGTTTTACAAATCCACGAGATTTGTCTCTGGGTAGCTCCCGGGTCTACGAACATTTTTTTACTATCCCCAAAGGCGCTGGGAATTTATTGAAAAATACATATTTTGTAAAGGTGTTAAAGTCAGATATAGGATTCAAACATATACTGTTTACTTTATTGAAAATTATCGGTGACCTTTGTAACTTTCTTTGTGTAATTATGATGTTGAGGGTACAGAAGTATTCTAAACTACACCCACCCTCACTTCGCTTCGGGAAATATGTCCCTTAGTACCCAAATTCAGAAATTGTTACTCGTGTTTCTTTAAACTGACATAACTTGTTTATTTATTAACCGATTGAAATAAAAAAAATCACTAAAAGTTAAGCTTTCTACAATATACATATTAGTAAAAACTTAAATCGATACAGCCGTTTCTGAGATTAGCGCGTATAAAACCACATACAAACAGACAAAATTCTAAAACCCACAGTTTTGCTTTCTATTACTTTGATAAATACCCCCAGTAAAAGTTTTTTTTAATTATCTTCCATGTACAGACAGCGATCAGTTACAGATTTATTATACATATGTGTAGACATAGATTATATTAAGCTGGAAGGCCAAAAAATCAAGTTAAAGGCTTTGATATAATACATTCTTAAAAAAAGTATTTACCAGTTACCACCTCTACCAATCAGTACTAGCGCAGCGCGGAGACGTATGCCCTAGGGCTCCTCAGTTATTCGGAGCGACCAAACTCTATATTCGGCCATTAATGGGTCGAAGCCAAAAAATGTGTTATAGAGCAACATTTTATCGAGAAGTAAAAAGCGATTATGGATAGAACGTAAACTCGAACTGAACATCCTTGCAACGCATCGATACAACTAATGCGAATCGAACGGCACGCTATCTTAATCCATTCCGGCTTAGACAAGTTCCCTCGTACGGGATGCACTAACACGATTTATATGCAAACGTTGCACGAGTGAACTGAATCACCGTTACATTTGCTATCGTTGGCCGATGTGCCGTCGAATTTGGTGAATTGGTTTGGCAGGTCCGTATCGCGGTGCCAGCTCCGAGCTTAATGGCCAACACTTGAAAATAACATCTTGGAATAATAAAGAGTTAAGCATTTTTGGGTTTTCTGTTTTCCTTATAACTTATTGCGTCTACGCATCACACCCTATTTTCGGTAAATGTGATAAATTACACACACTAGCAGGTGACAAGACTGACTAGTCAAACGATGATAAAACACGAATTAAAGCATCACCTAAAACATCACATAGCTCATCATGTTTCAATAAAGTACTCATGTGTTATGGAGATAAAATGGTAGATTAAATTTCACTCATCCCGGCGATACTTATATCAATTGCGTGCAAGGTTCTAATAATTCCAGTCATGACAGCATCTAGTGTTGCTAATGCAGAATGAGTTACATCACACGGCCAAAGTAAATGGGACCTTGTTGGCGGAATGTAACTCATACAATCAACCTTATTTTAGGCCTCCACAGGGCATGGATGACGTCAGCAACGCAGAAATAATATAAAACTTGCGAACAGGATAGCAGTCAACTATCTCCATATTAGCTGGAATTTGGAAGCCAATTGAAGAAACCATTTGAGCAAGAGTTATCTGCGACGAATTGCCGGCCAAGAAAAAAGAGAGAAAGAAAGGAAGTACTGGGTCTCAAGTACTGAGCGAGAACACGACGACATCATAATGACATCTGACTCAAGGAAGAGATTGATAGTTAGGCATCCAGGCATGACGGAAAGTAAATAATAGCAGTAATAATTTAAATGACATAATGAAGTGTACGTTATTGTACATTAATGGTTTGGTAGTTCTACAAACCTTTACCATCCCTCACCAACCTAAGGAAGAACGATCAGCCCATTGCTTGAAAGAAACCTGATTAGGTTTCCTTACGACGTTGTTTGCCCTTAGTTACGAAAGCCGTTGTCTCAAAATTCACAATGTGTTATTCGAGTTTGATCTAATCAGATGTATTTGTTCAGTTTATAGCTTGTTTTTCCTTCTGAGAAATAAAAATGAGAGCTAAACAAACGAGAGGTTTCGTTTATTATGATCAGTACGGAAAAAGTTTTATTGGGAAATGGATTTGAAGGGCATCTGATTTTAAGCTCAATATTAAAAGTATCAAGTACGATTGATGATTTATAGACATACCTGTCAAAGGTACTGATCAGTCGAATTCGAGAATTATGCCCTTCAACGTATAGATTCTCAAGTCTATATTGAGGCTTGAATATGAAATGAATACGGCAGTCGATAAGTAAAGACGTGAAATATTATCTGGTATGTACATATAAAATCGTTTTTATATGTAATTTAATTGGCTTCGTATAGGTAGGTACTCAAACAAATTTATAACCAACGTTCACCGCGAGGCTTCGGTGATCTAATCGATTCTAATAGAAATTGACTACTACTAAATTTTGTAGTGCCTGATGTCAAATTACTAACAAAATACCTGCTTTCCTGACTAAAAATAGGTTAATTGACATGAAAAACCTACCAACCATATCTCTAATGAGTGGTTTGTAAGTCAGCGCCATAAACATTAAGTTTATTGCATCATATTCTCACGAAACACCCGTTAAGCTTTTTCGTGCATAACTTACAGAATTTTTTACACCTGACTCTGTCTGTACAAGGTACTACTAGCTGAAAAACATTTTCAGTCTTTACAGAAAAATTACCTTTAGAAATTTCCTTCGTATTATTTTCCAGGCCAGTTATAGCCTTGTTTCAAATACTTGTAATTATTCATAATTTGAAGGTGTATTACAGCTATCATTATAATGGTGTTTCTGCTATCTCATACATTTATGTCGTGATTTTGTTATGGAGGGTGTTGTATTTACTTAAGGCTGAACCAGAATATAGTTCACCACCGCCAGATTAGTTAACTAAACAGTATATGTTCAAACAGTTCATGGGTCGTTTGTGAGATTGAAAATTGAGATCCATTACGAGCGTAATCATCAGAGTAATGGTGCGTTTGGCAATATGCCACTGCCTTCGGGAGTATTACCGAGTTTTAATCTAGGGAAATTAATCCAAGCAGAACTGGATTGACCGAAGTAGCAAAGAGTAATGCAGAACACATGAGCGCCTAAGCAACTAGTAGCTTTGTTGAGCTCAATAATATTAACAAAAATAAATTTAAGGGACCTTGTCTTAAAATTCAATGTTTTTGAATATGTACCATAGATAGGCAACCGGCCAACTTTTATTTGAAGATGCCGAGTTATATTACCGGCAGGCTAAGGACATGGTAACATATGGCTCGAGTAACAGCATGTTGAGATTGTCCGTAAAATAAAAGTGGCATCCCAAATATTGTGTATAAATTATTGCGCCACTAACATTGCCTGTTTTTATGGACAATGCAGTTACAAATCACAATGTTTTACTTCCAACAATATTGCTATGTGTGGGATATGCTTGGAAATACATCTGAAGGATCCAATCCTACAATTCTGATCCCATTTCCGAAAGGATTGCGCAAAGCGATAGACGACTGTCTTGAGCCGGGACACCGAAGGCATTTCTATCAGCGGCGGGGCAAGCAAGTATCTAGCTTGTAATATTTACATATTTACATATGTACATGTATGTATGAACGTCCATAGGTATGAATCATCTCATATAAACGATAGAACTTAATTTTTGGGTAAGTTCGTTTGTATCTCCATCTAAATCATTTAATTTCAGAGATTCCATCCCATCTTAAACTTGTAACCTAGGCAAAAGAGACTGCGGGATGAGTAATAAGACATTTCGGGCTAGATAAAGATGTTTCGCTGTAAGGCGGGGGGTCATTTTTCGTTGTACAAAGCATTCCACGGCGACCGGTTGACAGGCACAATCTATCACCGTTGGAGAATAACGGAACCAGAACAAGCAAATTGCGCACTTAAATCTTCAACTAAAGAAGCACAATAGCGTGAAGCAGGCGAAGCCGACGATATAATTACAACGTTTCCTACAAAAGAGTAGTCCAAAAACGTGCGTTATTCTTGGTAATTTACGGAATTAATTTGTAATGATATAGAAACTTTAAGCGATATACTCATATTTATCTCATATACCAATGTATCTAGTGTTAAAGAGGAAAGTGCTACACCACTTGAAAACACAAAAGACGGTTTTGCAACAAAAATGCACCACGAAGAAAATAACTAGAACAAAAATAGTTCGCCTTCCAACATTACAAGAACAGTAGAAGTATATTGGGCATACTGAACTTTTCTTACGACAATTTAACTTGAACGACGTGGTAGAGTACAGCGAGAGACGTTTTTAAGGTTTCATTTGTGGACTTAAAAGGCCAAATGGGGCTGTGGTTGGAAACAAAGAAAGAATCATCTGAGCTAAAAGTCCTTGAAGGCTGAGAGTTGGTCTATTCTTAGAAACTTCTGCTTACTCTTACGATGTCGTTTGTTCGCGAGATTTTTTTTCTTAAGAATTATATAAAAGTGTCGCGTAAATTCATCTGTTAAAGTAACAGTAGTTCATATTATCGTCTATTAACTAGTAGTTGATGGTATCGATAGAGTTTTGTGTTGACTTTAATTATATTACCGATCTAAATGCAGAAGGTATTTTAGGAGCTTGAAGAGCTCTGATGTTTATTCCAAGATAGCAACTATTTCGACTGTATTCGTAACGACTTGTTTGTTTGTTCGACAGCACATCGATGATGTCTTTTATCTTATGGGCAGCAATGAGTATTCATTGGTTAGTTAACTTGAAACGGCTCGATGTAAGCTACTTATATACAAATATTTTTCTACGACTACGAACCTCCATAATCGCATGATTTGAGATCTGCAGTGAGGATAGAGAGAAGTATGAAATCTATAAATCTCAGACAAAATATTTTAGGACCTTTTTCGTTTTAAACTGATCTTCCAATGAATTCCATCACGATATCCAAACTCAAATAGCTAGAGTATGTCAAAATGTCAAGCGTTTTCGGATAATCCATATGTTACATAAAAACGAAGGCTTTCAATGCTGAACTTCACAAAAGTAAACCTTCCGTCTATCGATCGAGTTCAACGAACCGAACGCGGTGTTTTTATTCGCCACCGAAACGGAATTACGCAGGCCGATTTGTTATTTACGGCCACGACTGGCTCACGATCGATGCCCGTTTAGGTCACGATATCGTGTGGAGGTTCCACTTTTTACAGAATCAATACTAAGTAAATAGTAAACGTGAACACTGTATAAGAAATCTTGCATTTCATTCTTAATTTATGATAGTTTTCAATTATATTACATGGTTCGATTGGGGTGCTTACCAGATGCGAATTGATAATGAATTGTTTGAATTGCATTACTGTATTTTCACGTACGTTAAAAACTAAGTACCAATGTTTTACAATTATCACTAAACAGATCATAAATTAGAATAAGGCAATTGTCGTAATTATTTAATAAAACTAATTTCTATTCTCGATCTGGGTATGTATCCTTGTTTTTGTGTTGTACATGTTGGCTAAGTATGAGTGTGTAACTGTGTAGTGTTTTAATTATTTATTTATATTTATCAGACAAAATAAATGTATGATGTGGAAAAAATCTTGAACCCTAAAACATACGAGGATATAACTGCGTACACATACATACATACATAGAAGAACCCACTCAGTCTACTTTATTGTGTAACTTTATGTTACTTTCTGTAACAAAATTAAAGTAACATTTATGTAGGTACCAACTTGAAGTTGTATCGGGTGGGGCCGGTGTCATAATCCGCTGTATTTTATTGCGAAACGTTAAGTCGATTACGTCATTAAAGTATCGGGAGTTATATTTTAAATAATACATTTCGGCTGTAAACTTCGATTACTTACCCGGTTGTTTCTTTAAATAGATAAATTACTAATACGGCCCAAAACGAACTTTGAGAACGAAAATCTTTTATACTTAAACGTCTTTCCCGGCCGGGAAACGAACCTGGGCAAGGTCACTACTACCTAGGCTACATCTTCAACGCAAAAGTGACAATTTAAACTTGCAATAAATGGTTCCCTTTCACGTAGTACTATTTCCTGCTTACAACCCGCTTGTAGTTTTGTCAATTATAATAATGTTAATTAGTGTGGCGTCGTACGTGACGTCACCGCGTCGCCGCCATAAAACGACGGGGCGCGACCTCATTACCGCTCCGTAGGTGTTACGAGTCCCATAAAACTGTACCAAATCTCATGCCTAAGCTCATTTGAGCGTTTCGCCCCTGTCACACTGATGTCCTGTGTAAATCATCTTAATTCGGGTACCATAATGTCCAAAATCGTAACTTTGTATATGACAAGAGACACATGTAGTGAATCTGCTTGGTTGCCTTTACTCTAATTAGACAGATATACATATAATTAGCGTGAAAAAAAAATAACTCACAACTTAAGAAATAAACATAAATTTGTTCTACCGAATGTACGTACTGAGGGCGGAAAGAAAACGATTCTATTTAGGGGAGCACAATTGTATAATAAATTGCCAAATGATATTAAAGAATGTAATAATTTTAACAAGTACAAAACTAAATTGAAAAAGTAGATAAGTGCTATATAAATTGTAATATTTACATATATTTTATATAGCTTCAGAGGCACATACTGTTACTATATTGTTATTCTGTGCATCTCATTGTAAGTGAAACTGTATGTTTTTTATGAGACATAAAATTCTTTAAACCTTAAAATAATTAAGCCAAATATATAAATAACGCACACTGCGATTCTCTGTCGTGGATCACGTGGGTGCCATGCCACAAAACAATACCACACACAAATATCCAGACCAAAAACAGAAACTTGAACTTGTCATTTTTATTTTTACATCTCGCTGGGAAACGATCCCAAGGACCCTTCGTCAAAATAAAAACCTATAATTATGTGTATAGATCGAAGTATTTTTTGAAGTCCTAGTCCCGATTAGAGTCTTATTGTGTGCGTGACTGAACTATACTTAAAAAAAATACTTTAACGTAGCCTTATTAAGCCAAGGACAATAAGAAGGGTGGTAACTTTAACAAATATGGCATCGTTGCTCTGAAGCATGCGAGTGTCAACGATTCTTTTCAAGTTCATGAAGAGAAGTGAGTAACTTCCATGTCTGATCGATTCGAGATTTGCTATACCAACTGTGTTTTAACTTTTGTTGCGTTCATCATCATCATCATCCTCATAAAAACGAAGAATATGTATTATGTGGGTAGGGTATTCTTCTTCTATTTTTTTAAATGTGACAGAACACAGTTTTCCCCAAGCGAAGCGACTGCAGGTTTTACTACTTTACTCTAAAATGCTTAGTTCTATAATGTAACTACTATTTAACTAATCTATTACATAAAACATTTCGAGAAATTACATAATGTGTAAGATAAACTTTGGGAGTAATTCAACTTTACTGCCGCCTAAATAAATATTGAATGTCCGCGATATATCCCAGCTCATTTTAATATTAATAAATAACATTGTTTACCAAACATACATTCGTATTTAACGCACATGTGTGTTTATTTTTTGCGAATGACATGTCCTCAGACAGTTTAAAGACATGTGACTCATTATAATATTATGTACTACTTGTACTAGCTTTAGATACCGAGCATTGTTCTGAGTGCGAGAGAGAAAGATAGTAAGAGAGAGAGAGAGTCAATTCACTACGAATATAATTTATTTACATAGTTCAATGGACAAACCAGATTGAATTTAACATAATAAATTTATTGGTTAAATTATAATCAAATTTTAACATATATCAGCTCAACGCAACGGACGATACCATCATTTTTTAGGAATGCATGAAACGTGAAAGGTTTTGAAAATAGACACGACACGACACGAACTACGATCGAATAAATTGTCGAAAACGTTTTCCGAAAGCGCGTTGCTTTTTGTTTCGGTGTCAAAAGGGTCTAAGCGGTTTCCGAGGAATCCATTACAGAGACTTAGGTTGCCCAAGCCCTTCTGGCACAGGCCGACCCTGCTGTAGCCTCCAGCACGGTAATAGTATAATACAGTATTCCATATCATATATATCATTCGGACGAACGAACGTGTGGGTTTTTACTCGGGAAGCGTGCGATTTACCTGCCTACTTACATTCACTACAACTAGAAAGAGGCGGCCCTAGCACGCGGGGCTGTAGACATTTATTTCAATGACAGGGCCGAGTCACAATACTGTATGATACTATTACCACATTTACCACTTATGAATACTTGAATCGTTAGCTCGTTCATCCGCTATTGCCGTAAAAACTGTCATCCCAATTTCACAGTCACGTTTACTTCACGAGCACAACAACAATGAGAGCGTGAGCGTCGGTGTCCTCAAGCTCGCTAATCACTTTTTGATGAGCGGCGTGTGAGCAACAAAACAATTACGAAAGCATTCAAATTGTACCGCACGTTGCACGTTACCATAAAATCTCTATTTTTAGGTTAAACCTGGAGTCGCCATTAACGCGAGATGCCACGAAAACAACACTCGTTACCATCAGCGACAGCGCAAAGTTTAACAATCCACCAGTTGCAAATAGCGTTACCAGATATTTGGTGAAACTACACAACAAGTTAAACATGAGAAGGAAACAAAGGGTGTTTTTTATTATAGCGAAAATAAAAAAAATTCTTCAAATACAAACTTCTTTGCTTTGGTCAACTTTTCACCGCTATATTCTGATTAGAGAGAGATCTCTTGTAATCGATATTGCATCAATATTAAGCGTTCTTTCTTTCCAGATCTCTTTGCGCCCCTTATATGTATGTATATCTTCGCTTGTAAATATTCATATAACTTAGTACAATGATCCAAGAACTCTCTTATTTCTGTTTCAATTAGTTACTTCCTTTTTAATTTTAAAATATAAATATTAGTTCATACGAGTCCACAATAACGATGTATGTTTAAAAAAAGTCCGTATATTGTCTAATAAGAACACGGCACACGACCATTCTATGGGAAGTACCTGTACCTATACCTAAGAGGATTAATTAAAACTATTTTCTTATGAAAACATCAATTTGTATTCTTTATTGTTTGCTAAACTAGGGATATTTTTAGTCCGGAAGGGATGTTGAAGAAGATGTACCATATATTTTCCAATCAGACAAAGGTTGTCCCTTGGGCCTCGCCTCAGCCTGCGCCAGCTCTCGACCTATGTCTAATTTAAGTTAAAGCGATATCCATTTCACAGGAATTGTTTTTGTATTTTTTGATGTAACTAAAACAAACATTACAAAAAAAAATATTTGTTTGGATTACCTGAAAACTATACAAATAAATGAAATTGGAGTCTGTTTGTAATATTAAAATAACCGCTTTTTACTAAATACATATGGATGTATACACGGTGCATATACTAAAATAAGATTTTTTACAATTTCTGTGTATCTGTCTGTCTGTCTGTCCGTCTGTCTGGTTGCTTGTGCTAATCTCTGGAACGGAGCGGTTTTGACGGGACTTTCACTGACAGATTGCTGATGTCATAAGGAGTAACTTAGGCTACTTTTATTTCATATTTTTTTGTTAAATTCCACGCGGACGAAGACGCGAGCACGGCTCGTAGGACGAATAAGGATTATCAAAGATTATCAATTGTTCAGTTTAATAAATATTACCAGAACATATAAAAGTAACCTATTTTCTTAATCATAATGAAAAGGTTTGCACGCAAACACTTTCAAAGGTGAGGCATCGAAATAATTACAGCAGTTACTACAGGCTGTGATAACTTTATACATAGTTCTAATTTTCCTATTCGTACTTGAAAATGCAGTCAACGAAATAAAATTAAATGTTACGAAAACAAAGAGGCTAGTATTATAGCATTTATTTTCAGATATGAAACAAGGGCTTGACACGCGAACGCCATTAATGTTGTAGATATGAACAAGTTCGACTCCAAGACGTTTAAATTGAGCCGAAACATTTCATTTAGTAATGTTTACTAACTCACAAACAATGTTATTGTATGTTATTCAGTATTATTTAAAGGAATGGATTTAAATTTATGAGTTAGCGACCCGATGTTTCAAATATCGGATGTCGTTTTAACGTTTGAACAGGTTATATGCGAGGTGACGAGCGACACCGATCATCGCAAACACGCTTCAACAGCCGTTTCGCCGGAACACAATGTTGCAATCGATGTTCACAGTTAATTTCTGCTGTAGCAAATTCTGCAAATCACCTATTTATTTACAATGTTTTCAGTAGCTGGCGTAATGAAGCGATTGGAAATCAATTTGTTCCGTTTCCAAACTCAAACTCAACTCTGGATTTTGCCTAACAACTAAAGTTGCACGCGCTGAATAAGAAAGTAATCTACGGGGTTCACTTATTACTTCATCTATACGTAGCAAGTTAAATTTGTTCTGCAGCCCAATCCAACGCTTCAACTGTAAGTTTCCTATCTACAACGCCCTCAGTAAGGGCTTCAGAATCTTTAGAAGTAGTTTCGCCGAAAACAGCAGATAAGGTTTCACCATTATTGGTACAGACCAATAGTTTCTTCAAAAATAAATAATAAATAAATAACGCTACACACTCATAGCCCCACACTAGGATTCTCTGTGTCGTGGGTGCCATGGACAACACACAAGATGACACACAGAAATTTAAATTCATCATTCAAATTACTGCCTCGCTGGGAATCGAACCCAGGACCCTCGGAACGGCGATCCGGCGTGTTAACCATGGCGCCATCCGGGTCGTCAGTTAACCATCTTCAAAAGCACTTACCATCTGTGGGCGATGTGTATAGTTTCTTGCACAACTCCTGCGGCCCGCCGAGCGCGTTGATCTTGGCCAGCCCCTCGGCTCCGCGAGTCTCCATAAGCTCGCGGAGCTGCCGAAGGGAGACGCCATACTGCGCCGGCCGCCCCTCCACCGTAGCCATGGTGCCGGGCTCGCGGCCGCCGCCCGCACCACGCCCGACCGCCCTCTAGCTCTGAAAACAGATAACAAATTGTGAATACAAGACTTAGAAGACACAGAAGACTTATTGCTAGTGGAACTTGAATCTAAAGATTGAGGTCTATAGATGGAAACCCAAATTTCAAATTCAAATAAGATAATTATTTTCTAGATGAAAAAAGAAATGTAATTCGTCAGAGTTAAGTTAAAGAGCTATACATACTATTTCTAAAGTACCAAATCTAAATTATTATAGTAAAAAATCCACCAAATTGTGATTCAAGGTTCACAGAAGTCCCTTTGAAATTTGTATGAGATTTACTTTACGAAAAGATATACATTAACCTAAATTAGAATATTAAACTGTAAGTACAAGAAACGAATATTGCACAAACAATTTAGATTTCAATATCAATATAATCGATAAACATGCTCTCAATTTCCTTGATTTTACGATCGATAAAATAATAAACACGACATATTTCGTGCATCATAAACTTCGAGTCGACTGTATAATTAAAAAGGCGGAGAGAACGTCTACACAGCTATCAATCCTACGTTACATTAAAAAATACAGGGAGAAACATTTCTCGCTGCAGTAAAAGTCGTGACTTTGGAAAAGGCAACATAGATTGTTACACAATTCTTTCTTTAGCTTGATTCTTCAATTAGTTAAGACTGTTTTAAAATTACATTAATTTATATGCATATTGAATTGTATTCAATTTTAAAACCGAGTACCCACTGAAATAGAATAGAACAAACTTCATTACTATTCGCACAACTTAATTTACGATTTTGTTTGCAAAGTTTTGTTGATGGGTGCTATAATAGGACTTGAAGAATGTTCTTCACAATTCTTTTTTTCTCTTTAACGCCATTTTACATAGCAAACTGTTTTATTATTACAAGTTTATGAGGCATAATTTTATTAGATAATTCCTATTAAAATTATGCCTCATAAACTTACCTCAAAATATACCCCAAAATAGATCCCGATTTGTGTTATCGTAATCAAGGCCATGTTATCCTAATACATGGCTGGAAATAGATCAGATGGACTCGATACATAAATTATCGCAATTATTGTTATAACCAAACAAACCAAATTAAATGAGAACGATGAAATTAAACATTCCCCATTATCCGCTGTCGTCAGAGTTACAAACCAAGTGTTTTATTTCGCCGATAACAAAGACGTTACTCCAGTTCAATTACGAGGGTGCCGTAAATCTTCAAAAGCTATGATGTCGGAGATTAACGGGAGGTCCCACCGTCCAATGTTTAAAATAAAGGTACTTGTTCAATTTTTACTAAAAATTAATTCAAAAATTCAAGAAGGAGCTCTATCATCCCAGACCAAATATTTAATTTCCATAAATTACGTAGCTTCATAGTGAAATTTAAATATTATATTCTTATTTAATAAAGAACAAGTAAAAATTTAAAACTCAAATATTTTCATCCAAAATTTATGCTTAAAGAAAATTATTTCAACGTATTTACCATAAGCCGTAGCTGTTATGATTATGGAATAGAAACTTAATAACAACGTCTTGAAACAACAACAACATTGCAATTTATGCATACAAAACATATCTGGTATATTAAACAGTTTCAGAGCAACAGTTCTAAGTAAATACCTACCTATAAAAACGAACGATGATGCAAACGAAGTAATGAAGCTATCCAAGCGTTCAGCCAAGCCCTTAATGGATATATTCAATTTTTATTATCAGATCAAAATGTAAGAGAATGTTGTAAAGACCATAACAATATTGGATTAAGGGAGAAACACGCAAATTTATCAGGTTAGTCGTACGGATAATATCATATCTTCTATTATATTAATATCTTGTCATTTTTATTTAATAGGTAGCCGACGAATGATGTTACGTTGTCACATCGACATTCATAAAGGTACAAGTTACAAGTGTTAGCGAAACTATACGCAAGTGGTTCGTAGTAAGACGAAGTAGTTCTAATTCAGTTTACAAGATTTCACCCGAACTTAAATAAAAGCTTTTAAAAATAATGTTTGTGAACCATAGATAAAGTTAACCGGATAAAAACAATCATTGTTCAATTAATTATTCTCAGCAAGGGTTGCACCCATCAGGGAGTTTACGACCACATAAAATCCCCCTATCCATTGCAACGTCGTGCATAATTTAGCGCGCTTTAGGGGTTGAATAATGCGCACACTTTCATGAGCCTCTTTAAATTTTGTTTTATATTCATAATCATTATAACTAGGTTTTGAATTTATAAAACGAATGATCCCCATTTTAGTTGGTTATTTGCAATGTTTTCCTTTCCTTAAAGGTTATGAGATTTTGTTGTGGAATTTGGCACTAGATAAATTGGATCACACCCATACGGGGTTAATGTACTAGGACTCCCTGTGTCGCGGGTGACATGGACAACACATCACTAAAGCTAATGACCCGAGCACAAACATTTATCTGTCAATGTGTAATCGAACCCGGGAAATGTTGCTTCGCTGGCAGAGAGACTACCAACTAAGCTACGAGGTTGACAGCAACGATAAAATGTACAATCAAACAAAACTACATCATTATCTTAATGGAATGTTTAACTGCGTTTTAAATTAAAGCGCGCAGTTAAATAAAATTATAAACATACTAAAGTTAACGTCTTAACCCAAAGTAGATTCGCTTGAGTGTTCAAAATATGCAAAGTAATTAGGTCACCAGGCGCCATCCCTGCGAGATTATAGCCGCCGGTTATCGCTGTAGCTTCCTCCAATTATTTATTGTTCGTATAAACTCTCAACTTTATTCCAATTAGAAATATTCATGATACCTTCCTCTTGTTAGGAGCATGTTTTATGATAATCGGTCGCTATTGACCGGGTTAAGTAACTTTGGGCGCGAACGGTAACTACGGATGAAGGCGAAACTTCTTGAGCGCTTCCAAGCTTTAAAAGGGCATGCTAAAACTTCTACATTTTTTAGAGGCGACCATCTCAGTCCTCAAGGGTAGCACTACATATGTGACCGAAATAGAACGAGATTACTAACAGTTGCTAACTGGACTATTACTAACAACAACTAACAGGACTAACAATCCCTGTCCCGTCCATAAATATAAAGGTTAACGTTACGTGATGTTTTATACTTGAAAAGTGCTTGTTAAAAATCAAGACTTCCATGCGTGAGAACAAGTTTCGAAACATACACGCATCGCTAACTTTTTGAAGTTATGTGCGCATTTGAAATAAATCAGCGCTTCGAAGGTGAACTTTATATTTACGAGACTCGATAACTATTCGTGCGAACTGCTGGATGCGGAGCGAGAGCGATTTGTTTGTGGTACTAATGTGTAATTGTATACCACAAACATGTTTGTACGTGTTTTGCTTTAGGGGAAGGAGCTGAAGGTCAGGTGATATTTGAATGTCCTACTTTAACGGTTTCCCCGCTCGAACTTAACAACCACAATAAAGATTGTGAATAAGCAGTGATAGCCAAATAGTTTAAACGTTGGACCCCCGAACGGGGAGTCTAAATTGAGGAGGTACAAATCTTCCACGCACTTCGAAATTTCAAGAATTATCAATTATTAGAAACTAATCTTCACTTGCTTGGGTGAAGAAAAACATCGCGATGAAATCTGCACACTGAGAATTCTCCATAATGTTCTCAAATGTGTGTGAAGTTTGCCAATCCACAATTGGGTAACGTGGTGCACTATAAGCCTCTACTCCTCATAAAATAATTGGAGATCCAAGCCCAGAAATGTGGCAGTTATAGGTTGCGATATAAAGTTTCTGAACTTAGAATACCTATATCCTTTAAACATCGCCCCAAAACTCACATTGGAAATCTAATATGTGGAACCACCGTATTCAAACTTGGATCCTTGTTCCTCCCCAAATCCGCTGCGATGACTAACGTGAGGGTTTTAATTGAGTACAAGGCTACAAACCCCACATAACCTGCAACCTGTGGATTTCTAAGTATCTTTGAAAGATTCCTCCTCGAAAATAGGCTAGACTAGATAGAATAGACAATCTAAGCTGTTATTCTTTTTATGGACGCTATTAGGTACATAGTATGAACCAAACTCCTATGTATTTATTTTCATTTTAAGCCCGTTTTTGGCGCTTTCTACAAAGCCACTTCTACGCAATCACTTTTTCTGCCCATTTCTGCTCCTTTTTAAACTAATGCGAATTTTAAACGACCTTGAGTAAGAGCATTCGCTAGAACGACTCAAGCAAACCTGTTTCACTTTCCGCCAAAATTAACCCTGAGTTAGGCTAATACGGCTCGATAAGCTTCCGTGACGTCACTTGGACTTAACCAAAGCTCGCTAAGTAGGTCAATCATGGCTCGGGCAAACTTGGCGCAAGCAAACAACCTTGATTGAGGGGCCGTTAATCGGTTTCTCTGAGGCAGATACAATGAAACTGTATCTTCCTTCTTCATAATTAAGGCTAATTTTATTGACACTACAACGCGACATGATTCTGTCATTCAGTATACATACATTGAGGACTCAAACTTAATATCCTCTGATTGACAAACTGAGATAATCTCGTCATTATGTCAAATGGAGACCGACAAAAAATCTAAGTATATCTCAAAATCTAAGCTCAAGACTTCGTAGATGGGTCTGAGAATATTAAATGGTCACCGCACATTAATATCAATAAGAAAAACGACATTGCTGACACGTTGCCAGGCAAGAAGGAAGCGAGGGACCCCTTTATTACCGCGTCTCCGATACTGGAACCGAAACACGTAATGAAACATTTCACGGTTAATTTTAGAAGGATGGTAAGGTAGTCGAGCAGGTAACCCTACAATTATGTAAGAAACACACGCTTTGCTGTCATTTGTTATGCGTACCGCGATGGACTGGAACAAATTGCCCACGTCGGTGTATCCGTTTGATTACAATGTGAATTTCAAGTAAAGAGTGAATAGGCGCTTCTTTAACGTTAGTGCGTTTTACCAAACAAAACTGCAACGCCACTTGCCATCAAGTGGGATCGTAATGAAGCGTTTACTTGTCTTATAGTAAGTAAAAAAGGATCCTATTTGATAAGATTGTTGTATTTAATAGTTCACGTCACATAATTATGTACGTACGTGTGCGGCAAGGTTATTCCCAAAGGAATATCGCACGCCTTCCCACATCAAAAATTCACACACACACATTTTGTCTTGCAATGGTTTGTCGGCAATTTATTGAAGTAAGTATATCAAAATTTTTTGGTTACAATTTTACGCAAATTGCTTTGGAGGGCACGTAAAGTCGGCCCCGGCTATTATCATTTGGTAGCAGTCGTTAAGTCATATCGGAGGCCTTCGGGCGGCCTAAAAACTTCCGACTCTTGGGTTGGCCATTTACCCCTCCACCAATCCGCACTGGAGCAGCGTGGTGGAGTATGCTCTAGGCCTCCTCAAGTATGTGGGGAGACCTGTGCTCAGTAGTGGGACATTAATAGGTTGAAGCGAGTGAATCATAAAACAAAAACCAACGTAAAACTCAAACAAAAAAGCACCGAACAACGTGACACGTAACAAATTAGCATTATTATTCCAAACCTAACGTAAATGCAACCGGAGGAGCAAAAACTTCTACTTGTACAAACACTTACTTAAACAAACACGGTTGTCAGACGTACACTTCTAAGCGAATATTCGTCTCGGCTAACATTTTGGTGTTGTAAGACATAAACAAAAATCCTCTAGCTTACTTTTACTAAAGCGCACCGCACACGATCGACATTCAACTATTAAAATTGTCGATTTTTCTGGATGTTGGAAGCGAAATCTTCAAAAGATAACTATTGTGACGTTATGCGGAATAACCCAATAAAACCACCTCAGCAGTTGTTTAGTCTCCGTGAAAAACCCGTATTAACATCGTTACTTCCTCTGTGCCTAAAGTAAATGTTTCAATGCTCCAAAATCACAGCAGTAATTGGCAGTTAATTCCAAACGCCAAGCTACCGTCTTTAGATAGACTAATAACTAAAGGAACCACTTTTCATATGTTAGCAGTCAACACATCCTAGACACAAAGACAATCCATTACAGTTGGTACACATTTAGCTTTTTTAAACGCGCGATTCGCCAACGCGCATTTTTAGAACTAAGCAAAGCGCCCGTTCACACGCGTATACCTACATAGAACCCCTTACGACCGTTGGTTTCAGAAATTTACATCAGAAGCTTTTGGGACACGTTGGCGGCTTCAAAGGTGAATTTGCTTATTCTCCAACTTTGAAACAAAAACATTTCACCTCCACGACCGTTGCGCAGAAAAGTTATCTGTCCGCTTGGTTAAAACCCAGTTAGTTTGAGGAGCAAACTAGAGCCAATCAAAAATTAGTGAGTTCCCTCTTAATCCACTAAACTCTCTATGATGAAACTGATTCACCGCGTCACTTTATTTCTTCTCTCTTATTTCTTGGGTGTTAACGCATTGGTGATGCCTTTGGTGTTCCTGATGTCCATGGACAGCGGTGACCACTTACCATCTTTCTTTTGTACTGGTTTTTCCGCTATAGGGGTCCACTCAACATAAGAACTCCAGCAAATAATAGGTAGAAGAAGAAGAACAAACTTTTATGTTGTCAGTTACACCTCGACAAAGCTTACAGTTAGACGATTTTAATTTACTTGATTTCCATGTTGCAGCTGCAGAAGTGCCAACATATCAAAAAAGGGTCGCACGCAGAATATGGCGCGGCATGACCGCGGCCTCTGATTTTCAGTGCGCCCGTCAATCGCGCGTAGACCAGACAGCGGCGCAGCAAGTGCTTTAAATGTTTTAATTATGCTGACTGCCATTTAGAAGTCAAGAAGAAGGTAGGTATATGTGACCACTTAACATGAGATGGTCAGCTCGTTCGCCAGCTAACGACATAAAATTATATTCGGACTCTTTGTACGCCGCCTTAGCATACTCCACAACTATCAACTCGATGAAGCAATCGTCCACTGAACCCTGAAACTGTGTAACAGTATAGTTCAGTTTGCAATATCTGTAGTATTATTAGATACACTTTTAACATACAACATAAATCTCTCAATATTGGTATTCTTGGTGTAGTTGATTTTATGCCATTATTTATGTAATGTTGTATTACTTTCATACTCTTAAAGGTTGTTCTTTCCGAGTAGGAATAGTATTGGAATTTCCGAGTTATGCATGTACTATAGAATTTATATAATTTGCTCTATTGATTTCAAACAGGATTTTAACCTGTGAACATTTAGCAGTCTTCAGGGTCTATTCACAGCAATAGGTACTACAATAATCTCATTCACGTCGAATTCTGGCGCTCAGGTTTTTAAACAGAATGTAAAAGGCTTTAATTATAGCCGAATTAATTTGGCAGAATTCGTACATGAGAACTATGTACACTACTCGTACCTATCAGTTACGCAAATACTGCACCTAGAAAGATAATCTAATGTCAAATCCGCGCACTTAAGTTTGAAAACGACCCCAAATAAATCAACATGAGATCAATTCAGATAGCAATTCCTGTACATCATAATTCTTTAACTTCTACCTTCAACTTTCAAGAGAACTGTTAACGGTTGACTGTATCATAGACCGCCAACGTTAGTGATGAACGCTTGAATCGCGTGCTACCCAGCGACCTCGACCACGCCTAATAGTTCTGTGCCTCTAGTCACTAAGTTAAGAATTTAAGACCAGACCTTGCGGCATGCGGTAGCGGCGTGCGCGGCTTGAGACGCGGCCTCAGCGCCTTGCAGCGCGAACGATGCATTAACGGCCGTATCCAATATCCTGTTTTTATAATCTTCGGATAAGTTGGTAAGTAATATTATATTGTTATGTGACTTTTTGACAGTTGCTAGGCCATTCAATGAGGATTTTGGTTACATAGATTATTGTTGTTATTGTTGTTGTATTGCTGTTGAACTGAATTAACAGGGATTGTCTAAGACAGAAACTATATAATTATCAGGTTTGGTTGAAATGGCCTTTGAAAATATAACCCTTGCCCACTTCTCAAATAATAATAAGACAGATAACCAATTAAAAATTTAGAACACAGGTTCTTTTAAGTATCACTTCTATTCGAGAGTAGTTTTAAATACTTGGAAATTATGCTTTCATCCGACTCAAATTTTGAAAGTAAATGACAATTTAATTAGAACTCTCGAAATTCTTAAATTGCTTGTAAAAATTACTGAGATACAATAAAGTCGATACTGGTGTATCTACTACACACGTATTTTGTTTGTAAGAAACAAAAAATATTTTGATTTGAGTTTCCTAATTCGACGCGCATTATTTTCGTTTATGTTCATTGTCCACGAATATTTTTCAAGAGTAGTCGGATTTTTATTTTCACATAAATATCTATTGCTGGTCTATTTGGTTGTTATCGTTAGATATCAGTCGTTAAATAAGGTGTTGTAAAATAACGAATCGCAGGCCGCAGCCGCACTCCATTCATAATTCTCGTAGGCACGAGTCAAGGCTAACGGAATTCCAGTACTAGTATGAAGCTTTGAGTTGCTAGGCGTGACAATTCAGTATACCTACTACTCAAATGGACACTGATTGCCATCAGACTAATTCTGTGGGTAGAGCTTTTCGATGTTAATTTATATTAATGGCTTTAGTTAGCGTTTATGAAAAGTAAAATACAATGTCTGTCTGTTTCAGTTTGTTTATCTCCACTGACTATTTGACCTCGGAAAAAGACCACATTATCATTAACTCACAAATTGCTCACCAATGGGTTGCAACTTTTGAGGAATTTATATGCCCCATACCCGATATCATAGCAAGATAAGGCAAAATTATGGATACAAAGGAACCTAACCCTGATCAATATCCGAATAGGTGCTTTTTTAAAATTCCACGATCTATAAAAGGACAACCCCAATTCCCATACAACCTCAGGCCAGACATGACAAAACTGAAAATTTGCCATCAATTAGAACATAATATATTGTTTAAGTGACACAATTTTCAGGGCTGCCAGCAATGGCCATTTAAAGTAATCGTAGGATAAACATAAGGTTTATAGGTTATAATTTTCGCAAAGTAGGCATTGAATGTCACTTTGAGTGTTACCTGTTTATTGAAGGAAATATCAATAAATGATAATGGTACTTAAGTCAATTTTTGTATAATTATCTTTAATAATAATATACTAATTGTAAATACCCGTACGTACTACGTTCATAGTACCTACCTACATACTTATCAGTTATCATTAGGTATCTATTAATTAATTGCGTTGATCTGTAAACCTATAGGAAAGTACGTGCATTTGTAGCTAGTACAATATTAAAAGGCAGTTCCTTTAAAACAAAAAACACTGCTTTTACTATTATCAATATGACAATTTATTAGCTAAACCAATATTAGGCAGCTATATGTAAGTAGTCTTCGAAGGGGAATTCATATTAAAAACAGTTTCTTTTTTAAGAAGTTTAATAATTATCATCTTCATTATAATATATTAATACATTGTCCAAGGATTGTGCAGGAGGCGCTATATTCTCTTGGTACCTTGCCCAACCAAGGTACCATATAATGCTCATAGTATGAGCACAGCAACCCACAGTCCTTTTCCCCACCACGCAGTTGCAATAATATTGAACTATGGCATCCCTCCCGCTTTTTGTACTATCAATCAAAATATATAAAAAATAAGTTTTAGAACTTATGTGCCTAGACTGTATTCGGCCTCTTAACAACCACGTGGTCTCCGATACCGACAGCTCTTGTAGTAGATAGCTGTCGACCTCTCTGCATACTTCAATCGTATACCTGCCATTTGCTCTTATATGCTCCCCATAATATGACCGAGCCTGTTTTAATTGGTATGTACCAAGTGAGATGAGTATAAGCTCACTAAATGATAGCTCAGGAAATTCTCTTAAATTATCTCGGTCAATATCAATGGGCTGATATTCAGCCCTACGTCTATTTACGTTATTATTAATGATGTAATAACTTAGTCGGTTTTCTACATACATATATTGATGAATCTTCTGGAGAATTTCCTGAGCGTCATCGCGGTTTGTTATGGGGGGGGTGAAAAGCATTAATTAGAGCGGCAGCTACTAAAAAATCAACCATTAGGTTTTTAGAGGCTGTCTTAAAATAATCCTGCCTAAGCAGTTTAAAGTCGCGCTTAAAACGCCCATTGACTACCTCTACTACCCACCTACATATTGTAACTGCCCTGGATTTGTTCGCTGCTAAAGTTGGAAGTTGGGATTCACCCGTCTGTAATGACTCTGACACATATGTCCTGTAGCCATAATCATTAAGATATGGTAGTGCATCGCGAAACCCCCTATCTAAAATAAAGGCGTCACCAGGTTGAAAGTATTGTCTTAATGCAGAATTATCTTTAAATTCATTTTTCATAATTTCTGCATCAGAGGTAGTAGCGGGATAGGGACCTAGCACTTCTACTATGTATCCATCTGTACACACCATCAAACGGGTTACTAGATTTTGGTACTTGTGGAGGCTGTAAGTTTTTTTTTTGATATGAATAGTTACTGCTTTTTTGCACATAAATATATGTGCCATCTAAAATAACTATTGGTTTTATATCACCGTTGTAGTCACCAAACAATCCATTAGGAATTAAAAGATTTCTATCTATTATTTGTTCTCTGGTAATATTATTTATTCCCATATGATAAGGCACAAAATTATCCATTACGTTTTTTCTAGCTTTATTTATAAGTATACCTAGAGTACTTTTTGGTATTTTTAACAGTGACGATAATCGTTCATCAGAGTCCCCAGTTCTTAGCTTTATTAAATAAGCAGCTAATGAAGTTGACCCCCTTTTATTATTTAACTGAGGTAGCCTACTCAGAATCTGTTGAAACTGTACTTTATTAAAACCTACCCAGTGGTAAAAAATATGGTCATCAATGCTGTTAATATTTTCAAAGTCCAGCAATTTAGATTCCACATCTTTTACGATCAACATGTCTTGTATTTGGTTTGCTGTAAACATGTTATTTATATTTTCAGTAATTCCATTTAGGAAATCCCATGATGTGCATGATAAATGAAAATCACACAAGCGGTTATTAGGTGGTACATAATAATTGTACATTTTTAGCAAAAATTGACGCTTATTAAGGGGAACATTATTTCGTTCTCTTCTCTGACACCCTTCAATAAAACATCTGCTCTCTGTTACACTTGGTCCAAAATAATCGGGCAATATTATGGAGGCTACAGGGCCAGTAGGGATTATCCTTTCAACCGGTTGAGGTTGTTGTGCTGGTTGTGATGGTTCTTGCCAATTATTTCCTTCTACTGACGAAACAGGCTCATTGACCGTTGATGAAGATGAAGCTGATGTTGAGGGACCCGAATGGAAGTGTCGAGTTGCTGTTTTTGCTCTTTGTCAACAAGAGTGACATACAACACTTGAAGCACCAACCTAAAAATAAATAGCAAGTTTGAAAATGCTTGAGACTGAAAGAAATACAATTTCTATTTAATTTTTTTTTTGTGTGTTGTTTAGTAATTTATGCTTACACACTCGTACCCTCGCAGAAGCATTTCTTGTATTGCAGGTGGCATGGACAATACAAATAATATCACTAACACCCAGGACCAAATAAATATCAGCCCACCAGGATCAAACATGCTCACTTTGCATTCTAGACTTTAGAATAGACTTTATTGCCTTGGTGGTGATAGCCCAGAGATGAACAATTCAAAATCTCATTCGAGATTTTAGTAACCCTGCTGCACACGTGAATAGTGTTCTATTACTGTTTTTTAACCCCCCTCAGTATTTTTTTGGCAAATATATTCAATGTACAGACACGTTTTTACAGTTTTATTATAAATATAGATAAACTCTATAAAACTACACACCGTTCTTGGTAAAATCCATTCCTTTATAACATCCCTTATTCTGCGTTCTTGCTCAGAGGCAGTACATAATTGGTGAAACCGTATTCTTCTTAAAAGACACCGTCCACAGAGAATGCAAACTAGACGGTGCCCCATAGATGACATCTCTGGTCTGTTTTCAACATTTAATTCACTGCTGGCGACATTCCAACAAGCTTGGCAGACAAAATCATTAGAATGGACCTGAAAAAATATTTAGTTTCATTAATATTAAGTACGCTTATAGTCAGGGGTCTCAAATGAATTACATGGGTATGTATAAAAATCTATTAATAGTAGCAGTAGCAGTTTAGAGATTATAGAATAACTAAGTACTTACAACTTGAGGAGCGATCCATTCCCGTGGCAAGTATCGCGTCATCGTCCAATGATCTTCTTCCAATAGCATTACAGCGATTGGTTGCTATTCCACACTTAGTACACAGATTCATGTTGATTTCAAGCAAACCTGTTAAAGGTTATACAAGGAAGCAGGATTCAGTTTAACCGGTGTTCTAGCCAATGTCAATAGAGATTGCAGGGTACGTAATCCAGTGTTCAGGCAAAGGTCAGTCAGAAGGCAGTCGATCTCGGAGTCCAGTATTCAAGCAGAAGTTGTAGTATAGATATATAAATCGCAAAAACAACGTAAAATCGCAAAAACAACGAAAACACATTCACCAGCGCAAGAGTACGAAAGCGAATAGAAAACACAAACAGAACTCTATAGTGACATTGACATTTTGACATACGTAGTGATTGACATTTGACAAAATGGACGACATTTTTAAATCGATTCATTGAAGTACTCAGTATCGATTTTTGTTTTCTTCTAGACATCAAACCACCTCAATAAAATAATAGTAGTTTATTTGTATATTATGGATAATATCAACATACATTTTAAACATAATTCATTTGAATAAAGACGTGTAACCGTGGGAACGACAGCCAACAATCGATTATTTACTCGATAGTTAAAATAATGTAACGTTACGAGTTCCCATATCTACGTACGGGCAAGCCCTATTTGCGTACTATGATAAACATTTACAGAGATAGCATTTATTAATACGATTAAAAACTTATAGTGTCATAGTGTCAGATATTTACGGAGACAGTGATAAATATTAAAAAAAGAAAAAATTAATATCTCCGTTTGACCATTGACAATCAAGCTAATATTTATTTACGTAAATTAAGTAAATAAGACAATTTTTTTGGTATATAATTGATACGTGTCAAGTCTTGGCCGGAAATTGGGTCTCTCCTTTAACTACACCACCTACATAAACTTCTACAGAAGAAACTAAACGTCGTGCAGTACACGTATTCGAAAAAAGAAAAAGCATCCGCTTCTCTGAGAGTCATTCAGAAACACAATCCCTTCAGATATGCCGCCGACACATTCCAATCAACGCAAGTGCCGGCAATTGCACGTCTAAACTGGAGCAAATATTTGTTCAAACTGGCAGAAAATTGGGAAACTTTGTCGCAATAAAGACCGAGCGTCGAACTAAATTTACAACGACTAAATATAATTCTCTTTGCCGTGCCGCACTTGGAGTGTGTCGGAGTTAGCTAAGCTGGAAATTGGAAAGTCGATACCGAGAATGGGACTATGTTTCAAACAAATATCTAGACAACAACTACTTGCCATTGGCAAAGGACGTTGTTGGTGAATCGTGTGAATCGATTGTTGTCTAAGCTAATCTCGAAATGATAGGAGCCGATGGAGGAGAAATTGTTCTAAGTATAAGAAGATTTTTACTATTTGAAATCGAAGTGGAAAAAGGTATACAACTCGCTTTACTACTTTCTTTGAATAAAATAACCATGGAAAACAGATCAGGCATTCGATTATAATTTTTACAAGTAACAATAAACCGTTATGCTTCCAACAGAAGTGACCTAATGACGACTGACGATGATCCCAATTGGCCTATCCACTTGCCATTGCATGAAAAGGATTTATAAACCAGTCAAAGAAGAAGTAAAAGAACTTCCCGCGAGTTTGTTACTTGTACAACTAGTACATCTACGCCGGAAATAGCGTTTGCCAACGCTAACAACCAAATTGGGAAACTTAGCTGCAATAAACTAGTTGAACTACATTACAACTATCTCAGACTACGCAAACATTATATAGTCCTAAGCATTTAAGTTTTTGTGGAATTCTTCACAACAAACTTTGACAAAGTCAAGTGTCAAGAGATTTCTGAATTCCGCTAGTAAAATGATTCCTACAGAATCTTGTGAAAGTAAAGTTGAAAATAAATATTCAACAATGCTTATAGACAAATTAAATTAAAAATTAATTTAAAAGAAAAAAAATTATTAGAAAATGTAGAAACAACTGGGCCATTGTGGACCTTCTATAACCCAAGACTTGTATTGCTGGGTTTGCCAATAGCTGTAGATCATATAGGCATTTTCTCGGTTTAATCGACCGACATCGTCTCGGACAATTACAACAGTTACAAAGAAATCATTAACTACACTTCGTCATAAACAAAGACTCTAAGCATATAACTGATCCCTAAAACGTTCACACACACCCTCTCATTAATTCAACGAAGTCAAAAAAGTTACTCAAACTAGAGTAGCAGCGTGCAAAGATTGCGGACACCCGTTACTTTAATCTTGTTATAACTTGGAATCGACAGTGTGAATTGCAAGTTGCAGACGCGACAAAGATCGCCGATGTCACGTCCGGGACACTTAGCAGGAAGAGGGGGCAAGATTGGGGAAGGCACCCCATCAGCCTCCCCCACCCTCTTAAGCCGATGCGGCGCTGCGACAATACGAAGAAAAAATCGGTCAAGTACAACTGATACGAGTCGTGGATCGAAGAATCCGTATTGTTACAAGAACTCGAGCTCGTGTGGCGTAACAAATTTATCTGCCTATTATTAGTTCTGCGACGAAAATTTCATACTTCGAAGTACAACGGATAGTTACAACGGATTTTGTTAAAATTGTTTTAAATGGTCCTATTTTACCTCAGTTCTTAGTAAGGTACACAAGTAATTTACGTTGTTTCGTTAAACCTGTGCCTATTATTACTTATCAGGGCCCGTCATATTTATTCCAAAGAGGAATAAGATTCCAGACATTCTTATATTTCATGTTTAAGTATACCATTGTATTGATTTCAGGGTCAATTTTTTACGTTCTATAAATTGGAAAGATATTTGTTTATTGCAATAGTTACAATAATTTAATTATGTATAGACATCAAAATTTCTAAACCCGGAAAAGATAAGGGGAAAACAGTACTATAGAGCATAGAGGACACGTATACTCCCTAGCCAAGTAAGGAATGTACGCAATTTTAAATTCAGGCTGTGAGTCGGTACGCAGTGTGGATGTGTGAATTCACACGTGAATCGCGGCACAGAGGGCACATTTTTTGAATAATTGTAAAAGAGCATAAACGTCATGCAAGAAGCCAGTGAACTGAAATCACTCATGTAACTGGAGTGGAAACCGTCGTGAACGCTGATGAAAGCGATAAAAAAGTAACTCAATTACATTTGTATAGTATTACATTTTGCGATTAAAAAAAATAATTTTGATTTAACAATGAAACAAATATTTCATAATTATTATTAACATAAATGTGTACCTACATATTTTTTTAATACACTAATAATTCGATGTGGGTAATTCATTTCAACGCGATCTATCATTTCAAAATGGTATTCTAAATTGTGAAACTAAAGTTAGGTCATAAATTCCCATAAAAAGAGTATATGTCAGTAAGCGTATACAATGTGTAAGTGTACAAGAAATCTAACTACGATTACACGTTAATAAAGTTAAGTTAAAACGACTAAATAATATCTAAGGACTGGAATAGTTAAGTAGTACCTTCATTAATAAACACGGCATGTTATCGCATTTGTACACGCATGGCTTCACTTTAGCTACATGATAAGTTCAATTATGCAACAACGACAGTCGAAGGAGATGTAGGTAGTTAAATAAATAAGCGAGGTAAGTGGAAAATGGTGCGCAAAACCAAAACTAATCAAGGAGTCGACCTGCCAGGGTAGCAGAAAGTGAAGAGAGGTCGATTGAGTATTCAGTACACGGCCGTAGCAGTCCGGGCGGTATCACCGCTAATCAGACTATCCCGTGACATGCGGCTCCAATGTATCGGGGTAGCAGGCGAGCAGAGTGGTAAATAGCCGCGATGTTTGATACATGGATTAACTTATTAAGCGCTTTCGTACGCCATGGTAAATTACGTTCATGATCGCATGTAAGTAAGTTAAGGTTATTCGTGCATTATGTTGTAGTTGAGATTTACTCTTTTAAAGAAAAAAAAATCTACATTTTTTTAATACAAACTGTAACTATGTCAAATCTCAAACTTGCATGAGACAATATGCTTGAAAGAAAATGAAAAATGTCCTCTTCGCGTAGTAGATTTGGATATTGTCACTTTCGGTACGTTAATAAGGCACCTAAAAAGCAAAATATGTATATAATTATTCGTCAACGCCTATTCCGGAGGAGTCCGAAATAACCCAAAAGAAAACAACTAACAAACGAAAAATGATAATAACTATCAGCTTCTTATTGTGTTAAGTGGCATTACATTGTGGCAGACACATACGGAAAATAAATTTATAAAAAACATTATCAATGAAAGCAAAATAATTTCAACTACATCATAGTAAAAGCCGACATTTATCCATATCCAGGGATGTAGTTAGCAAGGCACATTTGCCAAGGGCTCGGAACCAATCAAATAAAACTGTTTGATCCCTATTAGCGTTCAAGGCACGTGCCGCTCGATGGAAACTTCTTGACGCGACTTTCTATTTACGGTCATCCATGTTACCAATTACGGTTAAAATCAGTGTATCGGTAAGAAAGTCTTCACCGGATAACCCGTTATAGTAACGGGATGATAAAATTATATTTGCGGTATTTACAGTTTTAAGTTTAAACACCGGTAACCGAAGTTCTCCGGAATATTAATGGTAAACATATTTTTGAAGTGAATACTTCTTAAGTATCGTTGTGATTTTGTTTTTTTTTATTGCTAACCCGAGGCAATACGCGTCATGACATACACATATACAGCCAAACAGATAAACAATAAAAGAAGTATTTGGCCTACATCTACACTAACATTAGGTACCTGTTGCGAGTATTTTTTATATATCCATTTTGTACTATCTTAATATTGTTTAAATTAAGATATCAGTCAAGATTTAGGGCCTGTTTCACCGGTTACGGATAAAGTTCCGGATAGCCCTAGGAACTCAACTCCCAGATAAACTCCAACTTTTGGCTTCTCAGGTAATCTGATAGAAGTGACAGAGAAAAGTGTTGGTTAGGGTATCTGCCAGTTCAAGTGGCTGTTAGGCGTTATCTGACGGATAAAAAATGCTTCAAGTGGCGTTTCTATAACACATTTGGAATTTGAACTGTAGTAAATCATATTATTATGAATCCTACTATTTTCGTTCTATAATGATAAAATTATACTTGAAAATATTAAAAAAAGTCGAATTGGATTATTTTGAACAAAAAGTATTTTATTAATTAAGTTTTCAAAATAATTTTCAAATGACAATAATTTACGTAGTAGTAACGAAACGCAAAAGCGACGTTGCCGCTCCGTCATCTGTTAAGTGGCAGATAAATTCCTAGGGCTATCCGGAACTTTATCCGTAACTGGTGAAACTGGCCCTAAAGGTCAGTAACAGGCCTAAGAATAGTTTTATTGAAAAATAAAAAAGGAACGTTAGATATTCCAGAATTTAATGAAATTCACATGCATCAGATATCTATAAAATCAATTGCTGTTCGTTTGTCTCGCTAAAACTCGAGAACGCCTGGGCTGATTTGACTAATTTTGGTTTCCAATAACTTGTTGAAGTCCAGGGAAGGTTTAAAAGGTGAGTGCTTGGAATGTAGTAAAAACAAAAATTTATTATAGAGCGGTACGAAGTTCGCTGGGACAGCTATAATTTATATATGTCAGTGGACTTAGTTAACAGAAGAATGTGAGTAACGGAGTTAGAGAATTAATTTTAATTAGACCCAACTCGACTGCTGTTCAAATGTTATAATGAATTTCATTCGTAAAATAAACAACCTAAATTATTTTTTGCCTAAAGGGCTGGCGAAAAAGACGGGCCTGATGGTAAGTGGTGTCACCGTCGTCTATGGACAAGTGCAACATCAGACGACTCATATAATCTACTTAGTAAAACGGTAATAGACACAGGGAATCCTAGTGTGAGGTATGAATGTGTAGCGCTGTTTATTTATTTAATTCTTGGGCGAACCGCTTCTCTAATAATATTGATATTACGAGTGTCCAAGGGCGACGAGCACATACCATCAGCCGGTCCGACAGCACGATTGTCGACTGTTTACATAAAAAAACTAACACGACACTTCGACATATTATGTCAACAAGTCCAATTTCTATCCCAACAATGAAAAATAAACACAAGTAATTTTTTTTATTGTAGTCTTCCCCATTGGGTGTTTACCTAATAGCTTTCCATTATACAGAAAATTTTCCGTTTCGATTTAACTTGCGTTAAAGTTTTGTCCTGTAATTGGACCAAACTTTAAAGCATAACTTGCTTTATATTTTGTTATTATAGGGCAAGTTAAATATTAGGGCATAATTTACATCAAATTGAATATTAATTGATTCTCCATAAAATCGGTACTGACCACTTCATAAACAATAACTACACTCTGATTTTGTAAGACTTGATTTATTACTAGTATCTGCCCTCGCTTCGCTTTTCTATTACCTACATACATTCTCTAAGACCTACATTAATTATTACCAACTTTGTTACAGAATGTCTAAAGACGCTCTTTGAAGGAAACGGGAACCTTTAAGGACATTAGACACACTCAACTCCCACCGACGGGTGGGACCATTGAGTTTTAGTTATGTCGAAGAGTCGGTGACGACCGACTAGTTGGTGAAATGTGCGAAGTCCTTTATATGGCTCATTTGAAAACGGCGCAACGTACCGTAACATTTAATGTTCCAGCGCGGAATGTCACGAAACTTGATATAGTTCCAGTACATTGATACGGTTCCCAAAGAACGGGACAAAAGCACCAAGATATCAGCGTGCGGTCTACAATAACACCGAGTTTTGCTTCCTTTCAAGTTTCTATTATACGCGAACACAGCATAAGAAAGTTTATAATGAGATTACAAAATATACACAGGAAGTGTCGTTGATTCGTGATTCAAATCTTGGATAATATTTTAATGCCGTTCGTCACAGGAGTTAAGTTTTAATAAAGAATAAGTCCAATGTTTAAGATATTTATATTTTACTGCGGCAGCGTCCTTTCCTTTGGAAATGACCGGCAATTTACGTATTCCACAACGTTTAACTACCAAACTTGTGTCGTAAATTAGGTTAGGTTATTTAATAGGTTGTGTCTACTAATAAAATTAGATTGTCATTAACATGTGAAATCGCATCAGTTATGTTTATTCGATTTAAAACGAAATTACACATTTTCGACAAGATTGAATAAAAAATGGTCACATCCAGGTACAACACAGTATAGTGTAAAACTTAGTTGAAAACTGCGGATGATATCACTTCAAGACGAAGAAACACAGATGAGTTACGCAAACGATGAAAAAACTGTACAAATCAAACATTCAAGTGGCGGACGGCTCTCTATCGGATCGATGGAATTTGATTCTACCCTCAGCATTGCGTAACACCAGCTCCGTCATAGTTTGTGGTCCGAATACATTACCGATGTTGCTAGTACAGGGCGCATTTTATATTCAAAACAGTGGCACGCATAGGAGGGATCGCGGTGCCAAAAAACGTATCCATCAAAGCGTTGGAAAACAGGCTGTTTGTGTAAAGGCGGTCAGGGCTGTTTATTGTTGGTAGGTATTCGAATATTTTGGAAGTGATACGAATAAAACTGACCAAGTAAGTACCTAAATCCGGTCAAGCGAGAATAGGGGTTCCTTACGACCGAGCGGTATTTAATGTAATTATTGATTGGGAACCCCTTATGGGATCTAACTTGTATACTTTTTTTATTATTTTTTGTCGTAGCGGCCACAGTAACATGAATCTGTGAAAATTTCAGGTATCTGTCTATTTCTGTCTAAGACATAGAGCCCTGTGACAGACAGACAGCGAAGACATAAATATTCCGGATCCAACAAGAGGGTAATTTTATTCGAAGTTGGTTTTTCGGACCTCTAAAAACTGCCAAATTGGTATTTAATTTAAGTCTGGGATCAGAAACTTAGTTTATTATCGTATAATTTTAAAGAACAAAAAGTGTTTTGTTTTACATATTTTTAAAAGAGCTACGACATAAAACCAAATCGACGTTATGGGCACTAAATTTAATTCTCTATTTCGAATGACACTTCAATCAACACCGATGCACTACCGGAACCATCCAGCCGTTTCCAACACGGAATGGGAGCAAAGCCGATTCTGTGAAATGACGGAAATAGAGTTCCCTTTACTTGAAAATGCAGCAACTGTGGGATGATGTTAAATTTAACGAGGTTAATTTACGACAAATCGAAAATAATGTCACTTATTCATCTCGATTTGACGATGTTAATTTAATTGTGGATTATGAACGTCTAGGTAATCCTGTTAACTGTCGAAATAGAGATAAGTGCAGTATATGAATTGGTATTTGAAAATATATTGACGCCTTATTTCATAAAACTTCTAAGTACGAAATTGCTCATAACCCGCCGGCTTGTGGCAATCGTAAATGATAGGCCGAGTTTTAGCACGGTTGCGGACAAAAGTTTGATGGGTAAATTCTTGTGGCAAAATTGAATCAGCGCTTCCGTTCTAGGAGGGAATGTAAACTTACCTACCCTCCTAGCACGGAATCTTTCACTAAAGCTATAAATTTAGAGATGTAATTGCTTCATAGCAGTTTAGTCTTATTCATAGCAAAAGATCAGGTTAAAAAACAAAACAATGGGTCATTATATACTACAATATAATTCCCGGATTTAGTGCAAAGAGAACAAAAAACGAAACGTTGGAAATAGATGGGAATAGTTGGGAATAGATAAATAAATAAAGTAATTTGTAATATTTATATAATAGCAGAAGAACATTATGGATTGTGGCAATGATGACGATAATTGATAAATTATATATACGCTCTTTAATAGATATTAGTACCAATCGCGATTTCAATGTTAGACCTGAGTGAAGAAGATACCTGTCAACTTTATCAACTGAGCACTTTTACAAAAATAAACAGCGCGTACTTTTATAATTCATCTGTACAAATACTAATATTTCAAATGAACAACATCTTTCATTCAACATCGTATGTTTCAAGTGAACAACATCTTTCATTCAACATCGTATGGTAACAACAGTCTGTAGTTATTTCTGTACCTAAAAGCGTCATTAAATTTCGCAAACTTTATGAATGACATTTGTATTAACACCATATATTTTAGACATTATAAGGTAGCTTACACATGTCATCTACTCTACACGACTTTTTAGTAAATTTTCTAATGATTTTACCATTATTCAAAACAGTTGGCAATTAACTTAATCCAGACGTCAATTTCACAGCTGATCGGGAAACTCGAGAAACGTGAAAGTCGTACAAAACTGATGATTCATTACGGCGCGAAGTGCGTGGACGTATAAAAGTACTTGTCCCGAGCCGTGTAAAGCTGGCCAGTATTGATGGAGAGGAAATTTTAATTGATTGAGAATTGGGCACGAACGTTGGAGATGACCCAATTCGGATTGATTTGGATTGACGAGGTTTTTTCGACACATTTAGTCAGTTTCGTATTCCATCTTCTGTAGTTTACGGTATTCCGTTATTTATTGAATCAGCTTTAAAATTTCATAGTAATACATTGAACTTTTAATTAATGCTTACTCAGATCGTAAGCTTCAATTTTAATGGTTAAAATTCGTGACTGTGGTAGGCGACTTTTCTATTAACGTTAAAAAGGTTCAAATATTTACATCAGTACTTGAAAATTTTCCGGTCTTCCGAATAGGGAACATAAAATTTGAATCATAAACACTACGTATAACATAGACGTTAGTTAAACTTCATTGTAAGCGTATCTATCAAGGTGTCATGGTCTGCGGTAATTTCGTTGTTTACATGTTTGATTAGCGGTAGTGATATCAGATCTTCTTTGACAAGTGACCTCGTCACGTTTCTCTGTTGTTATGCCATTTAACTCCAGTAATTACGAATCTAAACTTCGTCATTATTTACAGCTTTTAAGATATACCCAAACCAGAAAAGTACTTTTAAGCCAAGTTTGCGCGCGCGCGCGCGCACGCGTGTGTGTGTGTGTGTGCGTAAAATGTAATGTTTGTTTGTTCTGTTCAGTATAATAAATTGAGTCTCATTTGTCGGTCAGCTTATTCGATAATTACATTCAACCAACGTTTGATTTAGTCAAATGGGTTGCATTACGTCCAATTGGCATTGTCGAATCGAGGTTATGTCATGGTAATCTCAGTAAATAGGTTATCGTTATTCAAGACAATAAATGAAAAATAATAATATATTCGTAGCTTATTAAAAATTCATTGAGAACATGGTAATCCTAAACGTTTTTCTAGCAGCAATATACTATCAAGGACTTAATTCTAGTGTGTTTGTGGCAAAAGAGTGGCACGATTCCAGACTACCTATATTTTAACTAGTAGGTTCTTTAGAATTTATAACGTCCCACTGCTGGACACGGGTTCCTCTCACAATAAGGGATAGTCAATAGTCGTCCACCACGCTGACCAAACGCGGATACTCTTTACACAATCACGAGAAAAGTATGAACCACTCTCAGATGTACGGATAATCAGAAGGTTACCTTTAAATAAAGGTACTAACGTACCATAAAACGCATACAAAGATGTAGTAAGTCGGTATCCTATAGAATCTATATCTATAGTAATCTATTGTAGCATTGACTTAATGTATAGTATAGATGAATTATAGATCCATGTATACGCGTGTCGTTATATTATGCGTACGTTTATGGACGGTGCGGCCACGCGCGCACAATCAAGCTTCGTAAGTACCTTAGTAAAGTTGACCTATTGTTCTTAGTGTACATTGTCGTTTTTCAATTTGGTCCGGTCGTTTTACGCTCGGACTAAGTAGCAATGGCAGGTGAGACTACAACACGAAAACGCTTTACGCACGCCACGCAATTTTTTTCAATTTGCATAATGGATTTCACTAATTTTATTTATAATCAGAGTTTTTTACGTTTGTGACAATTGACCACCGCTTAAGACCATCCGTACACCATAGCCATTACTGAAACCTTGTAGGAATGGAAAATCACTCATTAGAAGCAATCTCCGTCAGTCCCGTGGACTAGAAGACCCTGTCTCCGAAGTGGGGAGGGATCCCGGGTTCGATTCCCGGGGCAGACAGTCAGATGACAGATAAATATGTTCTCGGGTCGTGGGTGTGATCATATCTTATTTATGTTGACCGTTCCTACGAGACAGAATCCTAATGCGAGAGTAGGAGTGTGTAAACATTTATTTCAAATCACTGTTAATCTAACTCAATATATTTTACCTTGTATAAATATTGGTCAGTAATTCTATCCGCATCCAATTTAGCCGCTCTCACCCGAGGGCGCGCGATGTTCAAAAGGTATCACAATTCACTGTAAAGCTATACCGCAATCACGATTGGACTTAAGTAGGTTATGTATCAACCTGAATTGGTATTTTATGAAATACGACTTGAAATTTAATCAAGACGAAACAACAAGGAGGATAATAATTTTACTATGAATTCCTATTTGACGATGAAGATCTTTACAAAAATGTGTTTGGCAAAACCTTTTAAGAAAGCAAACCTAACCAAAAAATACTACAATAAAACGAATTGAGATGTTAAAACACAACAAGAAAACTAGAACCGTAGAACCTGTTCATCATCATCATCATCACAACCCATAACTGTCCCACTGCTGCTCACGGGTCTCCTCTCACAGTGTGAGGGGTATAGGCCATAGTCCACCAAGCTGGCCAAGTGCGGATTGGTGGACTTCACACACCTTTGAGAACATTATGGAGAATTCTCAGGTGTGCAGGTTTCCTCACGATGTTTTCCTTCACCGAAGCAAGTGATAATTAAATATTAATACGCACATTAACGCACCACTAATTTTTGAAAATTAGTGGTGCGTGCGGGGTTTGAACCCGGACCCTCCGGTTCGGTAGTCCAACGTTCAACCACACGGCTATCACTGCTCTAGAACCTGTTAAAATAATCAAAATTCTAAAATCTTTATTTCCTTGTCAGTGAGCTTAGAAAACCCATTTCAAATAGCAGTCGAATTTGGATCATTTATTTCCGTATCTTAGAGCATATTGAGAGAAAAAGGAACCGTATATTTGAAATTTCGCATTTTAGATCTCGTATTCTGGGCTCGCTTCGTAACTTGACATGATTTATCGCTAAGAAATGTTAAAAATAATTCAAATTCAATTGATAATACACCATAAAATATTGGTATGAAAGGTGAAAATACAACTGATGAGATTTAAAATTTCAGTCGGTATATGTATGTATATTCAATAGAGCCTAGAGTTCGCCCGCGGGGTAGTACTACCGCCCGCCACGGTAGGTACTATCAATTTCTACCGTGTAATAATTGTTATAACAGCAATTGTGTTCCAGATACAAAGGTGTGGAGGTGTGGAACAACTTTTTTAGAAGCGATATAAATAACGTAAATATACTACGTAATATAAATAAAGTATAAATAACAAGACTTACTTTCACTAACAGTCCCTGTCCCAGTCGTCATACTTACAAACTAACCAGCTAATGTTCTACACTGTCTCCTAACCGGACTAACTATCCCAGTCCCCATTTGAGTCTTATTCTAAGTCGTTCACAGTTGTTATGGGCGGCAGCGGAAGGTGGTGGTGCATGCTCGTTTGCTACCTTAATTCCATAAAAAAGTCCTGATAATCAAGTTAATGGTGAATCCGGTCATATAGTAATAATTACAGTTTTAATCAAACCACAACAGGTAAAAACCGGTATTATTGGTATCATTTCTAACAAAACAATAACGACAGCCTAGACATCGAAGCATCAGACGAATCGAATTGAACTGCTAAATAAATGTTGGAGAGCGATCATGTCGAGTGACGGGTGATACGGGTCGAAGTGGGGCGTTCATATAAAGTGGATTAAGTTATACGTTGAAAATATATAGAACGAGTATCCACTTCAAGAAAGCATTGAGACATAATTGAAAAAACAAAACTCTAAGAAACTTAGCCGAAGCTAATTTTGAATACACGACGCGTTGTCATGCAATGTCTTGTAATGTAAAGCTTAACGAGTTATTACTTGGAAGCAACGAGAGGAAAAATTGGTTAATACCTGAATGCTTCCAATGATTTTAAAAATTCAGTTTGTCAAATTGAGCACCGATTATTCCTCTTTATTGGTTACAAATGATAGTATAAGCGTTTCGTAATAACGGTTCGTTGCACCACTACAAAAACCATACAATACAAAATTATTTGTGCTAAATCGATGATTTAAAGATTTAAGAGTCTTTTTATCTGGTACAATATAAAATCCTCATGACAGTTTTCAGAGTTGTTGAGTCGTTTATAGTAAAACTATTTTAGCGAACGTATTCGTCTTTTTATGTAGCTCTAACAAAACTGCAATCTCATTTACGTGCTTCTGTTATTATAAAAACAGTTGGCAATCAAAAATCATGTCATACATTTTTAAATTCATATCTTTCACTAAACTAAACTTACAAGTAACTTACAAATAAAGTTACTGATAGACCCGAAGAGAAAACCTCGAAAAAAATATAGTCGTCTCGACTAATCTCAATGTACGGTGTTCCAATTTCTCTAATGATCAAGAATCTACTTCTACAGACGGTTGTACCGCCACTAGAGAATTGTAAACAAAGACAAAATTGGGGTTGGCTATGTCATTAGGTTATAGTCAGTTCAGAAAGATGTTTTCGAACAGCTTTAGATCCGGAGCACCCACGCAATGTTGGTTTCATTGTTTTTAACACCTACATTTAAAACATAATATGTATGGCACTTTCGACAAAATCCTAAAATGACGCAACATTACATAATTATGGAGAGTTCAGCAACTCTTTTGGCACCAAACGAAACGTACCACCATTGTCTTCCTACAAAAGAGCAATGAAAAGACTTAATAATATAATAACTCACAAACGTGTCCCGTTCTCTCATTCTGTCTGGCACCAGATTGGGAACAGCTTCAGAACATCAAACTTGGCATCGTTGCCCACCGCTGACAGATCATAGATTCTTGCAGTCAAAAATCTAGGTTACGATTGTCAAGATCAGTTATACATATCAAGGATTATTAATTCATATTCGTTGTACATGATGCTAAAGAAAGCACTTTTCTCGGCCCAGGTTGAGAATATTTTAAACCAAATTTCGTAATGTATTGTAAAGTAATCGATAATGATGTTTTGTTCAAGAAATGGGTATCGAAAACAGTTTTAAAATGAATCGGTTATTTGAAACGAAGAACTCGAAGCAGTTTTTAGAGGCGATTGTAAAACAGAAGCTGTGCTGGGAGTTAGTTGGCTTGTTGGACGGTCCAGAGTTGCGGAAGTAATTGGATTAGTGCATGCGGGCTCTGCTTAAGACTAAACCGCGATTTGAGAAACGTTACCAAACATTGACAATCCTCGTTTTTTTTTTCGTTTTTACCGGTTTGACTCGTTTTTACCCAATTTCATTATAACTTAAACGATCGACCTACTAGATCAACCACTACACTGCTCATATACGGCAATATTGGGTTTGCCTCCACCACCATGCCTATTGGAGACCCAATTATGATTCTCAGAATTTTTCTTGCCCAAACTTTTTGGCCTAACCCTGGAAAACATACGAGCATCTTATTTATTTTTTAATGCGCAATTAATATTAACTGGTATTATATTTCCGCGAAGCCTGCCTGGCTAGTTACCACCCTCTTCCTCATCCTCGAGTCTACCACTATGCGATTTGTCGTATTCCGACTTCACAGTCAGAAGACGACAGGTTAGGTTGGATAAGTCACCTTACCTAACCTGGACCTGAGAGTAGATCTACGAGCCAGTATGTGCTTTCTTTGTTTTTTCTCTATTTTTTCTCGGCCAACAACGTATCAATGCCTTTGGTGATACTAATTTGTATGAGCGACGTTGACCACCTACCATCAGCAGGCTCATTTGGTAGTCTGTCAGCTATTTAGATACATAATAAACGTTATAATTTTAAAAATATCACATACCACGAGTGCGTGTCGCACCCGTCTTTCCGCCGCGGCGTATGGCTCCCTATTATGCTGCAGGTGGCGACCTGGAATAAAGAGAAAGAATATTTAAATCATAGGTTAAACATCATGTGGGATGTAAGTGAGGTAACTAATGCCAGTCACTGAATTTATCTGACATGCTGATGAAAGGTCCCATTGCAGACTAATAAGAAATAACTGCAAAAAAGGCTACCAGAGCAGGAATGACTTTCAGCAGTGAACAGGTTTCCCGAAGCGAAGTGAGGGCGGGTTCACTAATTCACGATAAAAACTCACAACTGCTTATGGTGCTTATGGTGGGTTTGTGGATTGCAGTCATTTACACCATCGACGACCACACCTCTAGCAAGAGCAAAATGGACGTTCAAAATTTCAAATGTGTACCAAAAACATTCTCTCACACATTCGAATAATTCAATCGTGATGTCATTAGTCTAACCTGGTACGACTCCACAGTTCAAATCTAAAGCTACGCCGTTAGCACAAGGTCTCATTTTCAATGGCGTACAACGCCAGTGTGGATGGATTACAGTTAGCCAGCAACTTGTCCCTGTCCATTCGTAATATCCAAACGGTAGCATAGGATTTTGATAAGTCAGTTAGTCACTACAGTAATAGGCTCTATGATCGGTAATAGGTCTTGCTATTGATCAATAAAGTTCAACTTTACTTGTCATTGTAGCGGTGATCAACAAGTCGTATTGTTTATAGTTAATTTTATAACTTAACCATACAATCGAAAAATCATGAATTCCATAGAAGATATACATTAATTCATATTATCATAATTATGTCGTTTCAGCCCTGTGACAAATAAACAACGCTACACACTCTTAGCCCACACTAGGATTCCTTGTGTCGTGGATGCCATGGACAACACACAAGACAAGAACACACACACCCAGACCAAGAACGGAAATTTAAATTCATCATTCAAATTTCCGCCTCGCTGGGAATCGAACCCAGGACCCTCGGAACAGCGATCCGGCGTGTTAACCAACTCGCCATCCGGGCCGTCAAAATGTTAAATAAAATAAATTTGTTTAAGTACAATTTCGGCATAACATAATTTTGTGACGCAAGCACAAACACAAAACACACAAACAACCAAAATCCAAAGCGTTCAGCGTAGTCATAAAAATTTCCATAATATTTTCATCTCGATTCCTCCTCAAAAAAGGTTACGCCAAAATCGATAAAGTTTTAACTAGCACTCGCCTTCCGCAAGCCAACCTCCTCGAACTTTCATTATTCACTTGCCAAGTTGCCCGCCGTTAATGATTAATTAATATAAAGGGGTCTGGAAGTTTCAAGTTTTTAATAACATGTTTGCGTCGAAGTACCTATCCAAGTCTTATCCACTAATCTTCTGACTATTATTAACACCTGTTCGGGATCAATTTTGAATATAGCAGCCACTTAATTAACCGAATAATTCGTAATCAAAAGATTCATATTGGCCTTAACTCATTGATGGACCGTTCCAGGAAACGCGTGTCTCCTGATCACTGACGAGCTTAGGGCATACTTTACCACACCGCATCAGTGCAAATTGGCGGGTTAGTGTCCATCTCAGTTTTCGGATGTCTTTATGTCGCCAAAGACCTCTGAGGTGGTTTAACGATTGCTAACAATAACAACCAAGACCGGCGGCTTAACGTTCTCGTCGAAGCCATTAAACGCTGAACAAATTTTGCCACTATTGGCCACCCATCCCATTTAATTTCATTTACCGACTACGTCTGCTGTTGCTTACCCCGCTAACTGCCGGGCATTGAGCTCTTTAAGATTCATAATAACTTCAGTTAATTAGTAGAAGGAATAAAATCTTTTGTACCAACCTAAAAGCTTATTTTTCTTTTCAACTAAGAATAACCATCGAATTGTTATTTTTGTAAGGGTGATGTCATTTCTAATGAAGTAATGAGTGAAACAATGGGTGACCTGTAAAGTGTATTTGTGTCCTCGTGACCTCTTCCAGCTATTATCTTAAAAGCTACCACATACAAAGGTCGTTAGGGTCACCAGACCAAATAATCACCAATGAATCAGAACTGGCGCTCCGGGGTCACCGAACAACATAATATCGTAGCATTTTAATACAGCCAGATCATTCAGCTAGAGGCTACAAAGTAGTCGAATACAATACAAGAATATTTAGATGATTATGTTCGTATTAGGTAATGAATGTATTACGTAATTTACGTAACTTCAATTGTCCATCCATTGCAAGTTTGGACAGTGGTAAAGAGTTGTCGCATAAATTACGCAGTAACTACGTCAGAGTAGTTACATTGTACCTACTAATGACGATTTGCAAGTTAGAAGTCTTGTTTGCTATCCACTACCACACCTTTTCAGAAGCTTCTGACGTCAAATCGACGCACGATTTGAGGCTTTGGAGCAAGTAACGCTAACGAGGATCGATCATCGGAAGAAATATAGGACAAAAATGTATTTCTGTCTACCTCAATGCGAATCGCAAAACGTTATTAACGTAATTCTTAAAACGTAATTCTCCGCTGGTAAAGTATTGTGGAAGCACAAACAAAAAACGTATTTAAGATTCTAAGAATCGTATAACTAACGAGCTGCATACTCTAGAAAATGCTTAAGACTTTATTTAAATTTAACCAAAACTATCAAGGTATAATATATAACTTTATAAAAATATTGTAGGCTTAGAATAATAACACTATAGAATATATAGACAGTCTTCATACAAACGCTCTGTCTAAAGTGAAGCACTAAACCGAAACTTTCCCGAAAGCGGGGAATGATTCGGCTGCGGATAATCATATGTTTTTAGCAATAATACATAAATAGCTTTTCAGATATTTTGTGACACATAATACTTTTCATTTCGTCATAATACTTTTTTTTCGCGAGACACGTTTGGCGTGCGTTGACATGAGCTGCCCGGTGTTTGGAGCCATTTCTGGCTCCTCCGTTTTGAAGCACCTTATTTGGAGCCAGAAATGGCTTCAAAACGGCCGCGCGGACTTCGTTTCTATAGTGTAATTATTCTAAGACTGTAGGCTTAATCAAATCGATTTAAGCGCCGCCTATTGGGTGTAGCCATTAATTATCTTTTCGACAAACAAATATATTGTGTAAATAAAGTCACTCGTTTCTTCACTCCGCAATCTCTTATCGACCGACATTATACACCTCAAACACGACCACTGTAGGGCACTGATACTTGATTAAAACATGGACGGCTATCACGCTATGTTACTTATTACTGTTTTATTAAAGAACTTACATACAGCACGAAAGCAGTGTTTAACTTGGAGTAATCAAATAAACTTCACCTCCAAAAGGGCACTGTAAAACTATCTAAACGAACCGGACTACACTACGTGACTACCCGGCACAGTAAACTATCGCCATTTCAAAAGACTATAACACTTGACACAATTCCGCGATGCTCTTATTTTTACACCGGTGTATTTACATTGTAATCAAGATATTACCCGCTTCAGCCATTAAGGACAACTACGTGTATGACGGAAGATGTAAGAGACGGTAAGTTTTATAATTCTGTAAATATTATGCAAATATTTAGATAGTACTGTCTGTGCATAGCGCGAGGACGGCAGAGCTGTGGATAATAATTAATGGGTTCCGTTGTTCCAAGATGACTCACTTGGCACCATTTAAAGTATTTTGTAATTTTTCAACCTCTATCCAGAAAATATTACTTGTACTAATATGAAAATTTTTAAGATAAGTCCATAATAGGATTCTGTTGTATTTATGAATAAAAATTATCCCTGTAAACACTTCAAGGTGTAATAATGACCTATAATTGTTATTTATTATTTTTAATATTTAATCACTATGAAACACATTAGGATCACACAAATAACAACTGCTATATCTGTAAAAAAGGAATAAAATGTGAATAGGATAAAGAAATTAAATCATTTACTTTTAGGAAGAAAAAAAATTAAATTATTTAGCTGCACGGTTTATGATTTCTACTTGCTATTTATAAACTTTTTCTAAACTTGTTTTTTTAAAAGTAGTTAAGTATAATTATTTTAAAAATCTTCCCGCGGAACCCCAAAAACCTCATCTGATAAATATCACGAAACGTCTCAGAGGCCGTTGAATATTTAATGATGTTTTAAATAGCATTACGATCATTAAAATATATTGTTTTAAGTTTTTTATAAAAGATTAGGCATTCGTTTCATACTTCAATTCGTCACACATATTTGTGACTGACGTGGTGTATAATGAGTTAATACATAATTTTAACACAATATGATTGATAAGGGTACTTAGGTAATGCGAGGTGTAGGTCATTAATTGTAAGTACTTGTAATAAAACCATTACGTATCACCTAGTCAGAATGGTATTGCTCTAACTGCTCTAACAATTTGGATAAAAAAAAATATATTACGTTCCAACACACGACCATACCTGCGCGCACGGCCACACACACACACAATCGGGAATCTACTTTACCAATTACCATCAGGTGGACTCGTAGTCAAGCGCTAACTTATACAAAGACGCGGCTACAGCCTAAGGAAAGAGTAGCAACACGCCATAATAACACTATTTACAACCGAGCTGCGATGGCAACTGAATGGCGAACGTACTCGACGTACTCGTGCAACATAAAACTGTAGGAGGAAATGAGTCACGCGATTGTTCCGCGCATGACTTGTTGCCATGACTTCACAGTGACGAGAGTGCGACGTACAAGGGTGTCCGACTTAAAAAGTCTCGATTGCGTCATCGTCACCGGACCGCATAATTGTGTGACTTGGGAAAGGACATCAGCAGCAGGGTGCAAGGGCACTTGCAGCCCATGTCAGGAAAGAATACACATACAAAAAATTATGTGTATATATGTGTATTAGTTAACTAGCTGACCCAGCGAACGTTTTTCTGCCATATGAATTACTTGTAGTGCATGTTTCGTATATACTTAGTTCATACAAAAATACTAAAAGCGCGATTAATAATCGGGAGTAAAAACCTATAAATATTCTTTATGCCAACCATAAAAATATACAAAAACAATTTTCGCCCAAATGTGATGCTTTTGATATGCTGTTAGTTATTTATGGGGGATGCCCCCATGTAAGATCAGTCAATCAGATGTCTCGTCTGCCGATTGATGGCTAAGCTAGCTAACATAAAAAAAGTATTCGAAGATTCCAACTCAGGCCCCTCAGTTCAAGAGTCCAACGTTCAAAGTTCAAACAACTATCTATCTATCACTGCTAATACACTATATACTATTTAATAATCCACGATGAATAAATCAAGTTAGTATTCAGGCAGCCTCTTCCAACACAGGACATATCCTGAAAATCGGATTTCAAACCGCTATCCGGTCCCATAAATGCCCAAGACAATAATGACAACGGCATATCGCACGGATATTGACCAGTGTGAGCGCTGATAACCACGGCATAGCTATCACAAATTACATGACACCAACCCGCCAACATTCCAGTTATCGCAGGTCCATGATCGTATAGGGATATAGCATTGTGAGGAGACGTGTTATTAGAACAGATCAGTGAATGATTTTCCAATATAATCTCATATCCTAGACTTTCAAGTCCTTGAAATATCTGTCTTTTAACCTCACTAGTTTGAGATAAACATAATAATCCCTACACAGTCATAACCCTAAACTAGGATTACCTGTGTCGTGGGTGACGTTGACATCGCACAGAAATAATAACACAAATCCAGACCAAGAGAAGACAATATTTAAACTTAGGTATGATTCAAATTTCCGCCTCGCTTGGTACCGAACATAGGACCATTCGAATGGCGGTCTGGCATGTATGGTCTTTCTGTATCATAACGACCTGTATGGCCCAATGGCTACCACTGGACCATACAGGTTATTAATGTATCCAAGGTATGTCTTATCTTGACGATGCCTTAAACACTCCTACTACATTTACTACGTTCAAATGTACGTACCAAATTGAGCAAATGTCCCAGACAATCTTAAAAGGTCCTCGTTCAAATTAAAAATTTAGTTACGAAGCGAAATCAAATTCACATCCCGAATTTCGGCTTTAATTCTACCCACTTTCAAAGAGTAAGTGATAAAAAAGAACGTTCGTATTCAAACAAACAAAACCAATTTCGCTCGCTCCGCCGAGTTCCGTAAACCAAATGTTCGCGTGCCGCGTTTCATCTAATTCTGAATTGTGATTCGCTCAAATGACATGTGTGTTAACATGTCCGTTTACAATGCCGCTACTTTGCGTGCATAGCGCAAAACTAAAATCGCCTGGCTATGACGTAATGCTTATTTAATCTGTCCATCACGTTGTATTCTCTGTATCGCATCAAATTGTTTGTATTTAACATACGTGCGTTGTGGTTTACTTTGCTGCCTTCATCATTGTCATCGCGACCATCTTCATTACTACCACCATCCCCACCACTCATATTCCCACCATTACCTCTTTTACCATGAATACCACCATCATTATCTACATTATCAACCCATTTTAGTCATCCAAACCAGTATTGGTCAATTTAGCTTGTCACTTACATAAGGCTCATCAGCCCTAATTATAATAAAGCGTAACATTTTAGTTTTAAATTACGGTCAGTTAACTCCTAATTTTGTATTATCTAATAAAATTGAATACCACGTTTCATACCAAAGAAAACACACGATACAAAATTTGCCAGATATATTGACGCATAATCTAATATTCAATTTGTTTCAGTTGCGAAACCACTAATGCAATTTTTATATTTTATTGACGTCATCGGGAATCGTATAACCGGGGAAACAATAGCGTGACGTGATTTTAAATGCGATGTTAAGTTGTAGGTTGATATGAAGCGTGTACTTGATTGTAAGGGTTTTGTGTTTGAAATACAATAGCGGATTAATGAGTATCCATGACCCCTGTGAGATTTCTCATCGACGACATCACCGGAATCTTCAACTTTATTACTGGCTTTCAATCTTTGTATTTCTTCTTTCCTATCGTCGTCGTCTTGCTGCATAATGCAGTAGCCATCCTTTAAATAACTAGATATAATTATATTCCGATAAATATAACCAACGAGACACACACCACGCTTCCAGAAAAATATGGAATAATTCTTTGATGACTTCATTCCGTCGTCGATGAATACATATAGCAAAATGTTCAAGCGCTGCATACAGTATGCTTAATAAAGGACATGATTTTCCAGTTCAGTATCGAGCCGCTATTGAGAACCGCAACCCACCGTTCTATTTTAAAATGTGTAATAATCGCTTTAACGTGTAACGTTTAACAGGTGACAGAATATTAATTGTGCGGTTTAACTACCTGCACATGTTTCCGTCAAATTGCGTGTGATATAGTTTTTCGGGATGAAACGATTCATCTGGGTGCAATGGACTGGTCCTTTGCAGCATTTTGGTTTCCAATACTTAGGTTACTGCCATTGTCTAAATTAATTAATATACTGATTTTCCGTTCTTTTTGAGATATTTTTACTACATTAAATTCAAGTTTCATTTATGTTCGTGAATAGGAACATTTAAAATGGTTGAATCATCCAAAATCACAATTAGTTTGTTTAGGACTTACATCCGTAATTGGGTCACCAAACTCTACATTGGTACTGCTAAATTTCAAACTTTTGCATAAATCATCTTCAAAAAATCGAGTGACAAGAAAGACTTCCAGACAAATTCTCACGTCGCATGTTTGAAACTCTAATTCGAGATGGAACGCATGGTTATGGAAACCTAAGCGAAGCCGAAACAAGCATTATTTTTGTTAAGACCCCTCGTATCGCCCACGCAATGTACAGCAATATTTCGTGGGGTTCGGCATACCTACTCTTTTATAACATGGTCCCAAAAATGATACGTGACTTGGCTGTAGAAATGTTCAAACAACGTGTGAAAGCTCTGGGTACACGTAAAGGTATAACAATATAGATGAATATATCGGTAACACGGTTAACCGCAGCTCCGTTAGGTGTATTATTTTATTTAATATTCGAACATTTTAAACCTATATACTTACACGATTAAATGACATAAATAGTTAATTGTAAATAAAACGAAAAATTAAAAGGAAAAAACTGGTGGGTTATTTCGTGAAATTTAGCATTGTCCAACTTGACTAAGTTAAAGAAACTAAGACTGAACCCAAAAACTAAGCAAGATAGTATTAGTTACCGTAAGATGGGGATCGAAGGTTCTCAAAATAGAAAGACAAATAATCTAAATCAATACATCAGATAACGTAACTTTCCCTCGCCTGTATCAAATATCTTGGCATGTCAGAGCAAACAACAGGCCGTATTCGATTACTGCGACCTCGAGGAAATACGTTCGACAGAAACACCAATTCTTATGTCACTTTCCATTCCTTATTCAATATTGCAATGAGAGGCTACACTAAAATATAAATAAATATGCGTAACTGAATCTAATTGAGGATATGTAAAATTCGGTGAAGCTGTGATCCTCACTCACCATCAAGCAGACTTCAAACCGGGAGAAGATGTCGATGCAACTTAAGCACGTGTAAAAACACTGAGCTCAACTCAAAGCCAACTAACTGGACGAGGCGTCAAAATCGATACTTTACGAGACATCAAAAAATACTCGGGTATCATATATCTGGCATGTCAGAGCAAGCATAGAGCAATAGGCCGTATTCGATTAGTCTGACTCTGACCTCGGCGGGAGGCGATCGATGGCAAGACGAATTCATGTGAGTCACTTCTCCAGCATACCCGCCTTACTTGGCTCGTGGTACCTATAATTATTACGCGTCTAGACAACCGGCGTCGCCCGGGCGGCGTCTATGGAAATATAATGTTTCTGCAGGGACATTTTTGCTGTGACAATATTTTAGTCATGACAATTTAGTGACGAAAACTAGGGCAACATATTATAACGATTCGGAGCGAAGAACCCGTTTTAAACCAGTTAATTATTTAAGTGAATACCGCATATTAGAACTCCAGAATCTTCGGTGTTATAAATTTGTCACCACAAATTCAATTGCAAATATTATAGATTCTACTAGCAATAATAAAACCGAAACCAATTCGAACATTATACCGGAATTTTATTCTTTGCACATCTGTTAAAATTCTTTACTCTAAATTACGAAGTATTCAATATTTAACCGAATCAAATAAACTGTATTTGCAATGAAACTAATGTTGATTTAATTTCAGATTTAAGTTCAGATTCTTTGGACATAAAACATTTAAAAAAGCGTGTCAAGTGTGATGTAACCAATCTGAAGCACAATTATTTGGAACGAATCTGAATAGGATTATAAATATTATAGTGGCTATAAAATTATTGTACACGCCATTTAAAATACCGAATGAACAAAATGAGAAATACGAAATAACGAAATGTCGGTGATAAAAAATCGAGGGCATACCTGAAAACACGAGGGCAGTGACAAGACGAGAGAGTATATAGGACGGAAAATTCGAAGAGGTGCCGATGTTCGCCGTAATTCCTCTTATCTCCATATCACTTTACACGGGCACCTAATTGTCCACTAAAGCGTAGCACCGCGTACATCGCTGGAAGCGACTTCGGAATCCTTTCACGCAACAAATTCGTCACCGAATTCATCAGGCACTTGAGTCATAATTGCTTGTGAATTTTCGCGCGGCACTAGGGGGGCACACATTATATTATGAAATAGTAACGGGGGCACGTGCTATCGCGGCAGAGAGGGACGGATTCACTGAACGTCCTTGGCGCGGGGGCGCGCGGGGCGCCTGCGGCATCAGACGTTTCAATCATCCCCGAGGGGAAAGGGACGGGGATATGCGCACGGGCGCGGCGCAAGAGAGACGCACGAAGCCATGCTATTGACCGGCCTGCAGGCCACGCCCACCCGGGCGAGAGGGGCGCACTGATGCTCCAAGTGAAAATCGAACGTCGGCCCGGGCAGACGCGGCCGGTACAGCTGCTGCATCAAGGTTAACTGAACTACTCATGCACTTCCTACAACCCTCTACGCGAGCCTTGACGCCCTAGTACATGTTAACGTCAATTACATCCCACTAGTACTGAAAGCCGCTATGGCTATATTGCAGTAGTGCTATATTTGTACAGCATAAATATATCTCTACATAAAACTATTTCAAAGTCTCTTGTTACTATTCCTCGACTTCTTACTAAGTCACAGAACCAAAGGCAACGGAAACCATCAACGAGTTTCCAAAATTTTCGATACCGTAATTGCATCTATAAACTGAAGCCGGCTGTAAAAATGCGATACAATGACTATTGAAGACCTACTTTTTGAAATGAAACATTCAGTTTTGCTCTGAAATACATTTTTTCCGTTTTGTACAGTAATTTTGTTAGCGGGTACTGCCAAGTGAAGTCTCGTATGGCCTACATAACGGAATAAAGGGAATTTCATATCTTCCTCCCATATTAGATGAGCGAAAATTGTAGGCAATGATAAAGACTGTTGATATTCTTCAATGAAATTTACACGTTAGGATAATAGCTCGTGTTACTTTTTTATTTCGAAGTAATTAGGTGTTTTTTACGTTGTTATTTTAATATATTTTTTAAGCTTAAAATTTTTTTTTTAATTGCGCGACAACTATATTATGAGTAATAATCGGTAGTCTAGTACAAACCGCAAAATTACTTTTATCAGTTAAAAAATACGATACGACGTTTTTTTGTAATTCTGACCGTTTGTTTGTTTTGTAATTTTGTCTAAACATATTCTCATTTTTTTATAATTTATATAGTTCACTGCCTATTGAGACCTATCACAGCTACGAAGATTTATGCTATGAATATCTTCTATTAATATAGAGGATATAATGCTTTATTTTTTCAAAAAATGGTTATGAGACTGACGTCTTAATAATTATGTAAGTCACCGCTAGTTGATCTTTATCACAAATCTACACATTTATCATGTAAGGCGTATAATATCATAAATACATCTGAAAGTTCTGGAATTCCTTTCAATTTGACTGTCTTATGTATAAATTAACCCAATGGCAACTTACTTGGGGCACGTACAATAAGATATGTATGGATAATTAAGAGTAGGTACCTATGTACAATTTCCGGCAAGTTTTGGGCGAGACTCCGAGCCTCCCCGAGCATTACGTAACGACCTACCGTACCACAAGGTAATTTTGTAAGCATTATACGATTCCTGTCTACCCTGGCTCTTCGTGAAATTTATTTTTAGTTCAACATTTTCGCTGTCATACTCAAGATTACTCGGCTTCGTGTTCCTAAGTTATAGAACTACCCTCGTTCTTTTCATCCCTGTTTTTCTAAACGGGGCTTCGGCTGGCTTAATAAGTTGGCCGAACATTTGCCTAATTTTCATCGTACGTTTTGCTTTCGTTCTTGGAGTTTCTGTTCCTTTTAGTGTCAAGTTGGTTGCATCATCATCATGGCTAATGATAAGAGTCATAATTGTCATTGTTTTTATCACATTTTATTATTTACTCAACCATTTAAAAGTTAAAGAATTGTTATGAACTATGTAGTTGTCTTTTTGGGCATTTGCTTAGGAGGACACGTTAAGACTATTTTCCATCGGCCATTAAGCTATTTTCAAGGGCTTTATGAAGCTGAGGAGCTTGATTGGGCAGTAATTTGTCCACCAATGGACACACTGGAGCAACGCACTGGAATGCCTAGGTCTCCTCGACAACAAAGAGGGTCCCTGAATTAATCAAAAACACCACGCCCGTTCAACTAACCGCCAACAGTGTCAGACAGCACAGTCTGAACCAGTGGATCTAGAAAGCCAAAAACATGGTACAAGGGTTCTTAATATACAGCGGGGAAGTACTAATTTTAAGGATTTTTACCCTCAAAAAGTGGGCGTGTGGTATAAGTTGGACGGTATAAAAATAAACTTCGTCTGATTTACTTGACACTAAGAATTTAATGAATTAAAAAACACTTTTTAAGTAATTTGTAAAGGTCATCCCCTAAAAGGGGGATAAAAGGTAACCCACATTTTAGGTTTGTACGAATATAGAACGAAATCGCCGGTGCCAGTTCTGTTAGTAAAACATAAAATAGTTGAAGCGTTAGGAGTTAGGACGTAAAAGCGACAAAGGCTATTACGTTAACCTTCTTCCCGATCTACACTCATTTTATGCAAAATTTCACACTGAACTAAATTGTGGCTGGCATGAAATGGCCCGCCACATCGTTGCTAGCCACAACCATAGCAGACGCCATTTTAACACGTTCTTAAATTGGTTAATTACCAAACCTGTTACGTTTTGGTTACAGACTTTTGTAACATCAGATGTCAGTGACACATCGTCGGTACAGAATAGAAAAGTTGCATCAAAAACTATAGTAATTCAGCGATAGATTATACAGTTGAAAGATTCTAACTATCAGTACCTACCTACAGTGTTAGAATTTACACTAGACTATCGCGTTTGATGTCGGAGGAATGCCGACAACATTTTAATATTAAGTAATTTCTGCAGAATTATCTCTTGGTACAATGTTAGTTAATAATTAAAACAGAATAAGTAATAACAGTGTGCAAGTTTTATATTTTGTTTTTCACAACTCCCTTCCCTAAAATCTTTTACAGATTCGGGAGTGTTTGTCATGTCATATTGATTTGTCTGGATGACATTGGACGACTGAATAAAAGAGTTCGTTAGGCTGTGGCAATATCCTCTCGGAACATTTTTCTGTATCCCTAACAACAAACCGAGGACGATGGCGTCATATTATGGACAAAATGTGTACCTACACATCCATCGCCTCTCATGATGCGAGATATTTCTAGCCCGTTTACACGACACTTCCTATAGCTAGTGATACAACTTAATCCCGTAAAGCTTCGCTTCGTATCTTGGCAGCCGCTGGGCGCATAAGAAACGATACGTTACTGCCAAAAGATATAGTATATGGGTCAGGCGAATCCAGTTTACGATAGGTTTTTTTGGATGATTATAGAAATAATATTGAAAAAAATAGCGCTTCTAGATCAAAATAAATGTATTAGCTATCTATTTTCAGTGATATTTAATATACCTATGTACATACTAATGAAATAGGTAATGAATAAAACATTTTGCAGTCACTTTACAAGCTCCAAATGTTTCATCCGACAATGCTAGCAGAGTCTGGCACAAACGCGACCACTTCGCCCGTTTCACTCCCAGCCTTTCCGGGCGACGATTGCGACAATTAAGTGGAAAACTGTTTCCTACCTCACATAGGCACTGGTTATTTGGGAATTTTAGGTCTTTCGACCTTTTAAATATTGGATAGTGCGATTTACAACAAGTTTCATTTGTAGACGTAACTAGTCTTGGTTAAGATGATCTTGTCTGCCATCAACATCCTTCAAACGAGACAAGCAATGTATAGCAATGAATGATTACCATGCTTGCCAAGTTTCGACCAATTGTTCTCTGTATGGGTGAGTATGTTCTGGACTTGTGTGTTGTCCATGTCACCCACGAAACATCTTATCATATGTAAGGCTATCAGAGTGTAGCGTCATTTATTTATTTAAGTCTGTCAATGATGTTTGTGAATGTGATATGCACATTTAAATATAATCATAACTTTTTCTTCTTGATACCAGACAGCGTTAATAGCACAAGCTGCACAAGTCACGGTATACAGAAACAATAGGGAAAGCATGAAATCGAATCCGCTAACGGTAGGTACTCTATTCGACAGACATTGCGCCACGTAAAGCTGGCGGTTCGCGGCCGAGACCGAGACAGGAGACCGAGACAGGCGACCGAGACAGGAGACCGCGACCGTTAAGGTGGCGGTTCGCGGCCGAGACCGAGACAAGCGACCGAGACAGGAGACCGAGACAGGAGACCGCGACCGGCACTTGACCATAGGCAATGTATAGGCGACAACTCGCGGCCGAGACCGAGACAATCTGTCGCGCCTATACAAAGTGACGGTCGCGGTCTCCTGTCTCGGTCTCCTGTCTCGGTCGCTTGTCTCGGTCTCGGCCGCGAACCGCCAGCTTTACTTTGTATGGGCGCGACAGAGTGTCTCGGTCTCGGTCGCGAGTTGTCGCCTATACATTGCCTATGGTCAAGTGCCGGTCGCGGTCTCCTGTCTCGGTCGCTTGTCTCGGTCTCGGCCGCGAACCGCCACCTTAAAGCTGGCGGTTCGCGGCCGAGACCGAGACAAGCGACCGAGACAGGAGACCGAGACAGGAGACCGCGACCGTCCCTTTGTATATGCGCGACAGACTGTCTCGGTCTCGGTCGCGAGTTGTCGCCTTTACAGACCAAGCTTGCGGTGGATTTGAGAACATTTTCGGTACAATTTTATCACTACTGTAGTTTAATCTATTTTCTATTAGCATTACTTATTTATTAAGATAATAATTAATTATTACGATACGGATGGCGAGCTTAATGCATTCTCTAACACCTAACCATTAAGGCTAAACAGACATGATGAGCAGTAAATCTATATTAAGCTAGGCTACACGTTTTATGATTAAGCACAATACACACAGGTACATAGGGACCTACATAGTAAAACAGATAAATATACTTTATTATACTTAACAAACCGGAAAACGGGGACGAATCTGTTCATTAAATATATTGTATTGTTCTTTTTATTTATACCCGTATATCTAGAGACCAATACATACTAAGCAAGAAATGTACATATTTTACCGTTTTTAACACTAAGATGAATCCCTAAATTTTCCTATTTTCACAACCTTGTCCACAATAAAGTAACGTTGACTTTCACGTATTTAGTGGTGGAGATGACAGTAGATTATAGTGAGACCGGGGCTCATGTGTAACTTACCAAGGAGTGAAATAAATAAAAGAAATAATACTTAATATATTTTTTAAATATTAATCAAAAAACTCCAATGAAAAATAAAGTAGAACATCATTGAAGTCGGTAAAAAAAATCAGTGATACATACTTTTGCAGGCTTTTTGATAACTACATAATTATTTATAGTCGTAATCGCCTCAGGGCATTGACCTTTTATATACACGTTTGTGTGAGTAAAAGTGGCAAAACTAGTTTGGACTAACACCTTGACCTGGTGACTTTAAATATTCGCATTGATTAATGATAAACACGAATCAAACAAGAATACGGTCATCAGAACAGTTTTTTTATTGACATTGAACAGAACAGTTTTTACCAACAACTCTTGATTCGATTATTATTACGAATAAATTTAATAATTATTTCTTTACCTATTTGAGGCTTAATGCAATCCCCATTTACAAGAAGACAGCCCTACCGTTCGTTACCTACAGAAGATATAATGTTCAATCAAGAAAGCTTGAAACATCGCCATCAGCAAAATATGCTATCAAAATTACATCTGTAACCTGTTACGGCTCAACGTGCCTTGGGATGCACAGACGCAATTAAAAACTTTCCCTACCAACGTTCATACCGTCTAGCGAGCACCCTTGATGAAGGAGTCTGTAAAAGGGAAATGAATAGGTTCTTACTAATATAGTGCGCTCAACATCTAGGACTTCATCGTCACTTACCATCAGATGGGATTATTGTCTAACTGTACCTTATACCTACCACGTAAAAAAATGGTCCTCTGTAAAATCGGTTCATGGACGAACTTTACGTGATAACGTCATAAGGCAACATTGTAGAAAACCGAACGCTTAGGCCGATCGTGCCTCTCTATGGCTTGTTCGGTGCTCTCGCTTGCACGCTCGGCTCAGGCAGAACGTCACAATGACATCATACTTTTTCGTGCGTGCAGCCGGCGTTCATCGATTTATAAGAACTTATCACGTCAAAAAACGCGTTACAATCAATCACCTCATTCACGCAAGGTACTTAGCAATAAGCACTTCATTTTTATTATTCCTCGCAATATAATAACAGTAGGTATAATAATATATAAACTATGTAACCTTGACTTCAGTAAAGAGTCATTTACCTACCTGTACCTCTCCACTGTTCGGCAAGTACCGTCTTGCGTGTCGACTTTCTTTATGTAAATAAAGACTTAAACACACGACGTTTTCAATTCCAACGCTTAACTCACCGTCATTTATGCGTTATAATTTATCCTCTATAATCTAAGGTTACTTAAACAAATTAAAGACCACTGACTACTAAGCAGTCTAAACGGTTATAAACTACTAACAAAACGTTGTCCACATTATTGATTACTCGTGCAAATGCAAATGTCTGCCACTTCGTACTCGGCCCCTTCTACCCCACACATTGTTAAAGTAGATTCGAATCCAGCAATGGGACAGTTATGGTTTGCAATGATGATGATGAATGATGATTTATCTTTGTTAGACGTTACGCCTAAGGAACAGTAGATCAATTTCGTGGGTAATACGCTTTGCTTACTACTCTAACATTATTTGCAAAGCAGCAGTTAGTTAGATTTCACTATAAGCATTAACTTATTTATCGTTAAAAAATCACCTGATTTGAATGGCGTCCTATTCTTTTCACCGACGCGTGGTAGCCACACACAATTCCCCACATTGTAACCATGAATATATCGTAAATGTAGAATCGATAGTCGATAGCAAATGCGTCAAATATATTTGTACTGGTATTTGAACATCAGTTGACATTGTAAACGCGCAATCGACGTCTGGTGTTTGTACACGGCCCGTATCGTACGGCGGTGGTTCTTGTTTTTTAGATTTCGATTATCGTGAGTTTTGTGCGATTTTTGAATTGTTCTGTTCAGGTAAGATAGTTATTTATAAAACACGGTTAATTTTAATATTTTAATACTGGAAAACGCCCGCGGGTCACTCTTAAACCAATGTTTTAGTACTCGTAAGTAGGTACTGACAAAATGTTTAGATAGAATTATTTAAATAAACATAAGTACCTTTATAATTATATTTTATTTAAGACTAGCGACCCGCCCTCGCTTCGCTTCGGGAAACTTATTCCTTCGGTTTGCAAAGATTTAGTTATATATTTTGGATAATTCACAGGATATCTTTATAAATGATAGCTTTCCCCCGCGGCTTCGCCCACCATAAATCCCTAAATATATAAAAGTTGATAAAAATTTGCGCCCCCCATTTACCCCCTTAAGGGATGTTTTTCGAAAAAATATTTTATACATGTTTCATAACTCTCAATGAAAAACCTTCATACTGAATTTCATTCGAATACCTTCAAAAACGGCAAAGTTTCATACTAACTTTGCACCCCCGTTTTACCCCCTTAGGGAGTGAATTTTCAAAAATCTTTTCATAGTGCTCCCCCACGTTATAAAATTTATAACTATAGTAATAGTTTAGGCCCTGCATTGACATGTCAATCAGTCAGTCAGCTTCTCCTAGTGCAGAGGAACTTTTTTCCAATACTTAAATTATTAAACTCGTGATATCTTTCGAATGGAATGTCCGAATTGAATAATTTAAAAAGTTATATAAAGGTAATTAAGCAGTCTTGAATATGAATTAATTTATTTTGATAAGGATTAATACTAAGATACAAATAAAGAGCCTTTTCCAGTGGCAGTATCTCAATTAAGTTTTTTAAATAAAAAAACACTTATTGTGGCATAACTATAATAGTTAGACATATGCCATCGCGGACTTTATTGTAGATATTGATGTCCTTTATAAAACTGTAGTACATCACTTTGCTCTATTATCCATAGTTTTCGCAGCGCACGCGATGTAAAGAATATTTTAGGTATTTTTTTTACACCTTGGGTTATATTATCGGAGTTTTATTAATGATCCCGAATTTTTTTGAAAATATGATATAGCCTATGTCACCCGGGGATAGTGTAGCTTTCCAACAGTGAAAGAATTTTTCAAATCGGTTTAGTAGTTTTGAAGCCTATTCGATGCAAACAAACAAACAAACAAACAATCAAATCATTCCTCTTTATAATATTAGTATAGAAAATATATACTTAAATAAAAAAAAATTAAAAACCGATTAACCGACATAAAACAATCAAATGTTACCCTAAGCTTACCACATTACATCAGTAAAAACCACATCCAAATGGGTCAAGCCGTTTAAGAGACAAGCGGGAATAATATAGGTACCCTTAGGTATATATTTATTGACTTACATAACTTTGGTCATCCGACTAAAAATCATACATTCCTTACAAGTCATAAAAGAATTATTCAAAACGATTCTCCATTAATAATTCATCACCTTCCAATAATATTGTCTAGCGCGAAAATCCGAATCCGAAGGTCCGAATACGTTAATTACGTCATAGCCAATGCCATGACAGTTGTAATTAATGTATCACCGTATTCTGAACCACATTACAGATTTTGTACGATACAGTAACGTCTTTTAGCGCGCATCCATTCTGCCCACTCGTAAAAATTTGTTTTTATCGTAAACGTAAACGAATAAAGATCTGCGCATATTACATCAAATAAACTCCAACTCGGCACCGATACAACTCATACGAAAGCATTCAAATTTGAGCTTTATTGTGTGTTAATCACGGTTGAATTTTACCTACATAAATACTTAAATAGTACATATCTACTCACAAATATAGAAAATAACCTAACCTTTGAGACCTAAGCGAATGTCGTTACCGCTAGGGCACACAAAACATTGTTGGTTCTCGTCCACTTTAGACAATAGAAGATATTGGAATTGCTTTCGCTTACGTATATCCCACGTCTGGCCAAAAATACCGCAAAGGTAGGCAGGTACTAGTACGGAACCTTTAGAAATGCCCGTTACACTTTTCTGGAGGCGACCATCTTAGCCCTCAAGGGTAACTCAACGCATCTGTGATTGAATTACAACAAGACTCTTACTAACTGTTACAAACTGAACTATTACTAACAACAACTAACGTTCTAATCCGTCTGCCAACTGGACTAACCATCCTAGTCCCTATTTTGGTCTTGTTTTGGGTTGTACACAGATGTCATGGGCGGCACACCATTCATTACATGAAAAAATAGCCGCGGTATCCTGGCTGATATATCGCGCGATATTTTTTATTACCTTCAGCGGCAGCGGATACCGCGTATCCGAACATACCTTAAACCTGACGTCTCAATGTGTAACTGATTGTTTCCGCAGCACCAAGTGTGTACCGCACGGATCACATCACCAAAGACAGGGAAACTGGGTCAGGGCTTCGTACAAATTAATGTTCTTTGGAGTCTCCCAATTCTTATCTCAGACATCGTTCTCGTTTTGTTAACCCGAATAAAGAGATCCACATTGCCATAATTATCATTCGTCAGAGTTAGAATAAAATGGCGTTGGGAAATGACATTTGAATTTATTTTATCCATAATCATCTTCATTGTCGCTTCTATATTATGTTTTTTAACAGGAGATTAAGTACGGATAAGACAGTGGTACCGGATCCGTAATACCGGTCGAATACGAACTATCTCAACCCGTACCCTGAAAACTGATCATCATAAAAAAGGACGGAGGAATTGAGTAAATAGTGACCAATACTCGCAACTGATGGATCTGATGGATGTATGTCTGTAAATAGAAGATATTTGAGAAAAAATTATTAGGTTTTATTAACGCAAAAGATAACATTAACAATATTTTTTTGGTTTAGGTTTCTAGTTTGTCTGTTTATCTGCGAGTCTGTTCCTACTAATATCAGAAACGGCACAACTGACTAGCGCGCTTGGGTAACTTTAGTGTATGTTTAATTCCAATTGGTTAAAAAAGCTATGTAGAGGGATACAGTATTAATCCTTATCGACTTAAATATGCATTTCAGGCCTATGATAAGCCTTTACAGTTTTACACCATATAAATTAAACGGATATCTTCCTTCGTGTGGATCCTAGGCCATCAGGCCGTCACACATCTATGCTTGTATTACGTTAAAAACAACATTTTCGAGCGGTGGTAACTTATGACGTCACACCCCTTCCCCTCCCGTCCCCCGGGGCTTGACGAGGCTTTATTTGTTTTTACGAGTTGTTTTTCATTTGGCAACTTTGAATTGGTTCTATATTTGTTTTATTTTAACACCGCAGAAACATCTGTAACATTTCGAGTATATATGTATAACTTTGTACTTATACTTAATATTTATGGCCACGTAAAAATAACGTTTCGCAGATAAATGAGAATTCACGTTCATGACTATAGGTAAGTCTATAAGTTAGTCTACAGGTAACATCCGTACCATATAGTTTAGAATTTAGATGAAAGTAAAATATTTGAAACTATAAAACCTAATTGGTATAATTTTAACTAAGTAGGTACGTAATTGCGAAACTGTCGATATTAGTTATTAACTATGTCACTAAATGCATGCGAATGCATGCGAATGCATTTTTTTTGATAATGATAGTTTACCAAAACTTCAACTTCGACAGGTAAAATAATTATCACCGCTGTTTCTAAGTTCATGCTTAACAACAATCCCACGATGGTAAGTGGCGAGGAAGTTCATTGTAGGAGCAGTTAAAACTGTGGGAGGTTTTCCCGCGTGAATCCCAATCCCGTATAAATTCCTGGATAAGAAGTATAACCTACTCTATCTCCCAGTGAAAGTCCAATTAAAATCAGTTCAGAGATTAGCCCGAACAATTAGAAAGACAAACAACATTTAAAAAAAAGTATGTGTTTTAGTATCGTCTAAATTATAAACACTTGAGAAAACAGCTACTTTGAAATCACAGACAGACACTTTTATTTATTTATGTTTAGATGATCAACATTATAGTTTACAGTTACACTGTACACTAATCGCACTGTAAAACGATACCTAGTTAAAATAGAACGGAAGAAGGAAGAGTCCAATCGCCAAATTGGTCCAAATTGAGTTTTTCCTTTTTACGTACAATATTGTATTTCTAAATGCAACCAGTTGTACCGGTTTGAACACGATCGACGTGTCGGCAGAGGGTGGCCAACTTTCCAAAATGTCAACGCGGGACATAGTTATCGTTACAAGGAAATTTAGCACATGACATTCACTATGCCTCACCTTATACACAGGCATCTGATTTGTAAATAAGGCATGAAACATAAAGGATGAGTTGATAGCTTAAATATAAAATAACGGTTTTACTATCCAATTTTTAGATTATATTACTAAAACTCTGGTGTTACTTAAATCCATACTAAGATTATAAATTCGAAAGTAATTTTGTCTTTATCTGCTACGATTTTCACGCTTAATCCGCTGAACCGATTTCGATGAATTTTTTGTATGGGGATAGTTGGAGACCTGAGAAAGGAAATAGAATATTTTTATCCCGATAATACGTTCCCTTGGGATGTCTTCAACGGCATTTTGTAGTTTTCCGACCCTTATGTGTGCGAAGCGTCGAGCAATAACTACTATGTAACAATTCAATTTGCGTTCATTATTCTTCTGTTATTTACCGCCTTATTACGTAACATACATGTTACAACTTACATAATAGACACTTTGAGGTCGATGTATATTTATAAGACTCTGGTCCTTGAGGTCGATGTATAGTTATAAGACTGTGGTCCTTGAGGTCGATGTATAGTTATAAGACTCTGGTCCTTGAGGTCGATGTATAGTTATAAGACTCTGGTCCTTGAGGTCGATGTATAGTTATAAGACTCTGGTCATTGAGGTCGATGTATAGTTATAAGACTCTGGTCCTTGAGGTCGATGTATAGTTATAAGACTCTGGTCCTTGAGGTCGATGTATAGTTATAAGACTGGTCCTACCTAAGAATGTTAAGGGAAACACGACACTGATAAAGTGCGGGTTGGCAGGTGACTGTTTGTTACCTAGTAAATTGTCTTTAACGGTTTAACCATTTAAACCGTTTAACTGAGGTTTGGAGGCCATAAGTCACTATATAAAGGGTCTGACAAATGCGAAATACTAACCGCAACCCCTTACTGAACTGACGACCCCGTAGTCCTAGTTGACAGTGTGGTCTGTTTGCGAAGCGAAAGATCCCAGGTTCGGTTCACGACTAGGCCAGACAATAAAGTGACAGAAGTTTGTTTTCGGGTGTTGCCAAAAATGTTAATATCTTATGCGTTGTCCATGCAACGCAACGCAACTTACAGATACTAAAAGATATTTTCGAGAACAATTATTAGAAGATACTCCTGACATAAATAACACTCGTGTAGTAACACTACAATTGTACGTGTGGGATGACCTATACAATACAAACATTTACGAAAGTTATTTATGTGTTCTGACAACAGGCTGCGATAGTTTTTCGCGGAACCACATTGACTCACACACGTACTAATTTATATGCATGTTTTTTTCATGAAACCGTATTATCGCAGTTGTAAACTTATATCATTGCAATAGAGTAGAAACATAAGTATGTGGTCTTTTGATTTGAAATAATCTTTAATATACAATATATTTACACAATACTAGTGGTCCCAGCGTACTTCGTACCGCTTTATAATTAAAAAATGTTTTAGTGATATATCGACAGCAACGCCACCTACCGGGTCCAATTGTGAATCTAAACCATTCTCGGATCCACCTGAAGACACACAAAAAATTTCAACCAAATCGGTCAAGCCGTTTAGGAGGAGTTCAGTCACATACACACGCACACAAGAAATATATATATTAAGATTTATTAGGTTATAAGAATTAAAATGATTCTTTCTTTATACATCTTAAGCTATACCAGGATGAACCTATGTAATAAGCATATATATAATACTCGTAGGTACATGCCTACTCATGATATAAATATACGAGGATTTTTTAATATAAAACTGACACTAATACCTCCCTAGAGATTTATTTATGTAAATAGTGTAATAATTTTTTATTTCTTTTCTTTTATTCAGACCTCCAAGATCACTACTATCAATCCTACTCATGGAGAGAACCCGAAAAAGATAATTCCCTTTAATCTAACCACCAAATCGTTTAATTCCCCAAAACCTATTGAATTACCATTTCAATGCTCATCTCTCCCGGCAAATGTAGAGGTTGCGTATTTAAATAGCTACGGGGTGCTCTGATTAGCCTCCTACAATGTGAAAAGGCAGCACTCAATTTTGGAATGATCCCCAGCGCCCTCTCCGAGCACTTAGGTATATATGGACGGAATGAAGAAACTTTCATATTTTTTCGCCGAGGTTTTCGCTTCGTTCTCTCGTATCAGCGTGTGCATTTTATAAATTAATGTTTTTAATATAATAGCAAACTAATCTTACAGATTTGTGTCCAGGAAACGGCTTGCAACACGACTATCTGGTTCTATGCATTAGACTACTGGCTAACTACTCTAAGTGATATGCCGATAAAACATTATCCAAACACGCCCTAAAAATAAAACCCTAGTAAACATCTACTAGCAACAACACCAACGCAACTAAAACTGCAACATTTACGGACTTAAAAACACATATAATCGCATCTTGGCATTAGCGCTAAAACACGTACACTTATGGAAGAAGAAAAACAGCGTGGGTGATAAGAAACTGTAAAACCACCTTACGTTTGCGCACGTAGCAACATTGCGGAATGCCAAGATTAAAAGAGTGTGCAAGAATGCGAGGCGTCTATCTGATTGTAAGAGGTTCACTCCATTCACGGATATCCGCAAAACTACAAGATTTAGAAAGAAATATATATTCATTTTCATTTTTCAAAAAGTCTGTCCTCAGCTCAGAGTTGCCTTCATGTAGCAGCGCTGTTTTTCAATTTACAATAATTATATTGATGCGAGAAATGCTTGATGAAGAAAATTGTATATGTCCGCTACAACCAACTTGGCTCGTGGTACACCCTAATGAAAATATATACATAGGCCCCGGAAGACACTATATTTGAAGAAATTAAACAGTGCAACTAACTACTTTTAATCGGAATATACGAGTATCCCAAAGCGGATCTAGAGCAGATTACTAGACTATAAAGTCACAAATAGTCTACGCAACATTATAACAGTTAAGAAGCCGTATAAAGGTTGTAAACCAACAGTGTACAGTCGGCATGTCAGTGAACCGCACACAGTACACGAATGATGTAAGTTATGCATCGTGACGATCGCTCGCGTGTCGCACTATCCGATAAACGGTGCCAACCGTACCCATTCACATTCAGTTAACTGGCACACTATTGACCTAGGTGCACTTACTAAATATAAACTAGATTTATTGTCTTGCACCTGGTGTGCAATGGTCATTGAGGCCCACGGTTCTATGTGAAGTCTATTCAAAAATTAAAAATCATTCATTCATGATATCACTGATATATACTAAGGCTCCGCGCAAATCGGTCACCGACAACCAGTGTGGCTGCATGGCGGCTAGCAGTTTCCATGCCTTTTTACATTTAGAAGGGGCTCGTCGCAAATTTTCCAGCCATAGCCACCAGTGGCTTATTATGAATACTGATGTTTCTTGTGATATATTCTGCAGCATTAATAAAAGAATATTTTAACGACATAAAATTCCCAACGTAACTTACTAACTAACGTAACTTACGCGACACTGGGAAGCCTTGTGCGGGGGGTATTAGTATATTAACGTTTATTAACGTTTTTTAATTTAATCTATGACAATCCATAACTACCCTCGGTAGTAACTATGACTGTCATTAAATGTAGTTCCCACACATTCATAAGATCATAAACACGTCAAATTAGCACAAACTTAAATTAATGAAGTGACAAATGTCCACAGTAATGATTTATCGGACGGACAACGGAGACCCGAGTCTGCAGTTTGCGTATCAAACAATTCAATGAACGCACCAACCATTCACATCCACTTAACAATTCAGAGGGGGTCACAGTTGCTTTTTATTGTATGAAAGATCGACCTATTAGGCTGTTGGGCCGTTATTCTATTGCCTGATATAACTGTACAAGTGTACATGTTAAATAAATTGAAACGTATCCGTGTGTGTCTAGTGTATCCTGTCACCGGTTTCGGTGTTATGACAGATACCGAAATCCTTAACCTTCATTATAGTTTTTATTTATTTATTTATTTAGACTTTATTGCCCACAATATAAAATTTTACGGTACAAATGGCGATCTTAATCCTAATTGCATTCTCTACCAGCTAACCATTGGACTAAACAGATATACCTTAGACTAGTTTTTGTTGGTGTTAAATAAATTATGTAATAATATAGGTACTGTAAATACTGCTCTTTATTGTTTTGGGGTTTTTCGGTGAGAAGCATGTATTTATTTCGGACCTATTTTATTTATTTACAAGCTTTCCGCCCACGGCTGCGCCCGCGTGAAATTCGGTTATATCGCGCCTTTTAATGAACTCGACATTGCTTTTCCTTCTGACTTGTTTTACCATAATTTCGAAAAATCCTTTCTTAGTGCTCACATGCGTCACTTGAGGAACCTATATGCAAAGTTCAAGTGAATCCATTGAAAAAATAAAAAGTTTCAGTTTATCCCTTTAGGGTGGGGATGGATGGAATGGAATATGCATGCTTAAAACAATATTACAATACAAAAGGTCGCCTTATCGCTACATAGGGATTCTTCCAGGCAACTCAAGGGTTTCGAAAAGTAATACATAGACAAGTAGAAAGGGTAGAAATATGCACACCACAGAAAGATAAAATATAGTTAACACCTCAAACATACTATTTTGAGCTGGGAAGGACTACGAGTAAATGAGGAAAAGCTACTTAAATACAAGAAACAGACATGACACTAGAAAGTAAGGTAGTGCTTCTTAACTAAGTGTGTGAAAGAGATTAAATTGGGCTTAATTACCTATTCCAATTTTCCGGTTAATTTTTGTACTCGTGACTATGTGAAGCTTAAATAGTTAAAGAAATACCTTAATATTTTAGTAACTGAAACAAAGTTGGTTATTATTACCATGATTTTGTGCCTTTTTTAATTTGTCTCCAAGTCACTTAAGTGATAAAAAAGATTGTTTAAAAGTGACGTCAGACATTTCCTGCTGCTATGCGGTACGTACAGACGTCCTTACTGTTGATAAAACAATTCTATGTAAATAGTTCAGCAATCAGGAGCTTGTCAAGAGCGATCGCCGATAACATTGTTACCAACGCTTGTTTAATTACACAATTCGCAATACATTATCTCGAATTCTTGAAACGCCATCTTGAATATGGTCGCAGTCGCACCTACTTATGAATCATGGTTTAATGGATCGGTTATAATTAAACTGCTTTAAGTACACGTGAGTTTGACATTACACATTAAAATTACATTCACCGAAAAATAATGATAACAATTGAAAGTCTAGGCCAAGAACCTTAGAATGATTAACACTATAGAAAAGAAGTCCGCGCGGCCGTTTTGAAGCACCTTAATTGGAGTCAGAAATGACTCCAAACACCGGGCAGCTCTTGTCAACGCACGCCAAACGTGTCTCGCGAAAAAAAAGAATTGTGACGATTTGTCCAGTTAAATTGTGTCACAAAATATCTGAAAAGCTATTTATGTATTATTGCTAAAACATAATTAATTATCCGCAGCCCAAGTTCGGGAAAGTTTCGGTTTAGTGCTTCACTTTAGACAGAGCGCTTGTATGAAGACTGTCTTTCTATAGTGTTATTATTCCCAAGCCAAGAACTCGGAACCTTTCGATATTTTAAAAATGTTAGCGTGTTTGTTTGTGTATGTTGTGTTTTGGACCGATTGGAGCCGGAATACACAGAAAATTTAATACGCCATTTAACAAATTTCATATTCAAATTGCAGTACTTACATAATACCATTTTAGTACCTGATTTAAAATCCGAAACAAATGCGGGTACCAAATTAAAAATTATTTAAAAGTTGATCAAATCAATTTACAATTCACATACAAAGCTAAGTTTTTCACAGCAGCAACAAAACGTTACAAACTTAACGTACGTACATCACTTACCCGAAGAAGCCAGTGATGGGACATAATGGAGTGAGTAGTTAACACTAGTAGGCTTTTACTTAAAACTAGAGCGTCGCTGTCGGGCTAGTGATGGGACGTAAATCACGTAATCAAGCCGACGCGACACGACGCTAGTGCCTGGCGACACTACCGCTTGAAGTCGTTGCAATTACGGCAATCACTCTCTCTGTTTGGTTCGTACTGTTGAGGCTTAATGGCGGCGAAAATGCCGTGTGACAGCGTGTCTAGTCAAGTCTTATCGACATTTTGAGCCCTAGTAAGTTAGAAGATAAAATAAGATTTTAATTGAGTTGAGAGTGTAATTTGTATCGATGCTAACCAATAATCGTTATAGCTATACCAAATGAGAAACAAGATAATTTTCATATTTAACCTACTCAATGGTATCCCCCTTAACATAGTTTGTCTACATATTTTTTTTCTATCTTACAATATGGCGTCCGGTGCTCTCAATATTGAATATTTTTGGTCTCTATTAAGCAGTGTCGAAGAGCCAATGTTCATAGGTAGCGGTGACCATTTCGGTTTGCCTATCGCCCGTTTGCGTGAAAATCATAACCTACAGGTCACAGATTTACTGAATCATTTCGACTGAGTCAATCTGAAAAAACATTAGACACTACAGTATCAACTTCGTGTGAATGTGCCGGCTCGGTAGGCTAAACCACATTGACCTAAATACTGGCGAACCGTCACGTGTATTAGTTCACGGAACATTAACTAAAAGAGAGTTCGACTCGATTTCAGATTACTTTGCCGATGTCCAGGCCGAGCTAATGCGGAGACCGCGCTACATCTAAATGTTTACGCTATACCGTGTGATGAACTGATGAAGCGTTCAGTGGCGTTTATGACGTTATTTTGTGAAATCAGCATCGTCATTATTGTCATTTTACTTTAATTTATGATGGAGATTTAAATGATGAGTTTTAAATTTATTTTCTTGTTCAGGGTGTGTAGAGCGTTAAATTTCTTTGAATGACCCATTGACCCAGCTTACCTATAATGTTCATACTGTATCCCTTGAGTGCCAGCGTGAATTTACGTATTTTATAATATTAACAATAAATTATTATAACTGTTTAATAATCGTACAGTTCAGTACGTTGCGTGCGCGCATTAGTGACACACGCGTTTCTTATACTACCTCGCGACTTCGCAATCGCTCCGTGTCAATAGTGATGGGAAATAATAAACAATCCCGGACACCCGGGATTATTAATTGTTAGTATGGATCGTTACCTTACAAGATCCAACTCAGTTGGGAAACGTCCTCGTGATGGTACTGTAGATACAACCGAATGGGAAATACCAAAACGGACTGCTCGCCCTGCGGATTCAAATTCATCCAATCCCGTGAATACAACAAATCGGTTTACTGTCTTCAATATTGACAAGAATTCGTCGGAACCAGCTGCAAAACGGTTTCACGATGCATCCACAACTCCGAAGAAAGTTGGACGGATTCCACCAATCCTGATACAGACGAAGCCTGATTGGACCCACGAATATATCAAGACTCTTCTTAGTTGATATACTAAAACGTTTCACGTTCAATATAGAGGCAGTAACAAAATAGGTGTCATTTGCTACACTCCTGAGAGCCATGACGCAGTTAAAAATGGTTTAAGGTCGGAAAATGTTCCCTATCATACATACTCTCGGAAGGATGAAAGGACCTCAAAAGCTGTAATATATGGACTACCTGCATATGTTGAAGACCATCTGAAGGAGGAACTTGCTTCGTTGGGATTTGGTGATGTACTTGTACGTAAATTAAAGTTACCTGGTAATAAAATCGCCGAGTGCCCACCTTTCCTAATTCAACTCCCACCTGGAAGCGATATAAAGCGGTTTCGACAAATAAAATTTATCAGTAATTGTGTTATTCAAATCCGTAAATACCAAGCTAAAAACTTATTTGGGACACAATGTTTTAGATGTCAAGGGTTTGGGCATTCTTCTAAAAATTGTAATTTGCCACCTCGTTGTGTGAAATGCACGGAATCGCACCTAACAGGTGAATGCCCCAAGAAAGACCGTACAGAGCTAGCTAAATGCTGCAACTGTAATGAAAATCATCCTGCTAATTATCGTAATTGTAAAGAACGTCAAAAATACATTAAGTCCATTCAAGATAGACAACAACAAATTCAAGCTACAAAGGTACAACACAATTATCCAAAAAATATAATAAAATCGGCTATGAGTGACAATAAAATAGATGGTCGTTCATGGAATGATGTTGTGGCCTCCGGCGGGATTGCCTATGATCCAGCTGCACCGCAGCTTAATCAAGGTTCACAGGATCAGGCTACAACAGATATGTTAGCTATATTAATGACGATCAAGTCTATAAAAAGTCAGTTTATTGCATGTAATAATATGATGGATAAAGTGATCCTAATTTTGACTCATCTTGGTCAATATGTCTAATGAACATAAGGAACTTCGTGTAGTATTCTGGAACGCTGATGGGATCCGTACAAAAATAACTGAGTTGTTAAATCTGGCAAGTACAAATGCTATTGATATCATTGCTTTAAGTGAGACCAGAATTTCCCCTAAGACTATGTTAAGTACTCCAGGTTACCTTTGCTATCGACAAGACAAACTGTCTGACGGTCGGGGACAAGGTGTAGCCATCCTTATCAAATCAGATATCCCCCATTTTCCGATAACAATACCCAATACTTATAACCTAGAATGTATTGGCCTGAAATTGTGCATATCTGGTAAAAATGTAAGTTTTATTTCGGCTTATCAATCTCCAAATCTTCCTTTGATGTGTAGTGATCTTGATATAGTTACTAGTAGTAAGCCCTCCTTGGTAATGGGTGATTTTAACACTAAACATCCCTATTGGAATTGTCACAATGTTAATCTTCACGGAGAAGTGTTATTTGATCATATGCTTAAAAATGAGTACGATATTTTGGCGCCAACTACTCCCACACTGGTGCATTATGATCACTCTCGCATGCCTTCAACGCCTGACATCATTCTTGCTAGTGCAGTCAACAATATTACGGAGCCCAAAACTCTTACTAGTTTATCTTCAAATCATCTTCCGGTCATCTTTTCTATAGGTGGTGTTTATACCCGTAATTCACCCTTAGTTGCCGATTACACTAAAGCAGACTGGGTAAAGTATCGCAGCTACTTAAATGAAAACATTATATTAAACAGGGAAGTAATTAATACAACTCTGGAGATAGACAATAATATAGAAATATTAACTGAAGCTATTAAAGAAAGCAGCCGTCGAAGTATACCAACCATTAAGTAAACTACAATAATAAACATAAACTGCCTAGATACATTAAAAGATTAATTAAAATAAAAAATCAACGTCGTAGATTAGCTTTGAAGGAAAATAATCCAGTTAAAAAAAGATTCCTACTTTCAGAATTTAATATTTTACAAAAAGATATTGATAGCGCAATACTTAATAATAATAATCATCGTTGGAACAATAAACTAGCTAAAGTTGATAACCCCAGTTCAGATCTGTGGAGAGTAGTTAAATCTTTAAACCCCAAGCCTAATGTCATTCCCCCTTTGAAAATATCTAATACTATATCAACCACATCCACCTTAGAACAGTGCGAAGTTTTAGTCGAAACATTTCTTCAAAATATGAACCTCACTAATTCTTGGAACAGCGAACCAGTAATTGTTGCTGCCGTAGAAAAATCTTTAAAAAAGTTACAGGAATTTAATGAGCACCCTTTAAATTTTCCTGTTAGCCCTAAAGAAATTCGTAATAAGCTTAAAAAACTCAAGTCAAAAAAAGCCCCAGGTGTAGATGGACTTTCAAACTATTTACTTAAAAATCTATCTCAAAAATGTGTCGTTTTGCTTACAAAAATATTTAATGCTTGCCTAAAGCTAGGGTACTATCCCACTGCTTGGAAGACAGCTAAAGTAATTGCTATTAAGAAACCTGGAAAAGACGATCTTCTTCCAACTAGCTACCGACCAATCAGCTTATTACCCGGTCTAGGAAAACTGTTTGAAGCTATTATCTTAACCCGCCTCTCAAAAGCCACAGATAAACATCTTGTCCCTGAACAATTCGGCTTCCGTCCAAATCACTCAACTACGCAGCAGCTAGCAAGGGTTATGGAGCATGTAGCTCACGGACTAAATCTAAATGAGTCCACAGGCATGATGCTCTTCGATATTGAGAGAGCATTTGACACAGTTTGGCATGAGGGACTAATTCATAAGCTTATTGTGTATGATACTCCCCTAGAACTTGTAAGGCTCATTCAGTCATATCTGCTAGATAGGTCCTTCTCAGTATTTATAGGAAATGTAAATTCTTCGGCTAGATCAATCCCCGCCGGCGTACCACAAGGTTCAATTTTAGGACCATATCTATTTTCTTTATTCATTAATGATATTCCTAAACAACCACATACTAAGCTTGCAATATATGCAGATGATACAGCAATATTTTCTTCCTCTAAAGATACTGATCTAATTATTCAAAGGTTACAATTATCATCTGAATTATTACTAAACTACTTTACTAAATGGAAGTTAAAACTAAACACAAAAAAGACAAAATGTATAATGTTTACCAGAAAACGTACTTTTCCTGCTAAATGTGTTAAGATCAACGAGCAACCTATTCCTTGGAGTCGTAAAGTGACATACCTGGGCCTAGTTCTAGATGATAAAATTAATTGGTGTGAAAATACTAAAAGTTTATTACTTAAAGGTACTAAAAGTTTAAATTCTTTAAGGCCTATTCTCAACAGACAATCAAAACTTAGTCCAAGAACCAAACTAAAAATTTACTCCACTCTTATCCGGCCCTGTATAACATATGCAGCTCCCGTCTGGAGCAGTATATCGGATACACAGTACAACAAGTTACAAGTGGTTCAAAACAAAGCCCTTAAAATTGCCTACAATACACCTTTTCGAACTAATTTAAAGAAATTACACCATAATATAAAATTTCCCTTCATTAAAAACTTTATTTTAAAAATGTCTAAAAATTTTTACATATATAAAAATCCTAAACATCCAAATATTCTTGTATCAACAATTGGTAAAACTAGATTAAACACACTGTCCTACTCCGGGATTTACAATAGATATCGACTGCCCCATCACTATTTTCTTAGCGAGTCATGACTATACGTAACTACCAGCGACCGGCTAGCCGCCCGGCTACCGACAACTCGGTTAAGTTTTGTGCGGATACCCACCCGTTCGACTTTTATTTATGATATTAGTAGCTAAATTGTATTAAGTATTCAGTCTTACGAATACGTATTTACTTTGGTAAATAAATATTCAGCATTTAAATTGTGTAGCATGTTAATGTAATCGTGTCTTGGCACGCATATAAACAATTTTTTGGTATATGTTATGGCCATTATAGCAAGCCTTGCATTCCTGTATTAACATCTTTGAATTGAATTACAACATTTTTTTGTAACTGTAACGATAACATGAACATTGTGTTTGTTTAGAGAGGCGCACTAGCCTATGTAACATTTATTTTCTGATGATTCTATTTGCAATGTGATACTGCCGTTGTAAATATGACCTGTAATATTTATATTGATGAATAAAGAATTTTTAAAAACTAAAAACTAAATATTAACAATAAATTATTATAACTGTTTAATAATCGTACAAGTAAAAAAACCCACTTCAAAATAATGCAAATTTAAGACTTAAATGGTTTTCTCATGGATACCCTTGTCAGAACTGGACAAATTGAAAGGGGATCACACGGGAAGGACCAGATTTCAAATAAAAAAGAATCATCAAAATCAATTCACCCAATCGAAAGTTGTAAGATGGTGCGACGTAAGAAAACTTTATTACAACTTCAATATTTAATCTAAACTATCAGCAGCTGATTTTACACTTTTCTCTTCACATTTTTTTATGCAATAAAATTCCTTAGCTATACAGAAAGACGATCAAAATTCAAATGACTTAAAAAACCGCTACCTCAGTTTCTTGCACTCACACCAAACCATTTTTTACGTGAGACAGAATGGACTAGAAATTTTCACGCTCCATTATTTCAGTCGGTAACAGATATCTATCTATACAAACGAATTACAAACGGTTTCTCTGTAAATAAAAACTCAATTTGGGACGTAGACGATGATTACTACGAAGTCGGAATTTTTTATAAACATTTCAAAATTATCTTCAGAATGGGCTACGACCGGCGGTTGCTATCCGATACTATTTTGTAAAATGTACATTGTTATTATTGTTTATGACAATTAATCTTTGTTGATTGACTGTAATTAAGAATTAAGATCTCAGTAATCTATGGCCTTTTTTTCTGTTTTTTTTTATCAGAAAAAAAAAATCCAATTAAATTACAGCAGACCAAATTTAATAAGGAAGTAACAAGTGTATTCTTACCAAAATTAATTTACAGTAGCACCGCCATAGTACAGTTTATTACCTGAAACAAAATTAAAAAATATTAAATAGTTAATCTAATAAACATCATTACTTTTTCAATATAATTAGTATCAATCATTATCATAGCAACCAATAACTGTCCCACTATTGGGCTCTGGACTCCTCCCACAACGTCAGAGATAGCACGTCATAACTCATAGTCCACCAAGTGCGGATTAGCAAACTTCACACACGTAAGATGTTCATGCTATTTAAATACCAGTAGTTTAATCATAAACTTTTAAGGATAAATATGAAACAATAGTAAATAGGTATATATCAGGCATTATAGACACTTTTTTACTAATAAAAAATACCCGTGTTCAAATAAACAATTTTCAAAATATATCCTTCAATAAAACTAATATAAAACTAGCTTTGAGTTAGTTACAAAAATTATAAAGTAACTGTCTTTGTAATTACTTCGATCAGTCCATGAACTTTCTTGGAATGAGGGTAGCCATTGCCAAGCCTAGGTAGTTGACATTTATTGGGGTGAATAATAAATCATTTCTTAATACTTTGAACGATTTATAAACGATTCTTTATTCTTCAAGGCTCCAATTGAAAATTTAATGAAGTTACCCAATGGAAAATACGAATCTGAAGTTTTTCCCTGTTCCTCTACCTTTCATTTAAAATTCAATAGTTTTAGAAACTTAACTAGGCTTAAAACCACCTACAATTTTATACCGACAAAATCTTTTCGCCTCACTAATCCTTCACCTTTCGCAAATCTTTAATGTTAATAATTTTTTATTTCAATTTCTTTGGTTTATTATATTAATAAACATGTTTTTATGTAAGGGTTGGCACACACTTATCAGTTTAGAAACTTCGTCATCGCCTCTTCTCGAACTTATGATGACACATTAAGTACCAATCAACGTCGTAACGACATCACCAAGCCTAGGATAGCTCACAGCTCGAGCCTTAGCGATGGTGAATTGTTTCCGAGTTGATGAGTGTGCGCCATCCATAAGACTCTATTGACCGCTTATTTCCCTTGTAGGTCAGACACACCCGCTGTTTATCTATAAAATTAGAAAGCTGCAAAACATTGCACTTAGCACATTTTAAATCTCGAAGTAGTGATGAAAATTGGCTACAATTAACATAGCCCCAGCGCCGTTCACTTCTTCGCCTTGACGTGCTAATTTAAAATTGAACTTGACCTTTTACACTTCAGTAAGTCTGCTTAGTCAATGTAAGTACATGTATAGAGAATTGTAGGCTATCTTCACTTCACACTGGATGACGAGGATTGATTGTGTGCACGCCATGTATGTACGCAACATGTAACGCACACAAACGAACACCATCGTCCTCAGATCTCCAACGAAAATCATTGTGTGCGTTCTAAGCTGCGTATGTACATGATAGAACAACGGCGTCCACACAAGCACCACCACACCGATGCGTTAGTGGATAACTGAGTATCACAGAAAGCCGAGAGCACTCCATCAGGAGGGATATACCGCCAACACGCCCAAGTGAGCGGGGGAGGATGAAGTCCTTATTTTTCGAAAGTGTTGTCGACAATGAAGGTATCAGAATCACGACACAGTGTACGGAAACCTAAAAAGAGTGTCTTTCTGCAGAGAGCAGCAAGCCAAGCGACACTTTTACAATTCTCCCACACTTTGTTCCACTTTATATTTTTTCTTTTTTCAAATAAGCGTTTGTTCGCGATTGTCGACAGACAAACACAAGGCCAAGTCTACCGATATTGAAAAAAAGCTTTGAGCTTCGTTCGTATGCCCTAGAAAACCGCTGAATTGACTACTGCTAAGATTAGTTTTCTACAACATTGACTCTGTGCAGAGAAAACTTTCGATATTATTATTTATTAAAACGATATTCTTTATACATATAAGAGAGTAATTTACAAATTAATTTTTTTTTAATGACATTTCTATTAGTACGACTAAATTTCCATCCATCCAGCCTTTGTACGTCCACTGCTGGACGTAGGCCTCCCCATGTCAGGTAACGCAACTCTAGACTGGTTTTGAGCCTTCTGAATTCAGCGGATGCCAGCTGTCTTCTTCAGGTCGTCAGTCCACCTGGTGGGGTAAAAAAAGAAATACCAATACTGATCCCAATATACTTTTACTAATGACTGTCTTCTATCGGGCGCAATATTGAATTAAGTGTGCCGTCACATAACCAGCAGACGATCAAGATGCTTCTAATGATATCTCATTTATCCAAGTAAGTAGTTCATAAGTTCACGAGCTGAAATCATGATAATTATATGACGCCGTTGTTTGGTAAAAAAGCGAAAACACCAACATTGACTTTAGATTTTAATAATAGCATTGAACACCGCCGGGTAGCGAATAGCGGGTAGCGAATAGCTGGTAGCGAGTAGCGGTAGCAAGGTCGAATGTATTGAAACAAGCGTTTCACGATCAAGAGGCTTTGGTTGCATCCCCTCGAAAATACTGCAAACTACGATTATTACGTCAATGTTAATAGCGGTCAAATACGGATTGGTCAATTTTAAAAATAGGGAAATCTCTAATGTGACGTTAGATAGATTCTTATTTTATAGCCTCACCAAATCAGAAATGGTTTAAAAGATTTTTAAAATATAAAACCAGCCAAAAATAAAACGCTAATATTTGTATAGTTTTGAGTTGTTAGTAATATGTAAATAGTAATAGTAGTAATAATGGTAGTAAATTATAGTTAATAATGTTAAATATTATTCAGTTAATGCATTCTGTACACAATACGAAATATTTGTAAATAATTTTGCCAATATTCTAATCAACAATACAATTACATACTAACACTGCAATTACTAATACTACAACATTATTCAAAACCCAAACATACCTCACGATTCATAAACTAACTTCAGGGTATTCTCGACCTTATATACAAAAAATACAGACTAAGATCGCTACTACAAAATACGACGTAAACTGAATGCATTTTCCGAATACCAACGGAGTTATTGAACTAATCATATGTTTCAGTGAATTCACAAAACGTATGTATTTAGACAGCAAGTAATGGCTTAATTCGATCGGCACTGAGTGTAGGTGTGAGAGAGATAGAGCTATGGGTAGTCAGAAATATGATCAGTTTTATTTTTTGAAACAGTAACAATGTATTATTGTATTACATGAATACGGCTGTTGGAATAAAGCCTTACATGGGGCAAAAACTTACTCTACCGGCCGTTCTATTTTTCCATATTCTATCTTTCCATAATCCTCGGTAAGTAACTAGCAACTGTCAAAAAGTCACAGGCAGCGTTACTTGTTATTTAATAATAACAAGTAACGCTGCCTGTGACTTTTTGACAGTTGCTAGTTACTTACCGAGGATTATGGAAAGATAGAATATGGAAGCGTTACTTGTTATTTAATAATAACAAGTAACGCTGCCTGTGACTTTTTGACAGTTGCTAGTTACTTACCGAGGATTATGGAAAGATAGAATATGGAAAAATCCTTAAATTTGAGTGACGTAATTTATGGATGACCTCTAAAGTAATCTTTAGAGGTCATCCATAAATTACGTCACTCAAATTTAAGGATTTTTAACCCCTCCCCCATCCCTGTAACATTTGTGAAACCTCCTCTCCACTTGTGTGATGACACATAATTATATTTCAATTTTATTTCTAAAAATAATTAAATTAAAACAGCAGTTTTAAAATTTATTGTATATAAACGGTCTTTAATAATGATTATGTTCTCCAAAACTTATCCGATGCAGCAACCCGCTGTTAGTTTTGGCGCTCTGAGGTGGCTGACGAAAGCAGCAAAGAGGGTTTAACCCTCTATCCTATTATGTATCAACATAAAGTCAAATGTTTTAGATAACTGACACAAACAAAATATAAAATATAAGTAGTAAAAGCACGATAAACGATTGTATCGCCTTTTCATATTTTCAATGTTCCGTGTGACGTCACAAAGGTTTTGAATACCTTGTCACACAATGTCACATTTCGTTGACTCCCCCCTAACATGTGGCGTAATTTATGGATGGCCCCTTATCTACTAACTTATCCAGACAGGGGAACAGCCTTACCTCGAATTAACACTATTACTTTAAAAAATCGTGTGATAATGGTCGTGTGAGTATAGTTTTTAGCATTAGGTAGTCAACGAAACAACGGAACTCTTCATATACTCACTCACATGTCTGTCCGTTCATCACATCCTACCATCTTAGTCGAACATTTGGAAGTGATGGAAACATTTAATAAAGTCAATATTTTTATCATAGAGCTTCAAACCAACATGGAGTTAACCAACTACATACTGTTCTAACATTGGTGTTCTCCTAACCGGACTAACTATCCTAGTCCCCATTTGAGTCTTGTTTTAGATTGGTCACCGTTATGTCAGCGGAAGGGCGGTGCCGCACGCTCGTTTCATACCATAATTCCATAAAAAAAGCAATTAAACAAAATTAATATGACCGATGGAAATATTTAATAAAATCAATATTCCTATCATGGGGTATGAAGAAACGCGTATAGTCAAGAATATTAAGAGAGCTCACAATGACGTAATCCTGGTAGTGAGTGACCTCGGTCCTCGAGACACCGACTATTGTATTACCGACCACGTGGGCAGCGCCGCATAAAAAACTTATCTCATCATTATATACGACGCACGTGCTAATAGTATCCAGTCTCCGACACTGCCGATCGACTAATTGAACGCTGATAAATCCTAACCTTTGGTTACCATTTATTTTCTGTATCAACACATAATTTTTTTTAAGTGAAAGCTTCTATAGTATCGTTGTGATTTGGAATTCGATGAAACGGAAATGACGCGCAAATGAAATGAAACGGAAACGAAGAAGACACACATACATTTTAACGTGGCAGAAAATGGGATAGGAAGCATCGGCAAAATGGCGGCTTACGTAGGCAAAGCAAATTTTTGGACTGACAGTGTTCGTTTTCTTTAAAGATTTCACTTCTAGCACGTTTGAATTGCACTCACTTTGATTTTTTATACTATTGGCTTCAACCCATTGATGGCCCACTACTGAGCACGGGTCTCTCCTCATACCTGAGGAGGCCTAGAGCATACTCCACCACGCTGCTCCAGTGCGGATTGGTGGAGGGGTTAGTGGCTAACCCAAGTGTCAGAAATTTTTAAGCCGCCCGAAGGTATCTGACATGGCTTAACGACTGCTACCAATGGTAACAACCGGGACCGACGGCTTTACGTGCCCTCCGAAGCACGGAAGCGCTCAAGAAATTTTGCCACTAGCGGTCACCCATCCAACTACCGACCGCGCCCGCTGTTGCTTAACTTTGTCGATCACTTGAGATCGACGCAAGTCGCCGGGCTATGAGCGCTTGTTCGTTTTCTTTAAAGATTTCACTTTGATTTTTGTAAATAGCCGCTGAAAGCAGACGAGCCAGCTGTTGAGATAGCAGTGCGAGTTGAAATATTTATTGAAAAAAATCCAGTACTATAAATTGGCCTCTAGATTCGATACTAAGATTCCACTGTCTCGCTCATGCACCTCAGTGATACTAAAACCAAAGTCATCAATTCAGTGACGCGCTACTGACCAAGAAAGAAGAGAAAAGGTTTTTCTTCTCCTTTTAACCTACCCACTAAATATTCACATCCAATGCAACGTATATTTTTTCTGTGAGCCTTCTAAATATATTCGTATTTTCTACTTATTCGGTGGTTATCTCTACAACAATTCACTACGACAAGCAGTTTAATAGACGTCAAACACCAAAGAAACGTGGTAAAAACCTTAACAACGTCTTCAACGCGAAAACGGTATCCTACGTTTAGACGTAATTTACAAGAAAATGACATCAGCGGAAAATTTTGTACGAATTTGCAATTTTTTTACTTTTCGAACTTATGATATTAAATTTAGTTCGAAGTGGATTGTACACAATTCTTTCTAGCAGTGCCACAGCCTGTTACGGTCAAGTTGTTTTCAAAATAATGAAGACTTTCTTTCACCGTTTCCTCTCCTCAAGTCCTCTTCGATTCAAAACCTTAACATAACAAAACCTTAAGCCACTGGCGTTTCACATATTTACCTTATAATTCACATATTTACTTATAATTACATTTTCAGTTCGAGTTCAGCTCGGTATAAAATACCTAAAGAGCACCATATCAATCACAATTCCAACCGCAAAGCAACATTTCCTCCACGGCGCGGACACCGGCAACGTGACGCGCGAACTAATTGCCCCGCGTCAGTACCCGACTGGATCTACTGGAAGCACCGACCACACAAGCCAATAGACACCTAATTTTTGATTTTCCGTATTGAATGCATTCTGGCAACTAGCTGCTGAGGTAACACGAAGCGGAGGGACTGGCTAATTCAACGCTGTGATTGGCTAATTTAAGGCTACACGAAATTTTGGAAAGAAATAGATTAATTTAGGCAACGGGAAATAATGAGACGGCACGAATTTATATCGGTACTATAAGCCAGATGTGTTGACAAAAGCCATTCGCCTGTTATTAGGAGTCTATTGGCTGTGTGGTCGCTGACTGGAAGTCTATGGGACTGATTGACAATTGAATTATGCAGTTATGATTATCTTTCACTTCCGCATGCAACGCGCGATTCTCTGTCATGCGAATGTGTTAGAAATCCGGCGTATGTACACTTGTGTTCTTTCGCGTTATGCGCAGTTCCTATATTTAACCTATCGTTAAACCGATCGTTTTCGAGTTACCAGTAAAGAGTCGTCAAAGTCTTCCTTATGTTTTCTTATTTAACACTTTTTAGTAATGCCGATAGATCTGCAATGTGTAAGCTAAATGAATCGTTTTTTTTTCGTGAACGTAACGTCGTACAAACGAGCAGGCAAAACACCTGGTGGTAAAAAGCGATCAAGTAAACGACGTGCTGTTAATCAGACAAATTGAATAATTGTATTACATAATTATATATTGGCGAAACATGCATCGACACAAACACCATAATTGGAATTTAAGCACTTAGGTAATTAACCTAAACATTATTTTAGTACCTAGTCCATAACTATTTCATAATATGCCAATCAACAAATGTTTTTTAAAATTTTTAAATGATTAATTATTATATTACAAAATAACAAACACCCAACGACAACTTTGATAAATTCGTACACCTCATTTCGGTTTGAAAAACATAATGGATGTTTACCAAGTACCCGCATCAAACAATAATATTGTAGGTTGACAATTTTTAGAAGGCAATGCATTGATGTCTTTGGCTTTACTAATGCCCATGGGGAACAGTGACCACCTCACCACTTACCAACAGGTGGCTAGTCTTCTCGTTTGTTATTTACATTAAAAAGGTATACATACAGTTTCCAAAGTTTAACTTTAAATCTTTTCAGTGGTGCTTGTGTGATATCGTTTCAAACGGCTAACAAAAAAATTATGGAGAAGTAAAAAAAAATGGCCTCGGATGCAAACATTATCAAATAATATTATACTTTTATAATTCCTATCCATTAATAAATTATACAAGCGTATTTAATGAGTTCCATGACGTCACTGTCATAAAATCACTTATTTACGTTCTGTCGTAAAACAAATAAACCGCACATTGTTATTGCATACCAAGGAAGATAAAATCATTTCCGACCAAAGATGACTAATGAATGGCAATACCACATACAGAGAACTGCAAGTTGTTCAAACATTAAATTAATACTAATAATAAACCGTAATGAGACCGCGTTTGTACTTTTAATACTTTTGCAAAATATTTAACGTCTATAGTTAAGTGTAGATGTAGTCAAAATAGATTATCAAAGCGTATTTTGATATACCAGGACCAAGAACTGTTCGCGCAGAATACCTTCCTAATGGTACATCTTAGTACAACCATACAGACGAATCGCCTGGCATAGATAAGTTTAATTTTATCAGGTAAGTATGGGTTGTATTAGTAAAGTTACGTACCTACCTATTTATTTGAGTAAACCGAATTCAGATTCTAGTGAGTAATCTAATGATTCCGAAGGGATATACTAGGAACACATGAGCACCCACTCTTACATATTTGTGGGATGGGTAATGAGGAAACCTGCAAATAATGCAAATAGAAGGAAGGGGAGGCATGTAAAACCTAACTATCTTTAATGTAAAATAGGTACCTGACAGTAATAGGTTGTCGAAGCCGTTGTAGGTACACCAAAAACTCTGACTCTAGAACGGATGAAGAATAATCCAAAACATATAATTTAAACAAACTAGGTACATTGAACAGGATATTTTGCCAACATATAACTAACTTTTGCAACATATAAATTTTAATGAACAAGATCGAATAACGTGTACCCTTCGTCTTCTTACTGATGGCTGAAAGCAGCCTATCCCGTTTCGTCGTGTTCGCCGTCGTGTTGATGTACAAACATGAAAATCGTCGAGCGTTATTACAATATAGATATGCCGAGATAATATACACACTGCTTTACACGCTCGCGTCTCATTTAGATACTCGGCCGAATATTCGGTCTACTTACACGCCGAATATTCGTGCACGAGAACAACCTCGATTACCTACACCCGTTTTGTTAATGACGGCAGAGGTAAGCGAGATAAAATATTAAAAAAGTTTTTGAACTAATTATATTTTATTGAGTGTTAGCACACAGAACGACAAGGAGAAAGTGTCAAAAACTCAAAAAAGTAAAAATGTAGTAAGATCTAAGATGTAGTAAGCGCTCAAGCGCAGACAAGAAATATTTTAATTCGCGCCAAAATGCTGACACTGATCCGAGAACGACCGAATATTCGAATAACGAAGATGACCGAATAGTCCGTTTACATATTCGCCTCTCACGCGTTATCGGCCTTTCTCGTTGAATATCTAAACAGGGCGTCAGACTTCCACGCTAGCGCGAAACGCCGCGGGCCACCAGAATCGACAGATAATTGCGGCAGCCATTTTCCGTGAGTCACCCACGTCTCCCACGCGCTGCAGACGCGTTATCTAAACTCAGCGGATTGATCTGTTGCGGATCGTGTGTACGCTAACGTCTTTTAAACACTGATCTGATGTACAACAAATTTCAACAAAACACCATTCGTTCTTGGTCAATTTTTAATGAATACGCATCTGCGTTGCGATTTTTGTCGGGCAAAGCATTTGAGTAAAAACAATAGGGGGTCTTATCGTTACAAAACTATTTCTTCCAGGTAACCCATCAAAGGATAAGCACGTTAATACATTGAAAGTGAATATCACCAGCTATTTTATCAACAAGTATTATATTTCTCTGAAGATATAACTTATTTTTGAGTTTCCTTGTTTTTGAAAATCCTTGACAAGAAAGGCTGAATTTGTTCAGCACGATACATTTAATTTAGGACTAATAGTATGGATTGCTCAGCTTGTACCGGCCAATATCATCGGTTTAGTAATATACCCATTTCCTTTTATCACCCGTGCGACAATTTTCTTTCTCTTTTGCTTTTACTCCTTATTCCTCTTCTAAATCTATAGTCGAATAAAAAGTATTCAGAAAATAATAATATAATTAAATGTATGCAGCTTAGGTTGAAAAGAAGCAAAATTAGCAATATCAAAGACCATTAAATAATTATACAATCAACGACCCATTATGCCTGCCGAATGTTATGATAAAACCTTGTTGGAAAGAGACCCAATGCTCCGTCTCACTCGCACTTACACAAACGGATATAAATTATTAATGAGTTCCGTAGGTGTATCACTGAATATGAAATTAGTGCCGAATACAGTACAGAGTTTATACAGGTATATACATATTCTTAAAATAAAACTCTATAAGGACAATTTGTTCATTCGAATCGTTATACAGAAATAAATAAGTAAATTAAATATACCTAACTACTTTGTTGATCAAAACTCACATTAAAGGTTTCTTGAATTTATTAATTTAAATATGTACCTATTTACAAAAAATGGAATGGGTGGAATTTGTATAAAACTATGACCTTGTAAAAATATTAATAATGGTAAAGTACGGCCGGCGGATCATGGCCGCTCTGAAGTTAGGCTTTCGGATATATTGCGCAGGTATTGTCTTTAGAGAGAGATAGCGACACAAACACTGAGCGTGTGACTGAAACAAACAATGCTCAAAGTGGCACCCCGCTCACTGCACGCGTCTTGCCACCATTTAATAGAGAAGACCCTAAAATTGACTTCTGCGCAACGATCCGAACAAAGTTCAGAGCGGCCAAGATCCGCCGGCCGTACTATACATGAATATAAAGTACCTAAGCTTACAAGCTTTTGTTTAGAATAGTTTACGTTTTACTAACAGCCAAGAAGCGATAGACATTAAAAATAGAGAAGTGCGTGACAAGTTGAAAAACGAGCAATTATTAAAAACTAAACCTATAGATATAAAATATTCTTTTTTACCATAATTTTATGTATGCTTATCATACTTACGTATGCTTATCATTACGTAAATGTTTCAGGCTAGACCTTTCAAACTCGACGTCCAAAATCCAAAATAATCAAAATGTTCGGACATAATTATACCGTCTTGAAAATAATGCCGATGCGGAATTCTCGTCATTGGCGTCAAGCGGCGCCGTATAGCAAGCTCGAAAGTAGATGTGCGATAATCGCGTATAGGTAGGTATATTATGTATCATTACACGAATCCAACAATGGTACCTATTGGTTAAATATTTTAGTATGGACGTCAGAACGTCAGTGTTAAATGAACGCAGACAACCATCACTATGTAAGCGATAATTTATTTATTTAGGTATATTAAATGTGTAAAAAACTTAATTGAATACTCTTTTCAGTTCTTCCCAGCGGCCCCTGCCCACAAGATCTCCAAACCTCATCGTGCACCAATTAAGCCGGAGTAACTTCAAGGCTTTTCAATTAAACAGGCGAACAGTGCCAAAACTCGGTGCCAAATGCCGACGCCGACTGCCGACTCCTTAGCATAGGTACAGACGGTACAGTAACTCCTCGAATTAATACACCTGACTAAACTCCGACAATGTTTATTTGGCGGTTCTCATACTTTTTTGACAGCTAACGAGCTTGCACAAGGCCGCCGCGCCGCTTCCTTCGCCGCTCGTGTCTTTTTACACGTTTACTTGCAGAGTTTAATACCTAGGAGGGCGGTGGCACTACCACCCGGTAGTGCCCAATTTCGCACGCTTGTGACACACATATCTACTTTCTTTTTCACTTAAAATATCATTGGTTGAACACCACTATTTCTCTAATAAAGACATTAATTATGGCAGTAGGTATTCTCAGTTCATTTTCGTCCACGTATGTGATTGGAACGAACGTATTTTTTCGGCTGTCTCAAGGTTAGATTGGGAAACTACGCGCCGGAGCGTCGCGACGCCTCGGCTGGGAGAGTTCAACTATGAACTGTCAAATAATATTTACTTACATCAATATTAATGAGGGGCGGATCAGATCGAGGATGTCGTGCCTATAAGTAAATAAACGTGATCAAATTTTATTTGTACTTCGGCTAATGGCTATTCTGGGTTGTGACTTCATAATCCGATTGAGAGGTTAGGACTCGTGGAGAACAATTACAGTCCAATTCTCAAGATCTTCTTTGCCACGTACAAGTAAACTGTGGAATGACTTTCCTTTTGAGGTATTCCTGGAGAGCTATGACATGACTCTTTCAGGGTCGGCGTTGCACTGTTGTCCCCCTGGTGTCGCTCGTGTCCATAGACTACGATGACCACTTACCATCAGGGGGCTCGTCTGCTTTTTCGCCAGCCCTTCAGACTATAAAAAAGGTACAAGGCGTACCTATAACCTAGACCTAGACCTAGACAATATTCGCATCACATTTTATTGGCGTTGCAGACTTTCGAAAATTCCAAAATGTTTTCATTACCGATTTGTTAGACAGTGGCGTAGATTTTCACCTTGACCCATTTCCATGTCTCTAAAGAAATTTAGGCAACTAACCAATTATACTACTGTAAACAAATGTATAGATAATTATAGTTAATTTAGTTGTAAAGGAACTAATAATTATGTAATATAATAAGCAACAACTAAAGCCCGCCTGCGTTTCTTGGTAACATAATCTGTAATTTGTATTCTTTTATCGAGGTCAATGTCCTTTTGAGAACTTTATATTTATTTAGTTCCCAAAGATATTACATAATTATATAACGAATGAGTTCCTATAATAACGTAAATAGAATACATTTTTCGTTACTAATAGCCCAAGATAGTTCGGAAAATATATTATAATTTCCTTGATAACATTAACGTGGGCATGGTGATATGTAAATTTAATAAGTACTTTTTGGAAGTTTCAATGCAGGGAGGTTTTGTTGGCGACATCACGTTATTCTTGGCATGTTTTTACCTTGTAGTGTGTACCTACTAAAGTCTGTAAAGTAAAAACAATTGTTTCAATGTTTAAGTTGAGTGGAATTTTAACAATAATGAGCAATAGTGTACTATATTATGTTGGTGAGTCTATAAATAACAACCAAGGTTATTACACAGATTAATAAATTCGCCAGATGACGCCACAAAGCTTGACCAGTGTCGCTGATTCATTGCTCCGTCAATTACCCAAATGTGTATTACATATCAGAACTAGAAATAGCTGTCAACTATTAATGACATAATAACAAACAGCGTTAATTGTTAAGTTGCTGATGCTGACCCATTCATCGCGCGACGTATCACAAAATGGCGCGCGTCTGCGGAAACGGATGAGTTAATATTTTTTATTGATATTTTATGCGGTTATGACTATAGTAACGGCAAAAAATTAAGGCCCCTTTGACACATTAAAATAGTGACGTGAAAAATGTTAATTTAGTATCGAAAAAATATGGTCAAGTGCGAGTCGCATCGATACATTTTTGGAATAAAAATTTTAAGCACCCTTTTTAATTACATATTTTGGAATGAGAATCGAATACTGAGTACCCCCTATTAATATCACAAGAGTGTTACGAATCACCTTATATTTAAGGTCTCCTCGGCTTTGAGATCAGTAGTGGGCCTTGTTGGGTTGAGATGATTTATCGTATATTCATTTATGTAATTGACTTACTTACTTTATTAAAGGTGGCACTGTATTTTTTTTAGTAAAAACGTGAAGGAATTTGTTCGCGGTACCATATACTTTGTTTATATGGTCCCGCATTAGTCCATAATATTTAAATATATATATTGTTTCAATATCCATGTAATTAATTAACTTTGGGTCTTAAAGTTATACATTCGATAAATTTTATGACTTTTTGCACATCACTATAGACCATGAAGAACAGCAATTTGCTCCTTCAAATTTATGTAATAATTTATACGAAACTTGATGATCGGACAGACGTCAAATAAACTTCATCGGGGCCTTCCTTTTGTGCCGCACCTATAAGTAGTTATTTATAAACCTATTATATCTTTTCATGAATACTTTGTGCAGCGTCTTGCAAAAGTATTTACTGATCTCCGGATCTCTGATTACATAAAACCTTAAATAAATGCACATAGGTACACCTACTTAAAGAGACTATAAACATTATATTTCACCCAACTAAGAAGGCTCTTAAACCAAAGTCGTATTGTTAATTCTTCACAAAATTAATTGAATTCCGTTCCGCCTGGCAAAACTTTATTAGACATCAAGATCCACTAAACAAGCGAAATCAATCCCAAGGAATCTCAACACGACATTCACGAGACGGTAACGCGAGCCCGGGCGTCACGCATACCGGGTGACGTCATCGCCGAGGGTCACAGCTTATATTCTATTCTGCTATTCGCGTTGGAAAGTGACGCACGCGCCCGTGACGGCGCGAATGTCTCGCGGCTTGCTTTTTACAGAGTATTAATACACCTCACCCCTCGATATCGTAATTAATAGCATCTGGAACGCCGTCAACGTCACGGCAGGGTAACGGCCGTCTAGTGGCCATGTTTCAGCCGAAATCGTCGCACTACTCCCCGCCCCCCGCCTCCTTCCCAACAGCGCATCGATGCCAAATCGCTGGCGGTGTAATTGCAAAATGAACTGGAAGCTACATCTAGCTGATCCAAATGCAACCACTAACGTGTAAAATTGTTTCCAATTTCGCAAAATCAATTAAGCACTGATACACGGTGTGTTGTCGCAACAAACAAATTCTACATTTAATTAGGTACATAGAAAGTCTTCTGCACAACACATTTTCCAGCATCTGCCCCAATACCAATGGTGGTCTCAAGTCCCCACTCTGCCTTTATCTTCCTCAGCTTTCCAGCTCTTTAGAACAGTGTGATACATCCTCAGGCATACCTAGAGATTTCTCTTAACCTAAGTAGTTACCTAACTAATAACCTTTTAAGTTTTAACATACACATGACAACGTAAGGCTTCCTTGCATCAAATCTCAATCAGCCGAGTTTAATGTCGAATCACAAGCTGTAAAAGATTATCTTTCCCATAAACTTATTTATGATTTCCTCTTCTTATATTTTTGCCTTTTCTTCAAAGATTATATGGAAGACATCACTACCACCACATGTGAGTAACGTGTTAATTCTCCATATTATTTATTTAGGTGTTCAAAAGTAAGTTAATAAATTAAACAATAAAGAATGATACATTTACTTATGTTTAATTTTCATTCGCGTGATTCTATCACCCTAATCATTAATAGTATAATATTGTTCGTTTGAATGTTTTATAGTTCTAGGTCAAAGCCGTCTAAAGACCAGGTTAATCACATGGTCTGACAGTAGACAGACAGATGGGTAATAAAACAAGAAAAAATAACAAACTATACTTAAATAAGAGGTAAATAAATTGAAATACATTTATTTTAGGTAGTTATTTTTTCTGGATTATATTAACATTTGCAATGCAACCTTTCTCTCTTATAATCGCCCTCCTGTAAAGTTTTTAAAAGTACAGTTGACTCAGTATACTTAGGAGCCGTCGAATTACTAGTGATGATAGTGATGATGAAGATGTGGTGTTAAAGTCCCCTTTCATCGGATGCAAGGATCCTACACGCCCGACCATGAGTCATAGCGATATGTGTTTTATCAAATTACAACGGTCATAAGTCATAATCATAACTGTTAAATTGGAAGTGACATACAAATCACTTTAACGCCTGTACTGGGTGTATTTACATTTTTGATATTGAGTAGTTACGTACAATACGTCGTGAAATATATTAAATAATAACGTGCCCATTATATCAAAATAATACTAAAATTATCAAAGATGATATAAAATGTAATAAATTCACCAATCTTTTATATGAGTGTAATTCTGTTGTGTCAGGAAGCAGAGCGAACATGAAAATAAATTCTACGCATTAGGATTCCCTGTGTCGCAGGTGGCATGGACAACACAAATAACACATCAGGAACCTCCACAACAGGAGAACAAACATTTATCTGTCACATAAATGTCAGCTCCGGTCGGGAAACAAACTGGGAGCGTAGGTTCGCAGGACATGGGATTGCTTTGCACGATAAGTAGTTATTTAAAAGTAAAGGTCAATGGTATTTTACATAACGCCAACCAATCAAAACAAGCAATACCATTTAGATTATTAAAAAATAAAGTGTTGTTTAATTTAATTCCTGATAAGGTTCGTTTCTGTATACATATCACCGAGTTGTTTTCACATTATGGAGCCATCCTGTTGAGGAGTTCCTTCATGTTAAGATTTTTTATTATTATATTGGAATGGAGAAATAATAACTACCTAAGTACTTAATTGAGTGATGTTGTAATATTGTGTAAGTACATGAATCAAAAAATAAATATTAAGTAACACACTCATACCCCCTCACTAGGATTCCCAGTGTCGCGGATGCCATGGACAACACAAATAACACATCACAAACACCCAACAAACATTTATCTGTCACATAAACATCTTCCCCGGCCGAGAATCGTACCCCGGACCCCTCGCTTTGCAGGTAGAGTCACTGCCAACTAGGCTACAGTACAATTTAACAATAATTTTCATAATATATTTTCAATTTAATACTATTACGTTGACAGAAAATAAAACAATTATCAGCTATCACTTCATGCATCCTGCGACTTGCGTTGATTATTTGAATACACAAATCCCACAGTAATAATTTATCAATTTCAATGACAACCTTACAGCCATGTAGGACTTTTTACTCTAAGCATGTAGGATTTTAAATATAATATACATATGTGAATGGTATTTAAACTGTATGCATATTGTTGATAAATGATGTAAGTCTCAAAGTCTGCACAGACATTTTTAGCATAGTGTCTTACACCAGCCATTCTGTTTCAAATTATCATAATAACCCAACTTTTTATACAAGTTTGATATCAATTTGTACTACATGTTTTTACTAGTGGTATTATCAAAATAAACCCGTAATGCCAGTTACACCTACTTTGTAAAGTATAATACAAACTACCTAGTTACATTGAATCATTGTATTGCAATCATAAATGTGTATCCATTATTACGTTATGTTATAATCAGTTTCAATGGCCAATTTAATTAAATCCCATTCAAACATTCAAATGGGATATGAGGATCAATACTTTCACATTACACCTATTACCAAGCTTTCAATAATGAACTAATGACATTGTATCATTGTAGCTCATTTATGTGACCAGGCTGGTCCTAGGCTAAATTACCGGAAAGTGCAATAATCATTTGACAGATAAATGTTTATTTTGAGGCTGTATGTAAGGCTTGCGTTAATGGTATCATAGTGTTAGCATATATTTCTAGTATAAGCATCATAGTACAAGCTCTATTTCATACTTAAATAGATGATTAACATAAGCTAATCATGTCATTAATAACTGAGTGAAACAAAACATCTGACACTGATTTTTCATAATACATAATTATCATCTACTTTTATCAATATTTTTTTACAATAAGTAATTAAAATTTAATAACACTGCACATACTTTCTTACTGCTTATCTTATCTTTTTGCAATAAGTAAATAACATTAATTGTGAATTAATTTCATAATAAGAAAAAATTAAAATCACATATAAATTAATAGACATACAAAAATTTAAAATAATCAATACCGGTTTTACAAAATGTAACCAATTAGTTCTGGAAACTACATTAACTAACAAGATAGCTAGCAAAATAGTTTTAAATATAACAATGACCCTTCAAAGTTCATTGCAATTATAATAGAGTGAATGAAAACCTAATTAATAAAGCTCTGTGTCCATTCCTCAACAGTATTAGGCGTTACTCCAAATTCCGAGCCATTTATGAATAAAATATCCAAGATTTATAGCACACATTGAATTGTGACCGCAAAACCAACAACCATATTTCAGTTGGACACTTGCCAGGAAATATTACTATTCAAGAGATTAATTCAGCTCGTGTGTAATAATGTATTAAATCAATCTTTAAATTCCCAGTTTTATAGGCTATTGTAACACTTTCACGACCCCTTTAAAGAGCTTTCGCATTAACCTTTGATCTCTTTGAGAAGCAAATATTTCGTCTGGTGAAGATAATTATTAAGACTGAATTTATAAATGAATGTATGATTGGCTAAGGTGAACTCTTTGTATAATTTATCTACTATTTAATCTTACTTGTTTGACATCATTAAATCTTCTATAACCTTATTCTTAGGTATCTGGTATAAACGAAAAACCTACTTACATACACGTACATAATTTAGTGTATAGTATACTTAAAAATAACTCACACAAGACCTCATTTATATACTTATAGGAGGCAGGTACCAAAAAATTTAAAATTTAATGGCATATCGTCTTAAATGGAGGTAGATGTTTATTTTTTCTAACTGCATGGCATTTGAATCGTTTGTCATTCACTATTATATGCACGATGAACTTACAGTCCGAAAAACAGATACGAAGGTTACTTTCGGTGCATAACTACCGAAGTATTACTCGGCAAATTAAAATGGACACATTGAAGACCTAACCTCGTGAAGGTTTCGCACTTTTGCTATGTACCGATTGACTGAATTTAATAATTCTAGCAGTGTCGCTTAGTCACATATCCTAACCAATGATGGAAATAATGGCTGTTTAAATGTATATTATGCACTAATAATATCGCCTTGTCCACAGCAAAGTCGGTTTGTCTGCCGCACGATAATGCCTGAGTATTTATTTTTACCCGTTACGTGTTCACAGCTGTCTGCATCGTCTCGATCGCCCGGCCACCAAGGAAAAACGTGATGATTTTGAACAACCAAACTCATTAAAGATTATATTTATACACCTTACAATGAGACCTACGTTCTCTAATGCGTTTCTATACGTACATTCGGTACATTTGGACGCAGCAACCAGACTTGCTATATTTGGAACGAGTTTTAAACGGGCCTGAGAGAGAAATTTTACGTCCTACATAGCATCGCGCCTCCTGCGAGTTATTCGTACTTTAAAAACGGGCTATTATGCAGTAGAGAGGGTTCTTAAACAATACTTTTCCATACCTTAGTCGTTCCCAGCAGCGATATGTGCATTCGATGATTCCCAGGAGAGAAAAACCACAAAATCCTGGATTGAAACACTGTGAGGAGTACACAGAGTGCAATCACTTTAATTCACAGCCGGCAATGAATTACTCACAAATGACTAGTCGCACACAAGAGGTAAACAGAAAATACACAGATTACACTAGCCTAAAATCTATGCTTTCCACAAAATATCTAGTTGAACCGAAACGAAAAACGCGCCAACTGTCAAACTAAAAAACTACAAGCACCGACGCGCCGCGCGTCCGCGCGGTCCGAGTCCGCTTTGACTGACTGACTGAGTGACTGACTGACTGACTAGACTAGCGCGCGGGTGGGAGGACTGGGAGGTAGTTCCAGTTCCACTCACTCAACTCAACTCAACTCACGCACGCACGACGCGACGGCACGACACGGGTCGCAATCGCAACTCGCACGAAACAAAAAATACGCCGCGCCACTGCCGACACAGTCAGGAGTTGCCGTTACTTTGCCTAGTCGCAGTGGTCTGCTCTGTACAATAATGTACAGTGTAAGTTCCACAGAACGACAGGCGGCTTAAATCTACAGCATGCTTCTGTCGCAGTTTACTTTTCATTTATACAATAAAACACCAGTTATCGCATACATAATTGATAAAATATTATAGTAACGTCGACGTTATCACGATGCGACAAAATGAGATAACCGCTCGAACATGAATACAACTGGCAGTATTGTAAGGCGGCCACGTTAAAAAGAACTCGGCGAACTACGAAAATACGCTTACGCTAGCAGTCATCTAAATTTGTGCGGTATAGACGATGACCAGACGGATGCGCATGCGTATTGCATCGCGATCAGACAGACTACTCAAGTCAAGTCAGTATCAGTACTCAGTACTCGTACGTCAGAGTGAATGACAAACCTTGAGCTGATAATCCAATCGATTTTAAAAGAATAGTAGTGTCTTATATGAAAGAGCGCGGTTACCGCTTTCATATTTAGTACAATTAATCGTAAAGGTTTGTATGCAGTATGCACTAGCACTAGGCTTGCGGACCATTATTGCAATGCAACTTGCTAGTTGGTTTGTTCTTTAGTTGTATAATTATGAGCGCAATCAACAATTTTGTTACATAAAACCTAGTAATTCACAATTCTAATAATAGAAAAACAACACAGATATGACTGATATTATGAGTCTTGTGTAGCATGAGTAAAAAGCATGACTAACCGCAGTAGGCAGGCCCCATATTACTCCTATGAGGTGGGAGCATATGGATAAAAAGAATTAAGTACATAACTTTCAAATTTAAATTCAAATTCAAAATATACCTACCTATATAAGACGGTATTTTTTTTGTCTATATAATAACAATAAGCTACTTATCAATAACTTGGTGCAAACAGCTGAATACATATAGGTAGGTAGGTACCTAATAAATGAATTTGAAAAAGAATATACCTACCTAATTATTTATTACACGTTAATTATGCCTATATATTTATCAATATTATCATTATAATATTGATAAATAATAGTCGCAAATTATTTGCTATTAATATGTTCTCATAAAAACATCGACGCTCTTGTGACATCATTCTTAATAAACATAGACTTATTTTACATTTTATGAATTGAATTCCGCGGTACCTACTTAGGCAAAGCATTCAACTTAATTAAATAAGTTAAATACCTTTCTCGGTTAAGGGACTTCATGAAGTGCTGTTGGTCATGAATAAGTAAGTTTATTGTGGAATGAGATGTAAATTGCTCCTACCAGATATTCCTTATGTTGTGTGGTAGCTGAGCATGTTATTACAGAACCCAGTGGTCTACAACGGGAGTATATAGTGTCCTTTTGCCTGGTCCGTTGATAAGCAGGATACATGAGCAATTGAGCAGACTAAAGGATCTATTGAGCTTTTTACACCACAAGATATTTTTAGTCCAAACACTTACTCGACATTATTGAACACGTTAAACAGTAAGTAAGAGATTGTAATAATTATCCAATAATGTCCTATTGCAGGGCTCAGCAGTCTCAGGACTCCTTCGAGATAAAAACGCAGGCATATCTAAGACTAACCGCTACACCTTACACCTAAAATATTATTGACAAGAATCCGAATATTGACTGTCGTACTTTTTGAATGATTGTCAGTAAAACTGTGCGTGTCTTAACGATGCCGCCTCCATTTTTCAAAGGTCCTTCTCGTAATAATAAGTCCGAGATACGGAAAGCCATAGCCTATTCATAAGTCAAGATTACATCCACCTGGATTCCAATAAAACTTTTAAAATCCAATTAAGCCGGTCTATATTTTTCTTTTTTAATCAGCGGCTATTGCTTCCGTCCGTGTGAGGCAGCCGGAATGAAATTGGTTTGCACTGTGCTAAGATATGTATGGAATTGAAATTTCAAAGCTATATAGGTGGTTCAGGTAGGCTACATTCACCGCAGTCAGCGTTAGCTAATTGACAAATGACAAACAACTTTGTTGATGAATGTTGGCATCAGCCCATTAGTGGCGTAATACTCACATCTCTCGCGTATGATAATGAAATGAAACTTATCATTCTCAGCAAGCCCATCTCTTACCCTTACTTAACCCTTATCCTTTTGATAAATACTTTCTTAAGTTTCAATGAAGTTTTACCGCCGTAATGATGTAACGTCTGTTAACGCAGCGCCCGATAAACGCGTTTACAGGTTACACCTACTTAAAGTCAATCATGGCTTATGGATGATACAACCCAGCTATTGAAATATTGTTTTTTAATTTCAAGAAAAGGTAGGCAATTTAAAAATATCGGATAGCCAAGCTAAAACTATCACAACTAGACAGTAGAAAAGTCGTTTAATACAAGCCACAGCCCTGGCTACTTTACTGCTTTTGCATACTTTTTAAGACGAATAAAAAAGAAAGTGCGGGCTGTCAGCTTGTTCTTTGATAAATAATTATGCTGAAATCCCAATGATATAGGGGTTTTATATCAATGTGAAAGCCCTTTTTACTTTAAAATTAGTATGAAATAGTGTGTTATAGGTACTTACGCCATACATACGCCATAATAAAAGTTAAGCCTGTTTGAGATCGGTTATACATGTGCACTGTCAATAATTGCAATAATAATTAAATTATTTATTCCACCGACCACAGGTCCGTGTGCCATTCAAAGTAGCGGAGACAGGCATCCAAGTTGTCACCATTGCAACTTGTGGCGCCATCTCTTATCGAGTAGCAGTAACGACAGCGTAGATCTTTGACCATTATTTTTAATTTTTCTGCAGACTTATCTCAGATTAACACTCATCTGTGAGACTTACTATGCAAACTTGTAAATGTTCTAGACGCATTGTAACCATTGAGATATTATGTAATAGTGGTGATGGTGAAGTGCTCCTCTTGGTTTCCGATGACAGCGACCCTTGCTACGTCCTCGCACGCGTTCGCAAGTGACTAGCGAAACCAAATTTATTTTTGAAGGTTCTGTTGCACTGGCAGTAAAGATGGCCAGCGCCATTTTTTGTATAGATTTTTTTCGGGTTTGAGGCAACTCTTTCTTAGCAGGCGTGTCGCTCTGATGGCTCTTATTCGAGCTTTTTCAAAACTTTCAACGCGATTGTGAGGCTATCTTCGGCCAGCTTTTCCCATTTCTGTGGTGATATGCGGCAAGAAGATCATGTATGTAGGATGTATTACTACGTAGTATCTCAAGGATTATAACAGTTTTTTGTAAAAGTTACCTCATGTTTTTTTCCTTCGTCTCAACCAGTACCTACACTATTTGTTAAAACTAAAAAAATAATAATTAATAAGTACTTTGCTACTGCTAATGACGTTTACAAAACATTCGCTCATCTACTGCAACCAGTTTCGTAATATATTTGCGGTTGCTAATGGTATATTTGTGATGTGTAATACATACTTGGACGAATTGTACGGTTGTCGCATAATCTATTAACGACAAGCCTTGGAGCGATTAGTGATCAAACATTGCTATCATCGCTTTTTAGGGCTGTCCAAAAACTAATCGAATGGTAACGTCCCAAATTACGAGTATTATTTACTTTCTATGTTTTGTGATGATATCTCTTATACTTATTTTAATCTGTTCTAGCAGACGAATCCGTTGATGTAGAGTGTACATCTACATAGTAGACAACAATGACCAATGTTATTTCATTGAAAAAATTAGTGATGTGTCAGTTGTTTCCAATTTAAAACTGTTTAGGTTATTATAGAGGGCAGCACCAGTTTTTCAGTTTTTCTAGTCCCCATTTGAGTCTTGTTCTAGGTTGGTCATAGTTGTCATGGGCGGCAGCGGAGGGTGGTGCTGACTGCTGCAAGCTCTTTGGCTACCGTAATTTCATAAAAAATCTAAAGATGCAGAATAACGGTCTGAATCTTTAGATTTTTTATGTCTCATAATATGTTTAATGAATGAACTGGTGACCTAATTATGTGCTTGTACAAGAAAGCGATGTTTAACAGCCCTAACTAAACACAAGAAGTATTACAATGATAGTTACGTGCGTCAATTCTTATCATAATGAAATTATTTTACGGTTACACTGCGTTGATTAGATCATTACCTCGTTTATTTGTGAAACGACTTGATAACGAATGAAGGAAATAGCAACTGAAAAATAATTCGTGACCCTCGGACTATGCGACGTAAGACAAATAAAAACAGTAGCTAAGTACTATACTATTGTCTAATAAATTCATTGAGTGCTTCTGTATTCGAAAAGCACGTAAAGCCCCAGCTTTTTGTTGTAGTCAGATAGTAGTCATGCCATGTCCAGGCGCTCCGGCGCCATGAAAGCTCCAACACCTGGGCTGGCCACTAACCCCTCTACCTCTGCACTGGAGAAGCTTAGTGAAGCATGCTCTGGGCCGACTCTATTATAATATTATGAGGAGAAACCTATGGCCTGCACGGGGCTATTAAAGGGTTAAGCCATAATTAGGGTTTTCGGACCCGGGTACCCGGGTCGGGTATACCCGGGTATTCAAGAGTTTTCGGACCCGGGTAATATTTGGCTTAAGAACCGGGTACCCGGGTATCAATAAAATTGTTCTATATTTCTGTCATTTCCGTTATAAAATAACGCTTTAAGAAAATGATAGAGCAAAAGTACTTAAGAGGGGGCATAAAGCTAGTAAAAAATCAAATTTCACCCGCGCTCCACGCGGACAATCGTGACTTGTGTATTATATTTTTATTCAGGTTTTAGAAACTTGATCTACTACTGTAAAAATTGAATCTAAGATTTAGTGGAGTGCCCAAAGATTTATTCTTTTTCTTATTTAGTATTTTTATTTTTTGTAATTTCCCGCACAATTTTCTTATTTATTTCTTTCATAAGCTTCTTCTCCTGACAATAACAAACACAATAAAAAAATAATTAGCGAAATCAGTCCAGCCATTCACGCATGATGCTGTGACCAAGGGAAATATATGAATTCATTTTTATATATTTGTCGTCGTCATCGTTTTTTTTATGAATGTACATCGATTACGCAGATATTTATGATCCGAATTACGTGATTCTTCTTCAGTTTGATGCGGAATAATTGCCATTTGGTCCCATAAATATTAAAGATAGTTTAGCTCAGTAGTTTTCATTTTATGAATTTTTTTTTCAGTAAATTGTTGTTAAAAATTGTTGTAATCAAGAGCGGGCATTTTTTTAACTTTCTTATTTGAGCTTATAACAATGCAGTTCAATAGTTTTTATGAGTATTCAATGACTGGCCCTGGATTCCGAGGTTTTACCATTTTTACGTCTTACAGCACTCCTCTAATGGACCAGGCAAACGAATTTCTTTTTACACGTCAAATAAATCTATAAAAAATTACAAGAAAAACTGTGTTTTTACTTTTTCCATATCTCAATAAATGGCTGAGATATTAACGATCAAAGTGCGTATTTACGGACGTTGGTTTTTTTAAAAACGCAGGCGGGCGGTCACTACTCGATGACGTCATCTCTCAGTAGTCGCGCGTAGTTGATAGGGATTTTTGACCGAAATGTTAATTTAAACTCAAGTAAAGCCGCCAGCAAACCTTAGTTATCAATAATAAAATAACATATATAATTCACATACTATCTACTACATCTATGCAAAATTTCAAGTCTGTATCTATAGAAATAAGAAAGTTATAGATTTTTGAACTGCATAGACCCATATTTTCTATACTTGCGCCGTATCATGCTCGCGGCCGAGCCACGTCGTGACGTCATATTGACGCGCGGAAATTCAAAAAAGGGCTTGAACTTCTCGTCTTTATAACTTCGGAAATACTGCATGTATTGAAGTGAAATAAAAAGTTATGTAATGTATATGACCTAAGCTCGGATTTTAGGTGTATTTGATAGTAATATTTTGACCCTTTTGCCTTCTCCATTGTCAATTTTGCTTTATAACCCCTCTTAAATTCAAGATATCATTTCTGTGTTATTAAATAAGGTTTAAATGTTATTTTATTCGAAGTAGATAGATGCCTTCATTACAGTCATGTTAATTCAGTTTAATTTGATTGAACTCGTTTCTATATCATATTAATAAGATGTGATTTTTTTAGAAGTAGATATCTTTATAAAAGTTTATTTTTGTCAGTGTTTTGTGTTGTGTGATTTTTTCCTACAAAGAGTTGAAAATACGTAGTCTAAAATAAGAGTTTATGGAGAAATATATTTTTGTTTTTTTTCTTGAAAAATATATTACTGAAATGAGTGAAATTCATAAATTATGTGAAGCTTTATTTAAATTGAAAATACCCGGGTACCCGGGTCTACCCGGGTATTTAAGAAAAAAATACCCGATACCCGGGTATCCAAAAAGTCCGGGTACGCGAAAACCCTAGCCATAATCAATGGCGTAGTGTGATTTTCGGAAAAAATTGCCAATCTTGACGTGCCTCTGCGCCGGTACCTTTGCGCCCCCCAAACGTTCATCGACTTCGATAGATAATTTTGAACACGCAACGCTAAAACTTTATTTTCTCTGCTACTACTACCTTTCAAATGTGTTGTTTAGGATCAATCGAACAATATTTATTTATTGCAGGATAAGGTTACAGAGGATATTAATCAAGATCCAGATAAAGCTCTTATCTTAGCCTTTACGGCGTGCAAATTTTGTTTTCAACACATTTTATGTAAAACGAGCTGTGCCCGCGACTTCGTCGCGTGGAATTTTAATTGCTACGGGGAAATTTCTAAAATAAAAGTAGCCTAACTTACTCCTTAATACATCAGCTATCTGCCAGTAAAAGTCCAGTCAAAATCGGTCTACCTAACAACCGGTTGCAGAACCGGTAATTTCCGTGCAACTAATGAACATTACCGTAGAACGTAACGTTGAATGTGAACGTGAATGTGTTCACCTTTATCGCTCGATTACCAAGACTAAAATAGCACCGTTGAAACAATGCACAGACTAAACAGCAAAGTCAATCCGTCTATCTGTTTAATATATATTTACTGTACCACCGGCATTGTGTACGGCACTGTAGGACCGACCGGATTTAGATGGCAATGAGACTGGATTTATGATTTGGGAGGATATTAAATTAGACTATAGATACTTGCCGAATGCTTGAGTTCGGTTTGACGTTCGGTGCTTTTCGCGCGTCCGTGTTTATTTTGTAGCTTTGTGTCTTTGTGTGACACAAATTTGATTGCTGTATGATTAGACTTCTATTTTTAAGCGACTTCAACTTTGTATGTATGTTCAGCGATGTCATTTGTGAACCGATTACTTTCTTATTATTTTATTTGAAAGAACGTACTTCCGAGATTTTCCTTCTGCACCAAGTCTGATCTGAAAATGGAATCGTAGAGAAATCGAGGGAAACCTTTCAATTTTTTTAATACTATATAGTCGATTTTCAAGTCAGTTTTTTGTTTTGTTAAATTATTCTGTACAGGATTCGTAGGAGGTAGGTACAGATATAATATTATATACGTTGTAAACCTTTAACAAGCCATGGATCTCTTCCTATAAGAGAAGGCCTGAAACATGTTCCACCTCACTGATCCATTGCGGATTGGTGGAGGGGTCAGGTTAGCATTAGCAATACAAGCGAAGGGGTAACTGACAGATTTACCTGTGAAGTTTACCGCTGTACAGGTAAACTTGAGCGGCCATGTTGCACAACAACTAATATACGTAGCTCAAGTGTACCTGATAAGTTCAATACCGTGTACCGACAAACCTGTCAGGTATACCCCAGCGTGTATGAATAGCTTTAGAAGGAGAATGATAGTTAGTCACGCACGGATTATATTTAGGAGAAAGGCCCCCAATAATAGTTTTTCACATAATTATATCTTATATGTACAGACAGCGATCACGTGATCAGTTAACTACTTGTTTATTATTATAATTATGTACTCGTATACGATATACTCGATTATACGGATATAATTTCTCTTAAATATCTTCCATGTACGAAAGTTCATTGCATTATATTTTAGTGTGTGTATATGAACAGTTTTATTATATGTAAAGAATAGATTCAAGGGAACTTTCACGTATGTAATGGGTGCTTAAGGCTAGAACTAACCGTGAAACATATCCAAGTACCAAAAAAGTTTCACCTATAAATTTTGCTAACTAAAAATGGACACATACAAAGATAAAGGATGATATTGTAGTTACGATATTGTGCTCAGAGATTGTTGGTAACAAAATAATAATAATAATTAATTCGAAACAGATTATATTTGGTATAATCCGTTGCGGTACTCCGATAATAAGAGTACGACACTCGTAATACTGACGCAGGTAACTCGCTTTGACGCACGTCTTTTAAACCGATAACTTGATAAGGATAAAGTTGAATAGTTATATATATGTAATACATTGTAAGGCGCATTACAGAAGTAGACACTTTTGCAATCCGAGTCAGCTACAAGTAACCGGCGACTTTTGTATTTTTTCCCACAATTAACATAATAGGTAATAAGCCCATACGGCAACTTGTGACGAGCTGTTGGTAAACTAGTAGGTAGAAATACCTTGAACCAGAATACTCTCAGAAGAACATGTAGGAATTAATAAATAAATGCTATCACAATCATAGGATCTCTCGGAGTCTTCTGTCTCGCGGGTGGCATGGACAACAAAAATAACCCATCACTGACACCCACGACCCGAAAAAAACATTTATCTGTCACATAAATGTGGAATCCGACGCTTCACAAGCAGGGTCACCACCAATTAGGCTACTGGGAGTACTGGGTTGGTGAAACTGTGATTACAAATATTTTCATCTGAAGAAATTTTGAATGATTGTAAAGCTGGCGGTTCGCGGCCGACCTGGAAATTTTGAAAGGGCAAAATGGATTTTGATGAAACTTCCTGAAAAAGAAAAGTGTAATTTTGAAATGTCAGTGACTTAGGAAAAGACCAGCAAATTCTGGTACATAGGTACGTCGATTCATTTCCATTTTGCCCTTTTAATAAGCTGTCGGTCGTCTCTGTCTCTGGTCGCGGTCTCGTCCTACAGTAGGTACATACAGAAGAGACCGAGACACGGTCGCGGTGTCCTGTCTCGGTCTCCTGTCTTGGTCGCTTGTCTCGGTCTCGGCCGCGAACCGCCAGCTTTAAGTGGTCACAATGGTCGGTCGCCCACCCATGACATCATAAGAACAAAAAATTGGTTGTCTGTAAAGTCGGTTTACTGACGATAGTTGAACGTGACAACGTCTTAAGAAAATAATTTCATTTGAATGAGTAGGCAAGCACAATAAAAGAACACTTTTTCAATACAAGTTAAGTCATTTATTAAAAATGAATGCTGGATACTTATACATCCTACATAAACCCTGACTAGCGTGATTCAGAATTATAGCGCCCTCACTACTCAACGCCATCTAGTGTACTGCGAGTGAACTACCAGCTCAGCCAGCCTTCCTCCATCGATAAATGGACCCAATCGAACTTAATGAATAATTGTTCACTGCACAATACATAGATGGCGCTGGTATAATAATTCACCAACGGTAACGACGGTAACGCATGAGTCATGTTTTTTCATGCGTGCCACCGAATTATAAGACGTTGTCACGTCAAAAAGACTGTTGGTTTCCAGTTCCGGAGGTATAGGTAACGAGCATTATTACTGATTTTTAGACACTGACAAATGCGACAGAAAAATATTGATGGACATTTTTAATAACCGCGCTTGTGTCAATACTTAGTAGGTATTTAATAGATATAATTATATGCATCCTTATAAAAATCTATAATTTACAATCTATGATAAGTGTTCTGGTAAATCGACTTAATATAATTAAGTATCCGCTGCACTGTGCTAATGTTATTTACTAGTAAACCCTCCCTCGCTTCGCTTCGGAAAACAATGCTTCACTACTCATATTCTAAAGAATGTTTAGATGGGAATCTTATTGTGATTAAATGTGTGATATTATCTTCTTAAAAAATATTAATATTAGAGAATGATTTGATGTAAAGGGAAAATTTTATCTACATGAAATGTCCGAGGTACGGAATCCAACTAATTAATAGTCACGGTGGGTTATCGTATCAGACATATTATGCCGTCGCAGACATTATTTTGGATATTTTTGATACACTTTGGTATACATAACATATTAATATAAGTACATTATGGAATTGAGGTAGCAAACGAGCGTGCTTTTAAATAATTATGTTACTTCATTTAATGAGTTTCCATAATCTGATAAACGTTTTGTAAAGGTACTTTTAATCGTGATTTACGAGTAGATAATTCATAATCGAAGTTTAATTAGTAAAAATTACTTAGGTACTAGAATATAGCCACTTTTGATAAATGTTGTGTGGAAAATGGTGCATTGTAGAATATTTCTGGTAGCACTGTTCGTTGGAGGGTATGGTAAGTTTTGTTATTAAAACTGTTGAATCAAATTTATAAGCTTTTATTAAGTTTTTCATGTGTGTTATATTAAATCTTGCAAGTTCAATAACAGCCACTTCTTTGTGTTGGAGCGAGCTGAAATATTGTGTACATCCGCTTCAACCCATTACCACTACCCTACTACTACATTAAAACCACAACCCCATCGAGTTTGGGCTCGATTTGTCTTGAAATGTTCTCTGGTCTATACCATATCCAAGTTCTGGTGGTGAGGTTGGAAGGTGGATACGATAAAAGAATGTTAGTTTTTTAAACTATAAATGTCATGCTGTACCTAATTAAAATTTTGAAGTTAATATACCTTAATCCTCCGTTACTGCCCTGTTAATATCGAGAGTGTCCGTAATCCCTTTCTTAGTCATGTGTAAATAATTAATGTGACATAGGTAATTATGATTAATATATAATTATTTGATCTCGACAAAGGATTTGTAATGTGTGTAAGCTATTGTACGATTGCTTTGCGTTATAATGTACCTACTCTTTTCCCATTACACTTTCACTTTGCACTTACTTACACATGAAAATTCTATTGCAGCATTGCCAGCTAAGGATGTGGGGCTTGGACCCGATTTGATCAATGATACCGTCTTCGATCAGACGGTGACGAATGTCGATGGTCGCATCGTAGGAGGGTCCGTTGCCGGGGAGGGCACCTACCCCTGGATGGTAGCCATCACCGCCGGTTTCATGGCCAACTTCTTCCTCTGCGGTGGTGCAATCATAACGAACAGACACATCCTCACATCAGCGCACTGCGCACATGCAATAGTGACGTCAGCGCAAAAGTAGGTAATTATTATATTATTTTTACCTGCTTTGAGAGAGAGCAGAACGTAAAATTTCATATACATACATTTAATATACATACAATTAAAAAAGTTATGTCAGTTAAAAGAATCACGCCTAACAATTTCCGAATGTGCGTACTATAATTATGTTTCCCGAAGCGAAGAGAGGGCGGTAGTAATTTAAACAACTGAGTTAATCACTGTACCTACTATAACCCTTTGTATGAACGATTTTCAGTGCGCGAGTTATTGTAGGGACCAATAGCTGGGCCAATGACAGTACTAGGTACGGCTTGCGGATCGTTGCCAGGAACCCCCAGTACGACGCTTTGACCAAGAAGAACGATATTGGGGTCCTTGGCACCGCCATAAACATAACTTTCAACACCCGGGTCAGCCCGATTCCGGTCAGCTATGACTTTGTTCCTGGCGGCATCCTTGTGAGGGTCAGCGGCTGGGGCTGGCTTCAGGTAAGTTTTTTTATTTGTTACATGTCTTAAACCGTAATCTAAACCTATAATAAAACTGTATTTGGTTTATGTGTATACGTAGGAGATATTTGAGAAAAAAATGTATGAAGGGTTTTCATTGGGCCATAGCAAATTGTGGAATGAGCTTCCTTCTGAGGTTGCACTGGCGACTCCCCTGGTGTTGCTCGTGTCCATAGACGAAGATGAACACTTACCATCAGGTGGCTCGTCTGCTTTTTCGCCAACCCTTCAGACTATAAAAAAACATAACATGTGTGCCACGATCAGGAATCGAAGCAGGGTCACTATCTACAAGGCTACATTCTAAATACGTTTTGTGCAACAAGGATCGTTAGTAATATACATAGTTACATAATATTTCAAATAGTAAATACGTGTTCAAAATATCCTTCGCTGATAGGTGTCCTAGCTAACAGATGAATTAAAACTCAAGGCCCGCGATAAAAGCTATGAAATAGCTTAATAAAAGGCCTACCGGATTTTTGAAATTTAGATGTTAAATCTACCGTACAGGATATTAAACGTGGGATATCCGGGTCATATCCGGATATTGGACGTGGTATCCGTATGTCACCTTGTTATAATCTATGGTAACTTGGTTGATGTAAAGATATTTGTGGGGGTTGTGAGGACGGGAAGGGGGACATAAAAAAGGTCCCGGGTTGGACCCTAAGTGCATTGCACAGGACTTAAGAATGGCTCCAGAGTGTTTCGGGAGCCGCCATGTTTGCGTCAAGTAGTCATCCAGGGGATTTTAGTGGGTAAAACCTCTGGTCTCCGATGAAGATTTCGGTCACTGAAGTGCTACCCTTGAGGACTAAGATGAACGCCTCTAAAAAGTGTATGTGTCTCAAAAACGGCTTAACTGCTTCAAGGTCTGCGCGAATTCTTTCAGCCTGGTGGTACCACCTCAGAGAAGCTTCAGGAGCTTAGACTGTTTACGATGGATGGTGAGAGCTGCGCGACGGAAGTGAGGCGGGTGGCCCAGAGCATCGGCATGATAGTTCCTCGCGTTTATCCCGACAACCAAATCTGCACATTTCTTACCGGCAATGAGGGTACTTGTGTTGTAAGTTCCATTTCTTCTAATTTATCTAAGTATTGTTAATCCACATCTCTATGGTAAAGTCACATATCTCATAAAAACACTTAAAGCCAATTACGGATTTACAATTTTTAAACGATATACTTTTACCATAGACAGATCTTTCTGTAGGCGAGGCGTCATGCCTTGGGTGCGACCGAGCTCCAACTGGTCACGGAACTTGTACATACGCGAGCGGTGTAGCAAACTTCGATAGCGTGATTCAGGCTTGTCGTGACGTCACCGTGTGACGTATGTGCATTGTCGCTACATACTTAAATGACTGTCACTAGTAATTATAACTTATAGCCATAGATCGGAATAGGTAGTGCAATTTTGAGGGATTGATGACGTTATCTTAATATGGATATGCCAATCGACCGCTAGGTTGGATTAATATAAAAATATTAAAAAATTTTTGGTCAATTTCAAGCGTCCCAAATAATTGAGACTCTTGAAATTGAAAAACCCTTGAATTTCTACAACAAGAACGGAATATATACCCAGCTATTCCGCACATGAGATTGGTGGATATCAAAAGCATCCATAGCAACATAGCGCAGCACATTTCTGCTAGAAAGGCACCCTAGGCTAGATAATTATCTAAATGTTTCAGGGCAAAGTATAATATATCATTGTTTCAGGGAGACGGGGGCAGCCCATTAGTGCGCAACACCAACAATCACCTGATTGGCGTAGCGTCGTGGGGCGTCCCGTGCGCGCGCGGCGCCCCGGATATCTTCACCCGGGTCAGCTTGCACCGCGACTGGATACAAACCATCCTCAACTTTCAAATATGATTGTCTAGCTTTCCCCCGCGGCTTCGCCCGCCAAAAATCCCTAAATAACTTCATTTATTGTTGTTCAATTTGGTAAATCAGAGAACTTTCACTTTTACTCCCTTAAGGGATGATTTTCGAAAAAATATTCTATAATATGTGTTTTATGACTTTCAATAAAAAACCTTCATACTGAATTTCATTCTAACCCTTATAGTTCAGGCCCTGCGTTGATATGCCAGTCAGTCAGTCAGCTTCTGTTTCCAAAATATGAAAAAAATGAGAGAAGATTAGAGAAATACTTTCGAACCACGAGCTTACCAGGGTATCATTCATAAATAAAAGTACACTACAGTAAATTCTCCACCAAGCCGCACTGGAGCGGCGAGGTGGAGTATGCTCTAGGCCTCCTCAGGTATGAGGAAAGACCCTTGCTCAGTAGCGGGGCCTTTAGTGGGTTTAAGCCAACAGTAAGTAAGTTACTGTAACTTGTTTCCGACAATTAAATTAAATTAAAATAATCACATCTCATATCGTGCCACAGTTTGCAGTCTTATTTATGATGTTCGGATGAATAGGCAGAATCTTTTAAACACACGACTCGAGAACGGCGCGAGATCCCGAACTTGGCAGCTCATACAAAAATATTCAAATAACATATTCAAGGCGGACTCGCTGAATAAAATTCTAACAGCATGTCCATTCACTCATTCACTAGGATGTTTCCATTCACTTTTCCGATCTTTTATAAAAGATATGACTAGGTACCGTCAGCGAAAAATAATACCATTTGACGACTAGTTCAGTTGGTAGCGATGCTGCCTGGGAAGCGAGGGATCTCGGGTTCGATTCCCGGCCAAGGCCGACATGTACAATTGTACATGACTGTTAAATGTTTGTTCTTCGGTGGCTGTTTGTTTGTGATTTATTTATTTCACTCTTTATTGAAAAATCTAAAACTAGGAATTACAATGACCCTTGATACCAGTGATGTCATTGTATGTCGTATGTATGTTGCCACCCGCAACAGGGAATCCTAGTCAAAGGGTATGAGTGTGTGCGTTATTATTATTCCAATAAATGTTGTTTGAACGCGCTAATCCCTGGAATTGCCAGTCGGATTTGAAAAATGTCTTTTGTGTATAACAGTCATACTTATGGTATTGATTTTACAAAAGCGAAGGGATCTGGATTACTAGTATTTGCATATATTTTCGTATACCTAACCGTACCTAACGTAAAATAAAGGATGTAAGTTCGTTTGTAAATCCGGCTATACTACATTTTTTATTTACCTTTTTGGTTAGAGATAAAGATACGTGTTCTAGCGTTTTAGGGGATAGACCCCGAGCAGGAAAAATAAATGAAAGTAATATAGAAGAAATAAATTAGAGTTTCTATCAAAATGCTCTGATTATGACTTTCTAGATAAAACAATTAAACAACTGAGTTAACATTTCCACAAAGGGTTTAACCAGGACTTCCCAACCGGTGGGGCACGCCCCCCTAGGGGGGCGTAGAGAAATTTCAGGTTGCATAGGTACTAGGTACGTTACTATTTCTGAAAAAAAAAATATATTTAACGCGTATGTAAATTAACAAGTCACAACACGACGTGTTACGCGCACCCACGTAAGGGGGGCATGAAAATATTATTTTTGGTTCGGGGAGGCTTGGTGAAAAAAAGGTTGGGAAACCCTGGTTTAAGCAAAGCCACCGACATCGACATCAGCTGCTTAAAAAACAAAATAGAAGTTAGATTAAGTAATTCTCCCATTTGAGTACAGTACCTAAGTATTATCAAACAACACAGAAAACGGTAACGTAGCCGACATTCAAATTGATTTACAAACTAGTGCCGTTTACCGGATTGGACATATCGGATTGAAGGAGCTAAATATTGAGCTAAAGCATTACAGCCCGAAGCCCTCTGGGGTAAAATAACAACCAAATATAAATTATTGTATTTCTCGGTTCTATAGTACCGACCCGAGTTACTTGGCGAAGGTGACGTCATCGAAGGCGCGCGCACGCTCGCATCGATCCACGCCATTCTAGCCGCTGCAGCCAGCCCTCCGCCAGCAACTAGGCTAACTACACATTTACTTAAATCCACTTTAAGCGCTTAAAATTCTAAATCACAATTAGGGTGCTAAAAAAGGTCACAACCGACGCTGAATTATAATCAAATTCCGACGCTATTTTTACTTATGTAAGGTTTATAATGCTAATGATAGCCGAATGCTTTACTGGGGTTTTTTGTAAGTTTTCGCTTTTAAACAGCCTCCACTGTCTTGGGGAAAAACATTCACGAGAACAAGATATGAAAATGTAATTATCTTTTAGTGGTATAATTTATAAAGTTGGGATGAATAATTGTGGGCTGGTTAAACATGGCCAATGTTGACGGGATTTCTTGCGTATTTGTAGTACATACTTATTATAAAGAGACATGATACTAGATATCTCTACTACTACTAGATACTACTTATCTTATTAAAATAACTAAGAATATACTTACAAACATTACGCTTATGGAATGAAATGTAAGTAAGTACACCATTTTGTTTAAAAACCAACCGACATTTTGTGATTTTTAAGTAGATATCAGTTGTACTTATATTAAAATTAAAAATCTGATGTTTTTACCCAAATTGAAAACAGGTTATTCTAGGTTACATAGTTACGAGTTAGGTACTTATTCCACGCTATCATTTTTTAAGTAAAATTTGTAAGCGCGCTATGATCACTCTGTTGTTTGGTATCGAGGGAAATCTTTGAAAGATAATCTCTCTGGGAAAGTTTTTGGGGTTTGGTCAATTCCCATATGTCAGTGTTCGGTCGTTCAAGTGTCGATATCATGAATCGCATTATCATGAAATGCCCACATTTCACGAAATGACAATATTTCAAGAAATTACTCTACTTATGTCTTCTAGACAGTTATCGTCGAAGTGTAAACGTCATAGTAATGTTTGTTGGAACGAAGTTCCTTACGGCAGGCTTGGAGGGGATAGGTTTTGCTGCGGCGACCGAACTGAAAAATATGTGATAGTAAAACCGTAAGAAAAAATGCGTGGAATAAAAGCGTTAAATGAGACGTGCGCAGGCGCGACAGTCGCATACACAAGCGAGTAGTGTATAATACCTTTCTCTTTCTCCCTCTTTCTTTTCGTTCGCCGTTGCCTTAATTAGCCGAAGGAACTTCGTTCCTACCTGGTGTCCCACGACACCACACCATTTTGTATCTTAGTATTCACATTACAAAATGCGATTATTTCTGTGCTTCATTTTATGTGGTTGATTAATATTGAATAGTACCTACCTAACAGTGATGCCTACCTACTTTAAGTTCTATAACGTTTAAAGCTAGATTCGAACAATACGTCTAGAAGTAGGTGAATAGTACCTACCTAAACTTAAAATATAAACCTTAAAAAGTTGAATAGAAAAATAACAGACACGGGAAGTGAGGTTATGCATGGCTAATGTTGCCTACCTTCGGCTCTAAAAAGATTACCAACATTAATTTTTCCGGCATAATCCCCCAAATAATAACTTCCCGCGCTCCGAAAATCCAATATGGCCGCTTTCGTTGTTCATTAGTGTCAGGGTACAGAAATGACATCGCATGCTTATTATATCTTAAAATAGGTAAGTTATTAATAGTGGAATTATTTTGGTGGCTGTTTTAGTCATTAGTCGTTAAAATACATTGCATAGAATAAAATAATCAATCGTTAAAATACGTTACATCCTTGACTTCATCGCCACTTACCATCAGGGAGATTGCTGTCAAGCATTAACTTAACTTATTAAAAAAAAAAGAAATTTGGTAACCAGATTGAAACTGGTTACCGCTATTTATGACGGTTGTGAGGTTGTGACACTTGGCATCGGCGCATTATCCGACAAGAAGTACCTACAAGCAGCGAAAAATAATACCAACAAGAGTAAGCCGGGTGTTGTAATATACTCATAATGCACTCTGATCATCGACCACACAGCCCATAGACGCCTAATGTTTGATCTTCCGTATTGAATACATTTGCAACGCCGTAACGTAACGTTCGAAAAAAACATTTAAGAACATGACAGTACCCGCTCCGCTGTCGCTTATCCCTTAAGTTTTTAACGTACTACCGCAACTTCTCTTTAGTTCAGTAGAAGATTTAGCGCACGCGCCACTTCGAGGAATTTTATCGTAAGCGGAAACACCTATAGACGTAAAGATATATATATACAATAGAATACTATATTATTTATTGCGCGTACAAAGAAATAACAAAAGGAAGAATTTATGGTATTCTCACTGTAGTACTGTAGTAGCGACTCTATCTCTGCCAGACAACCTTTTGAGCGGAGGGGTAACGATACAACTAGAAGAAGAGAGGAAGATAAGAAGAGGTAGGTAGAAAAAGAGGTAAGTAGAAGAAGAGCTAGGTAGAACGTAGAACTTGATCAACCCGGTACCCGCCCCGCTACCGCTTGTGCCTTATCCCCCGACGTTATTGTTTGACGCACTATTGATTTATAGCCCAACCTCGTCTTTATTTCAGTTCCCTGAAAGTCATCATTCTGTTTTTACGATCGACTTCGATTTGTATGTATCGTATGCACGCCGGTTTAATTTTGACTGAATCTCCTGAGTTGACGTACAACGAATTGTTGTATCGAGGTAGCGGCGTTAGTCGCGTGGTTTGTGGGTTGGCTGCACCGACTACCGGTAATGTTAAAATGTGTCGTTACATAATTGATTCAGCTGATGAGTTTTTGAAGTCAAAACTTCTTTAGCGGCGTTATTCACTTTTTGGGATGGGTAAAAATGTAAACTCGCGTACGTACTCGTGTCCTGATCGTGAAAATTCGTAAGATTTATTTTAGAATCAAGAAGCTACTCAGATACTTCGTAATAAGGTTCCTTTTAAACAGTCAGTGGTGACTGTTATTTATAATAGCATGGCAACGTCCTGTCACTGACTGCAGTGAGTGAGATTCGAATGTTATTTATAATGTGCCGTGGTAACGTGAAGCTAGGGTTGAGTATGTATGGTGGAATTTATGTAATTTATGTAATTAATTACCTACATAAATTCGACCGTAAGTGACACGAAAAAAGCTCCTATTTGAATGCTTTCCCATAATTTGAGTCGAGTTAGGAGTTGAATGCAGACCTTAAATGTGTCAAAATATCGGTTAATAACGTGAGTACATATTCCGTCCAGTTTAAAATTTCAAAACGCACGATGATAGCTTAAACCAATTCAATGGCGTTTGAAGTGCGAAATGGTGTAGCGGCCCTACGGCTCCGAAATGTAGGTCGCAACCATCAATCGTGGCGTCGATTTGCCGGTAATTTCCCGTTAATGTAATAGTCATTAATTTTTCCCCATTCAATATTGACCAGAAAAGAAAAAACAGCTTTAAATTAACTTGTGATTAGGTTTTGAATGGGTTAGAAATGTGTTAGAACTTATATTATATCCTTAGAAATACGAGTACTTACATGTGAAGGGATTTGACGGCCTGTATGGCGCAATGGTTTTGCCAGATCGCCGTTCTCAGGGTCCCAGGTTAGATTCCCAGAGTGGCGGATTTTTTAATGATTAGTTTAAATTTCTGTTCTCGGTCTGTGTGTGTGTGTTCCTGTCTTGCGTGTTGTCAATGGCACCCAGGCAATAGGTATTCCTTGTGTGGAGCTATGAGTGTGTAGCGTTATTTATTTCTTTTTGGTGGAAAATAATTAAAAGAAAACTGTGTAGAATAGACGCACAAACGGGAGTCCACAAATATCCAACACCAAATCATCCGTCGCATAAATATCTGTCCAGGTATCGAACCCAATACCCTTTTCTCCGACTACAAACTTGATAAGGGTTGATTAAATTAAATTAAATTAAGATAAGAAACCTTATAAGTGAGTCACCCGTTTCCTGGTACATGTAAGAAAGTAGCCTATTACTAGAGCTATTACTATAATGGTATAAACACGTAGGAAAATATCCTATTATCATAGCTATTACTATTATAAATAATAGTTACCTGATCGGTGTCGTCAGACCAGCTCTGCACGCGTCTCAATGCGTCGCCGCGAGCGCCGGCGCATCACACACACTCACCAACACCCACACACGCGCCGCTCACAGTGTGACCGACTGCGCCGCTATAACCGCATCCTCCTAACTCAACAAGTCCGTACTCCTTACCACTGTTCTATCGATAATTCAAATGTAGAACGCGGTATTATCTACGAGTACATTTCAGATTTGTGTGGTTTTTACGCGGCGCACCACGCGATGTATTCCCGTCTCGCTCCATATAAAGCGTTATAGGGAGTGGTTGGATCGTTCGTCCCCCTCACGTCTTGGCACGGTACTGCAACAATAGAAAGGCTGATTAATGAGTGAGCTTTTTAAAGTGTTGGAAAGTTGCGAGCGATAAATGATAAGACAGGAATACTCTCTTCAACGATGCGTCTTCGAGATTTAGGATTGGACTGTTTTATACGCTACTTTGTTTTGTAGTCACACAAATTTTTACCCTCTATTTTACCCCTTAGGGTAATTTAGAAAATCCTTTTTCAGTACTTCCCTACTTTTAAATAAAGAAACCTTGTACTTAAGTATAACGTTTCATGCTTGTAGGTCCACTGGTTCATACTGTGTGCTGACTCTCACTTGGTCACCAAATAACAGTGCTAGCGCATGTTGGTTTCGTTATTGCAGACACTTTAATTTGTAACGGGTACTCACGATTTTGTACGTACAATTTGTTCATAAAGTTAGTACCTTAAGAGTAAAATGTTTAATCCTAGTGCCTTACCAGTAACACATGTGAGATCATTATTTATAAGTATTATAATATATTTAATCTATTGATACATAGCAAATTAACCTAAATAGAAATACAATAAGAATACATAGAAACGAAATTTCCTTCCAAAAATTACTGCCCAAAATTTATGCAACTTTTAGTTATAGGTAAAGTGATCGCGAAAGGTTTAGGATATAAACTAGTATAAATGAGGTGATTTTTGGCAAGAATTGGGAACAAAATCAGAAAAGCTATGGCTTGGCTACAACCCATTAATGGCCCACTACTGAGCACGGGTCTCTCCTCGTACCTGAGGAGGCCTAGAGCATACTCCACCACGCTGCTCCAGTGCGGATTGGTGGAGGGGTTAGTGGCCAACCCAAGTGTCGGAAATTTTAAAGCCGCCCGAAGGTATCCGACATGGCTTAACGACTGCTACCAAATGATAACAACCGGGACCGACGGCTTTACGTGCCCTACGAAGCACGGAAGCGCTCAAGAAATTTTTGCCACTAGCGGTCACCCATCCAACTACCGACCGCGCCCGCTGTTGCTTAAAAGCTATACATCAATTAAAAACTTTTAAGTACTTGTAGGTACGTAATAATATACTACACTATACTACTACTTATACGTAGGTACATATATAAAATAAATGTTTTTTATGTATGTACATCGATTACGCAGATATTTATGATCCGATTTACGTGATTCTTCTTAAGTTTGATGCGGAATAGTTGGCCCAGTAGTTTTCATTTTATGAAAATATTGTTTCAGTACATTGTTGTTAAAAATTGTTGTATTCAAGAGCAGGCATTTTTTTTAACTTTTTCATTTGAGCTTTTAACAATGCAGGTCAACAGTTTTTATAAAGATCTATTGACTGGCCCTGGATTCCGAGGCTTTACAATTTTTACGTCTTTCGGCACTGCAATAATGTATTTAAAACTTACTGTTCAAAATTCTCCCCGGATCACAGATTAAATGTTTAACAAAAATACCTTAGTCAGCCCACTTTATATTCGTCAAAAAGTTATTGTCACTTAAAATCACGTGAAATTTTGAATAATCTAACTATCTACGACAGTGTCACAAGCAAAACTGCGACCCGTTTGGTGTTTGGTACTAGTACTGTAAATGTGGGTAGTGTAAAAAATAAGACAAATTAGCGTAGCAGTAGGATTAAAGGTAATTTAACGGTAAGTAATTTGTTATGAAGTAGGTATACAAATTTCCATAGAAATAGCACAGTTAAGTATTCATTTGTTTTAATTAAATCCTTATGTATGTTACGCACCATTATCGATGGTCTGGTCGATGTTTTCTGGAAATCATTTGGTAATATCACTAATCCTTTGTCAATATTTTATGTTAACCACGACAAAATAATTAGCATAATCGTACGTAGTAGAATAAAAATACACTTGTACACGCAATATTATTACACATTAATAATTAACTTCGTATTAAGACCAAAAAAAAACAAATTTACAGTATAGAACATTATTGTTCAAATAAATAATAAAAAGTGATCAAATTTTCTACATCAGTGGTGTTGAGAATATCTCTAAACGGTCAAGTGCCAGATTTTTTTTTTCAATTTGGATGGTTACGAACACATACAGAAAGAAAGAGTGTTGGCTGGTAGACGTGGGGATTCTGACCAGCTCCCCGATCACTGGTTTACTGTGTAGAAATGGACCACCCGAATGTCGATCGCTGCGGTCGGCTTATGTTCTACGAGATAAAAAAACTTCGATAGCGTGATTCAGGCAACAGTACTTTGCAGTGATTTCTAACCTTTTCTTACACATTGTAATGTGAATATGAAAAAATGAATTTTAGATATATATTTTTTGTAAATGTTATAAATTTGAAACAGGAAAATTATTGGAATGTTTTAGAATTATTTTTGTTTAATTTTTTATTTGTTGATTTTTTAACTACAAAAATAAAATATAAAAGTAAATCAGTTATGAGAAAAATATGTAGGAATTTAATTAAATATACTTTTAATTAAGACGAAAAATAATAAAAATGCACAAAAAAAAATACATTAAAAAACCCTTTGCAGGATTAATCATAAGCTTATGTACCCAGTGTCGATTCACACATTTTCATTTTATTAAGAAAAAATAAAAAGGGGAAAGCATTCCTGATTAAGTTATAAAACACCTCAATGAACACATGTTTGTAATGAACAAAAACAAAAAAATCATACGTGATAATTTGTTAGTATCTACAACAGATTTGAATTAATAGTTATTTCTTAAATAATTAGCTGCTACAGTCCTTTAGGTACTGAATGCCAAGTATAAATATTAGTAGGGTATTTAAAATCGCTTCTTTATTTTATTTTATTTTATATATAACACAGTTCTATAATTGCTATAATAATATTTTAAAAGCGATGGCGCCTGGCAATTTTGTGTTTGAATTTTCTTGCCGTAATGCGTGTTAATAACACTTCAATCAGGCGCTTCGTCGTTAGAACAAATAATTTCACTTATAATGTATGTCTGATTAATATCTCGACAGTTTTAGTGTTTCCGAGTGCAAGAACACTACAAACATTAAACGTGAAGATGGCCGAGAGGCATTACAAGAATAGACGCGCTGTTCAAGAGATAATTCATTGTTAGTCAATAACGTGTGAGGGCAGGTTAGCACATTGGCAGTGGAGATCTCTACAAACGTACGCCGAATGTAATTGCAATCTTTCTAGAATATACCAGGGCTTTAAATGGTTGCATTTAGCTAATTATGACCAGTTTATCTATACAAATAAATAAAATTGTTTATCAAAGATAAACAAAACAATGACTCCCAAGTCCAATTCCTGGCGCCTAAAAATAAACCTTTCCATCTTCCTTAATCATTTCATAAAGGGACGCGTGTAAAGAAATACAGGAATGAAGTCATCCTTTCGACAAAGCTCGATTCTGCTCCTATGAAGCTCCGTCCTTGGCCAACAGGCGCCATTAAGGAACGCACATAACCTCTATTTATCGCTTAGGTCAACCCTTGTTCGATGGGGTTGTAGCAGGGGATGTCAAGGCCGGGGTGTCGCCTATGCGGCGGGGTGACGCTTAAGCTCTTTATATTTTTGCTTTACATCTGTCAAATGGGAATGATGATAATGTAATCGATCCAGTGGCTTAGTGAAGGTTGCGGATTTGGTTCCAGGGTGTTTATAAAAGGTAGAAAAGAATAACCAGCTCTTGATACTAGTTACTGCTTTTGATGCAAGTTGCGTGGAAGCCATTAAATGAAGGAATTCCATTTAAATTATTCCAAGGGAACTTACATTGGAGATAAACTATCCCACACTACATCTATACTAAATGTCATTGAAATTTGTATAGAGAAAGACATACTTATGTATGCGACAGTAGTGATATCGCATTCAGTCAGAAAAGAGACTTGTGGTGTAAGGACAACACGAAAATGAGTTTTCTAGCAAAATGTTAGTAGAGTTCCCCTAAATCCGGGTCTACAATAATGAATTTTGACGCTCTCGCTCGGCGCATGTTTGGTGAATTTCCCTGAGCCGTATTTCATATTCCGCACTATGAGCCGATCATTCTGTTTTTTGTTGAGCGTCAAAGGGTTTGTGGCGCACTGTTTTAATTATGGATGTTCTCGTGAAATACGAGGCTGATGGCTTTAATACACGTTAATTAACAGCCAGCGATTGGTACGACGTGAATAATTAAGTATTTTAACACTGAATTATTGTGAGTCTGAATACATTTTACGTGTAGATACTTATATCGCGTTTTACCTCACGTATTATTTTGATTTTCCCGAATAGTTTCAGACCTTTCCGCAGGCTTTGTTCAAGAGCCGTCCGCGACGAAAGTTCGCTTGCCAATGGTCCGAAATAGTTGGGCGAATCCGGCAAAATAATACGTGAGGTAATTCCTACTAACAATTTATTAACTGGACTACTACTAACAACAACGTACAGAACTAACTATCACTAACAGTCCCTGCCCCAATTGTAACTATTGCACCATGGGTTGCATTCAATAGTCTGATCCTGCTCGTAGTAACTTCCGTAGACTGAATAAATATTTACAATACTATCAGATTACCAATCATCCACCAAACTCAAAAAGCAGATTATCTTGCATAATTTGCAATCATAGTTCTTAATTGTATTAATAATAAGAACGATGATTGCAACTCTATGTATTTTCGCTAGTTCCCGCTCCCGATCGCATGACGTCACAGCTCCACCCACTTACGTCACGGGCACGGTACAGATAAATGTGACGAGCACATCGGTGCGCACACTACAGATTATGTCAAGGAATAATTAACGCGGGTTTATTAGAAATACCTCTTTGTTGACGGTAAAATACCTTTTTGTTATAAGTGATCAGTTCATGTTTAAATTTTGGTATTATGTAAGTTTCCGCTTGAAAGCTGTTAATTTTTAACACGCTTATATTAGCTTGACCTGTAATATGTATGTGAGGAATCTTTCAGCATAACTTTCACCAATTTCAAGAAGTATGATAACTTGAAAATTTGCACAGAGGTCAAGGGTCCGATGCCAATTCATTTGTTTCATAGTTTTGTTCTGATGTCCTAGTGACTAGGATCATCAAGATAAAAAGAATATAAATGTTGAGTTTCCGAAGCGCCTGTAATATTTATCATCACCATCGCATCGCCGTGAGAGCCAGTGAAATCGCCTAGGCGTTGTGCGTTATATTGTGTTCATATTGTCGTTTTAATACTAAAAATAAGTTATGTATAATAAAAAAAAAACATAAAAATACGCTTTAATGGCAAACCGTACTATAAAGCAAATAAAGTTATTGAAAAAATAATTTACTTGTAGTAAAAAGCGTGGGGTGCTTAATATTAACCATTGTTAGCACGGGGTGTGAGTGTATAAGCGTTTTATTTTTCGTAATTGTACCTTATGTAGAAGCAGCGGGTATTGTTTGTAATTTAACAAACTTTCTACATACATTTACGAGGTTATTGACCCTTCTCTGGAATAGCCTAGAATTCTAGATGGCTGTTGTATAATTTTATGAGCATAGATGGTTTTTCTGCCCGAATGGAACAATTTAATGCTGAAGTTTTGGCAGCTGCACAAACTTGAAGGTTTAAAGCTACAATAAACAAAATGTATTGCAGTCATGAATGTAATATAAATGTAACGAAAAAATGTCATAGTCTATTAGCTTGTTGGTCTTAAGAAACTATCTTTATATAATTATATACCTAATTTTTCTGTCCGTTTGTATGTCACTAAAACCACCTAAACGGTTGGACGGATTTTGAGGATGTTTTGTGTGTGTTTGGGTTGGACTTTGAATGGTTTAGATTCGCAATTGGAACCGGTAGATGGTGCTGTGGTCAAGCTTTGCTAAGCGCAAAACATAAGGAGACATCAAAGTGCTGCTTTATAAAAAGCTATAAAATTTGATGAGCATTTCCTAAGGGGTATAAAATATTTAACGCAAGCGCGGGGACGTAAGTGTATAAGCGATTTTTTCTAATAGAATACTTTATTTTATTTATGCTTTATTGACCTTTAAAATAAGTGGTACAAAAGGCGGACTTAATGCTGAGTAGTATTCTCTACTAGTCAGCCTTAGGGGTGTGCGGAGAACAACGAACTACGAATACTCTTAAAATACTTAGTACCTCTTAATGCATTCCTTTAATCATGTAATTCTTAGTGTTTAGTGCACAAGAATCCACTCTTAGCATAAATAGGTCCCGGCAGGCGCCGCGGCGCTGTGTGCGGTCTAGACTGCAAAGTGCATTAAGAGGATACCTATATAAATTAAGTGGAGGTAGGTTTGATTATTCACTTTGAAAAGTATATTCGTAAACTAACTAAAAAATGGCCTTTTTAGCTGCAATGAAGAATATAAATAATTAAACCCTACGACTATTTTTGTATCCAGAAAATTTTTCACAAAATGTCATAAAAAATATTTTTTATAAAATTTAAATTAATTCGTGTATGCAGTTATTTATTTTCTTTAGTGTCCATGATCATGCAAAATATATGTATATTTAGTGATTCGATTATGGTACCAAATGTTGGCCATATAGTAGGGCACACAAAGTATATAAGTAAAGTAGGCCACAAAAAATATAAGTAGTTATTTTTTTTATTAGGTATTTGTATAATTTGTAGTAGGTACCAAATATCCACATCAAACAATGTTAAAAATTAAGTAATACATATTGGGTACCTATACCCTGTAATCCCATACGTAAATAAAAATATGTGGTGAGTAATGTTGGTAACAAAAAAAATCTTGCATTTTTTATTCAGTATTCAAAAATTGCTCCTATTAATAATGCATCTGTCAAGTGGACCTCGAAGACGGTTTAAGTGGCTAGTTTAAAATGATCGCTAAAATCCATAAAGTTCTTACGATGTATAAACATTTTCCTTTGATCGCATAATGCCGATACTGCGTGCTGAACAAGAAACTGCTTTCAAGTCTCAATATAAAACCCTCCGCTAAGCACTCCGCTATCAGGCGATGCGCCAACAGAGTTACCATCTCAAAATTTGAAAAGTTCGGATAAGATACGAAAAAATATTTTTAGGACGGACTTAGTAGTTAGTACATAATAAAATATAGCTATTTGTCTTTTTGAAATTTGCAGTTACCTGCATTTCGCAATTAGCAGTTACAAGTTTATCGTTTCGTTATATTATTATGGTTTATTAAAAAATGAAAACTTTTAACTGTTTATAGATTTTTTTTAAGTAGACATATCAAAACTCCGGACAAAAACGCCAAAAGTCCAAACATGTCCGAACTAATCCGGACATATGGTAACCCTTCCCGCAATATATTAGCACTAATCGAGGCGAGATAAATGCAGTGGACTTAGTTTGAAATTTATAACTTATGTAAGGATGACATGTTTTTCCAATTACACGGTGATACAAAGTCCGTATAGTTACCTCGTATTAATAGAATAAATAGAAAATAGTTTATTTCTTGGTTTTACAGTCATGGTTACATTTAGAGACATCCTTTTAAGTAACTAGATTGGTACCTGTGCCAGGATAACCCGCTCTTTCTTATATTTAATCGACTTATACAAATTGAGAATTTTAAACATTGGTTCAAAAAAAGCAGTGATAGCCGTGTGGTTGAACCTTGGACTGCCGAACCGGAGGGTCCAGGTTCAAACCCCGCACGCACCACTAATTTTCATAAATTATGTGCGTATTAATATTTATTTATCACTTGCTTCGGTGAAGGAAAACATTGTGAGGAAACCTGCACACCTGAGAGTTCTCCATAATGTTCTCAAAGGTGTGTTAAGTCCACCAATCCGCACTTGGTCAGCGTGGTGGACTATGGCCTGTACCCCTCACACTGTGAGAGGAGACCCGTGCCCAGCAGTGGGACAGTTATGGGTTGCGATGATGATGATGATGAAACAATGGTTACTATTTTCTAACTTAACTACCACATACGTACTATAACAGTAATATAATGTAATCAAAAGAAGAATGTGTGTGTGAGTGTGTTCGTGTGCGTGGTGTGTACGTGTACGTGTACGTGTTCGTAAGTGTGTATGTGTTTGTACTATTATAAAATCTTTGTTTTTGCTACCATACATTGGTGTACAATAAAGAAGTTTTGTTGTTGTTATACACCTCGTATGCATGTGTGCGAGTTTAGGTCATATCTTTTAATATGCGCCTAGTTAGTATTTCACATAGTCAATAACAAAGTGGCCAGGGGTCAAGGAACCTAACGTCGCCACCACAATATATAATTTACATGGAATACTAGTGTGTGGCGCACGCGAACCTTTTAAGTAGTATTTACCTGTGTCCATTGCACCACGTTGATGACACGATTTAATGCTATCTACGGGTTATTGTAGTGTACATCGCGAGCCCCTAGGTGTTCGACAGTGAAATCGCAGGGTTTCGCGATAAAATAAACGTCATAGAGTTCAGAGCGACAGGAATCTTCGCTTTTGTCAATAACAACTCAAATAATTTGGAGCTGCTAGTACTGCTAGTGTACACAGTACATATTACCAAAATGTACTATTTTAGTTTTCAGTTTCGTTTCGAAGGTTTCGAATGTAAAACAATGTATGTAATTTGTGTATTGGCAAAAAAGTGATTTGAAATCGTTTTAAAAAACGTGGTTCGTGAATCTAAAATATTTGGGCAGCCCTGATGTAGTTAATGTTGCAAAACTCCATTAAAAAAAAGTTCTAAATGTTTCTTTTAGAAATGTCTAAATAAAACGTCTACACACCATTCAAAACTCCAAGCATTGTTGTGTAATGACCGTTTGACACCGTGCCGCGTACAGCAGTGGAAAGGAACTCCGCGTTGCTAGGAAGTCGGCATTCACTGTATTAACGACAGTTATAATATAACTGTAGTTTGTTTTTACAAAAATGGCTCGAAATACACTCGAAATATAAACTCACACTGCACCCCGCTTTCTTGGACGTCAGTGCGTCAGAGAGGCTCCCATCCAACAATACATACACACGCCCAGAAGAAATACTCGTATATAGGTATATTATTATATAGCCTAAAGCCTTCCTCGATAGATGGACTATCCAACACAAAAAGAACAATTCGAACTATAATTTCGAAGTATTATGTAGATTGCTTTACCTACCCCTCTGAAGGATTCCATGACGATGGTAAGAACAATACAAAACAAAACATCACTAACCACGCCCCAAGAACCCTCACTTATCTGTCAAATAAATCTGCAAGCCGGTAATCGAACCCCGACCAACCGCCCCCCACTAACTAGGCTACGCCTTTAAAATTCAGATCACATCTGCATTTCACGTTTCCGATGTAGCCAGATTTTACGAGTGTGCCGTCCGCGTCTCCTCACCCAGCCGGCATAAAGTGGCAGTTATCTCGAATTAATATATCACTTACCCCTGTTTATGAGTTACTGTGACGATCGACAATTTTATCGGCCATTAAAGTCTGGCCCACGTGATCGCCAATTGTCTGACGCATGACATTTTACGGGGATTTGCGTGGGGAGTTTAAAAACGGGTTTGTGTCTCATGAAAACATATAAACCTTAAAATAAACGGTATCGCCGTAACCATGATTCATGTAACTGGGTCGAAATAGGTGAAACAACTAAAAATCGGGAGTACTTGTTTGTATATAAAATTTTTAGTTCGCGATGATATAAGCTTAAAATCTATAATCAATATATATATAAAACTCTTCCGTTACTGTGTGACTGTCAGACAACTCACAGCCGAAACTACTGGACGCAACAAGCTGAAATTTGGCATGTATGTTCCTGAGCACGAAGAGAGCGCTTTAAACAAAACGTCGAATTTGACAAGTTTGCAATTAGAGACACTAATAACAGTTTTCAGGATGCTTCGGATTCCCAATCCGGGATGGAGGACAAAACGAATATATGTAAAGATATTATAAATACGTAACTAACTGTTCTCGCTCAATTCGCTGAACCGATTTAGATAAAATTTGGTATTAGGAGAGTTTGAGACCCGGAAAGGGCATAGGATAGGTTAGGATAGGTTTTTATCCCGAAAATACGGTGCCTTGGTCGTTTTCCGACTACCACGTATGCGAAGCCACGTGCAAAAACTAATTGGTGAGTGATTTTTTGCCTTCTGTTGTTAGATCACAAGCTAACAATGAAGCCAACAATACATTGTATGACTTTGTAAAGTTATTTTGCTCATCTAGTAAGTAATACTTAGCTTAAAATAATGAACATCGACTGAGGGCTTTCACGCGATGAACCTCATGACAATGTTGTGAAATATTGTTCACATTAAACGGCATGGCGTTCGGAAGTGGCGTGAGCCTGGGGGCGCACCTGCGCGCGTTTTTGCTAACAGCCTGTTTCTAATCGACAGGTAAATTTGACGTTTTCACTTTAATCACAGTTGTCACAACTGGCCGCCATTTTGCATTGAATATTTTTTTTCTTTGAATAAAATATTACAATTTTAGCAGACCTCCAGAATTTGAATTCTTACGCCCGCCGTATTAAAATTTTCGGCAACAAAGGCCATAAACGCGAGAATACGAGAGTGTAAGTAAACGGCCTATTGGGTCATCAGCGGCATTCGCTAGTACTCGGTCGTTGTTGGATCGATGTCGGTATTTTGGCGCGACTCAAAGGATTTCTTGCTAAATGCGTGCGGTAATAGAGAGGGTGAAAGAGCGTGAATGATGATATGAATTGATAAGAATAAACGAGCATGTATAGTTACGGGTGTATTCGCGGTTGTTCTCGTGCACGAATATTTGGCGAGAAAGTAGACCGAATATTCGGCCGAGTATCTAAACGAGGCGTTACAGACAGCTGGTGATCCACGGCACAGAACACAGAAATAAAGTGGACGGAGTTCCCGTTGGGAAACAAACATAACATACTTCAACATAGTTCTTCTAATTTAATTTACCTTATCGTCGGTTTATAACTTTGATGGTGATCAAGTCTTTTGAGTATTAAAATTCTCAGAAGACAAATCATCAAAAGGGCTGAGAAACGGCTGAAGCCTTAAAATAATCCCATTAATAAACCATTAGGGCGGAAGTCAGGAGCAGTCCTGATTAGCGCGGCAGAGCGCCTTCGGTTTCGCTCAATTATGCAGCCTTCCCGTTTGCGTGAATGTTTTATTTCACGACGGTTTAGGGGGCCATAATAAGATCTCCTTTAAGCTTTTCAGAAGAACTTTATTTCTTACCAGTAAACCCGCCCTCGCTTCTTCTTCTTCTACGCTTCGGGAAACATGACCTTAGTACGCACATTCGGAAATTGTTAGGTGTGATTCCTTAAACTGACATAACTTTTTTATTTATTAACCGATTGAAATAAAAAACTAAATGTCATGGTAAGCTTACCACAATATATACGAGATTTATCTGTCTAATTAACTATACAACTAAATTAAATAATTTGATATGATTGATTTTAAAATATTCAATCTAAAGGAATACGAGTACTTAAATCTCGCGATAAGATTTATGTCATACAAGCTTGCCTCGTTTGTTTCTTTGTCGGATATTTACATAATCAAGATCACTAGAACAAGATTATTTCAAATGTCAAAACATCAATGTGAACTATGAAACAAACAACCAATTTGGGTAATTTTATGAAATTCTCGATTCCCCGACGGACAACATTTTTAATCTACCACTAATACGCACTCGACTCTCGCCTAAATTTTGAATTGCATATTATAAAAGATTAATATCCCTTATCTGAGTCATAAAAATAGTTCCGCATCTGCGTTCATCAGAGAGCGGGCCAAGTGACGTGATTTTACGTCACTTTGGCTCCGTAACACTATAAAGGAACTGCTTTATTACTGAACTCATTGCGAGCGAGTTGCAGCGGGGGGAGGGTACTGAAGGGGGGTGGGAGAGGGGTTACATTCGGGCTTACTAGTACGTATGTAGAGATGAGCAAAATGTAATCATGATTACAAATTACGATTACATCTGGGGTACGAAAATGCCCCTGCCAATGCACTACCTACCGCTATAAAAGCTGCTAAATCAAGATGATGGGTAGGTATGTATTTTATATAAGAACAAATCCAGTAACCAAAATTTAGATTTTATATGGTAATCCTTGTTTGGGTCCCATAACATACGATTATTTTGATTATCCCTTGCTTCGGTGATGAAAAATCGTGAGGCAACTTGAACAGTTGTGACGATGGCTTATACACCCCTTACATTGTGCTCACCCGACCCTTGCAGTGGGACAGATACGGATTACAAGAACAATTTATCGTTACTCGCTCGTCGTCTATCAGTGAGACCTAGGGAACGACGTTACATTATTAGTATGGAGCGTACGTGAGCTATCGCGATACTAAATGTATATATTTTAGCCGATACCCGGTCGCTATGATGTAGACATTCTGTTTACAATGGCTCATCTGTAGTACAATATTGAAGGAAAATAACTTCATTACATCCACTTAACATTTTCTAGGTATTGTGACGCTTGGAGAATGAGGCAGTGTTCGCCACGTGGTTTGAAGGTCGGAGTCTCGAACAGCGGGGCCTGGCCTGGGGTCACACCTGGCAACATGCCAGGTGTCCTGAATTACGCGGGACGTCCCGATTTTTAGGTGTCCTTTGACATATCAATTTATCTTTCACCGGGACACCAATCATTTGTCAAACCACCTTAGACTGTCTTTCATTGAAAATTTTTACAGAAAAAACATATAATGTGATTGGTTTTTTATATTTTTGTATCAAACTGAAAAAAAAAATTATGATGATTAATAAAAAATAAAAACTAAATGATTTGGTGTCGTGGGACACCAGGTAGGAACAAAGTTCCTTCGGCTACTGTCGCGCCTGCGCACGTCTCATTTAACGCTTTTATTCCACGCATTTTTTCTTACGGTTTTATTGTCACATATTTTTCAGTTCGGTCATGGCATAAGCCACTCTTTCGTAATAAGCCGGAAAGCCCCTTGCAGGCCATTGCAGCAAACATTTGTCCGAAAACACAGTGTAAGCGGTAAGGGCAATTAAACCGCGAGTGTCGCTGCCGCTATTTCGGTCCGGACCGACGGCGGCGGCGACTGGACCGACGCCAGCGGCCGAATATCTCGCTAGACGCTCACGCGTAAGGTGTTTTGGTTTCCAACGTTAAATCATACAAACATGAATCGTTTACTGATCGCGCTTTGATTAGCTCAGACCAATCTGTGATTGTTATCTTTGTGTGTACGTTTCTGTCCGTATGTATGTCACTGAAATCCTCCTAAACGGTTGGGAGATTTTGATGGAGTTTCTGTGTGTACTCAAGAGGGTCTCTGAATGTTTTAAATTCACAATTGAGACCGGTAGGTGGCGCTGTTGTCGAGATTTATTAAGTGTTCAGTCAAACTATTGGAGACATTGAAGTGCTGCCATAGAAAAAGTTATTGCATTTGACGAGGATTTCCTAAGATATAAAAAATTTAAGATCTGTAGTAACTAAGGTGAAATCGGGTGGATCATTGATATACCTACCATCCTAAATCGTTTGGTAACAAGTCTGCTAGGTAGCTAGGTCAACAAGTGAAAATGTAAAATTTTGTATTTCCATAACAGAGCCATTCGTCCGTCATTCTATTCGCCAGCCCGTTGTCACTTCAGTCGGCTTGTTTTTTAATCTATGTCACTCTCGTTCGTGAATGAGTTTATCATTTTTGATTCGATTTCATACACAATTACCGAGCATAGCCCTCTCCATATCCCACTGCGTGACTGAGCTAATAACCAAATTTTACCGGAATACAACTTTTTTTTAAATGTAAAAAGCACGTCGTCGCCTAAAAAAAAGTTCCCTAAAAGCAAGCATCGATAAAATTACATTCCAATAACATTATAAAATCACATCCTCTTTTTTTCATTTACCTGCCTGACTATTAACTAAGTTGTGAGAAAAGAGTAAAAATGGTCCTTCGAGCTGAATCAATTATCGTTACAGACATTATGGTTGTTTACCCCCAGATCATAGATGTCGCTACTATACTTTTTCAATCTAATCTTTTAACTTCGTGCCGCTGTCAAAACTTATAACTGTTACTTTAATTTGATTTTGTTTGTTTATATTTTAAGAAACACAAATGCTGTGTGTTCATTTATTGTGGTTAGAAGAGGTGATTGTTAAATTCCTGCAAGTAGGTACTACAATGGCCTACAAGTGTCCGGCTCGGCTACCGATTTACAAAGGCGTCTGCTTTGTGTTTAAAAGTTTTTAATGGCGTTGCTCGTAGTCGTATAAAACATCGAGATTGTCCAGAGCGCTTTGTTACCGAAATAACTGACTTCGATCGGTTGGTTTATGGAACGCCAGTTGGGGCTGCATGTTTGTAGGTTTGAAGGACAGGTCCTAGACTAAAAGTAAGCTGACTTCGTTTCAGGACAGTTCTATCGTTTCCCTTGTATTGCAGTCTGTGATTTTTTGTCTTTAGTTTCGTTTTATACTATAAATATGCCAAAGTGAAAGAGTTGCGTAGAATACTACGCGGAAATCCAGCAATTATTCGTAAAGTTACGCAGATACCCCCAAATCAGATATCATTTGAAACTCGCTTAAAATTATTCCATGTTGAAGTGTGATTTATGAGCATTATTTTTGAATATCCTTAATTTAATTTGTGACGACTAATTTGTTAGTAATCTTACAATTTGAATTGACCTATTCTGCTTTCGGCTATGCTTGCGTGAATTTAGAGAATGAGGCAATTTATGAGGAAGTAAAGCAACTTAAAATTATAAATTTTACCCCGCGAGGATTCAAAATATCCCGAAAATAGTTATTAATGATACTATTCTCAAGTTCCTTACTTTCAATATTTAAACAATTTACTAAATAAAGTTTTCCAAGGAAAATTAACACTAAATATTTCTCCCAAAAGAGAGACACTAATAAATTGTGAACCTGTCTAGTGCTCTTAACGATGTTTGATTTTATTCTCAATAAGAAGTTTAAAGTCATTGAGAAATATTGAGTTCACGAACGAAGACGAATTTAGGGTTTTAAAATGAGAGTTCTTGTTAAACTAATATTTATTTTAAAATCATTCATTCATATCAAACTGTTTCAACATAAATAACAAAAAAGCATCTCGTCGCTAAAATAATTGTACAATCTATATTCTATGGCATACATAAAACTGATATTTGCTACCTTTTAATGGAGCATTTATTGCCTCAATACATCCCATAACTCATTGGTTTCGTTTTTTTCTCTGCGTTTTTTTCCACTAGTTTTTAGAAACAGTTTAACAGATTTGTATGCGGTTTTCAATAAATACTGTAATAAGTTTGGGGTAATATTTAGTTTAAATATATTTTTATTCGGTTCTTAAATGAAAATATATATTAATTAAAGGATTCTGTCCAAATTATCAACTCTTTTGTCCGAGTAAAACACTATACATGGCCCCACTACGCGTACACCGGCCGGACACAAGTCGATGTATCACGAAATCGGTTCGTGTTGGGGAGGTCATTTTTTACTGGAACGCCTATAGACATACGGGCCATCCGGTAAATATAGACCTCCGTTTATTGCGAAGGGTTTCCTAATTCCAGAAACTTGGTTTTTATATATACAGGGGGGCCTTAAATAAGTTTATAACATACTAGTGTGGCAACAACGCACACGTCACTCGGTGACGTCATGACAAGCCTGAATCACGCTATCGAAGTTTTCTACACCACTCGCTTAGATACTATCGAACTATATTTATAGAACCTGTAGTTCTTGCTCGGCTGCTCTCGAAGCATGACGCCTCTACTACAGGGAAATCTCCCTTTGACAATCTGGTAACTAAGAAGCAATCGCCCTCGCTTTGATTCAGTATACGATTATTTTTACCCGCATCCGAAACTATTGCTATTCATTTATTTCAGACATCAGACCTATTTTAGATAATTACGATATCACGTGCGTTAAAAATACTATGAGAGTTTCCCTAAATATACACTCACAGGATTAATAGGAATAAAGCTAAATTGATTGTAAATACCAAAATTCAGACACGTAAATCTGGCTGCTATTTCATCGGTAAATAAAATCGTCGGAAAATTTAAAACTCATACCGATATTTAGCGATCCACGTTAGTAGCTGGATCCAAATATCTCCGTACAAAGTCGTGTGTATCGTGAGTACCCGTATCATAATAAAATGTGTGCATGTTTAAAATTAGATATTAAATTGTTTATGAATACTTAAGTAGCTAATTGTAGAAATCTCTAATTCTAATAAAGTTAAAATGTACCTTAGCTACTGCTAATCCGTCATGTTGCGCGGTGTCAAGACTCACCTGAAAAAGAACAAATTATAATATAATAAAAAATATAATAATTTAATAAATAAATCTTTACGAACACGCCCTAGGATAAGCACATAAGACATCACGAACAACCAACGTTTAAAAAACAAACATTATAATTTTCTGGTCTGGGAATCGAACCCTTAGGGACCCTTTTCTCGCGACATAATTATGAGTTAAACTATAAACTTATCAGGAAGGCTTCTAAAATATAAAATTGAAATATAATTATAAACAAATCATAAACTAAGCATCTGATTTTCATTGTCACATTGATTGTTCGGATTGTAAAGATAAACAAAATGTACTTACTCATCTATAACAACAAATAACATAAAATTACCACACATAACATAACAATTAAGAATAATTAAGAACAATTACGAATAAATAAAGAACAATTATGAATAAATACAGAACAATTGTGCATGGAAATGTTTTAAAATGTTACTATAATTTTTATTAATGACTGCGTTGTTACCGGTCCGTCTTAACACCGTAAACCAATAAACCGTTAGTAGGTTGCTACCATTAACCCTGTAACCCTTTTCGACGTCATTCCGGGATCAGTCGCCCCTTATCGACCTAATTAAAGCCTCATTGCGCGTTCTGTATGTCTATTTAAACTAACCGACGCTAGATGGCGTTGTACCGATAAACCATTGTACTGAACACATTGTCCTGCTACCAATATAAAATGAACCGTCACCTAGTTAACTTTTGAACGAACGTATAGCGAAATACGAAATGGGAACGGCCGGAGAGGTCTTGGTAAGCTGGTTTAATAGAATCATGATAAGGTATCGAAGCCTTCGGTTATTAAAATGGCAAAGGCAACTGGCGGGCAAGTTATTAAAGATTAGTTTTTAAACGAGTTCATTCACGGCACATTGAACCGTCAGTCCTGTTAAAGTTATTGTCACATTAAGATGTTAGTAAAGAGGCTTTTGGGTTACAGAGGGAACGAACGTCTTCTAGCCCGGCGGCTTGCGTCGACCCTAAGCTATCGACTGTGGTAGGATGGGTGAACGCTACTGGAAAAATTCTTGAGCGCTTTCCTGCTTCGGAGGGCACGTAAAGCAGTCGGTCCCGGTTCGTTTAGCCTGGGTTGGCCACTAATCCCCCCACCAAACCGCACTGGAAAAGAGTGGTGGAGGCCTAGGAGGTGGCCTAGGGCATAACTCGAATATCTAACCCTACCCTACCTAGGCGCGCTAGGCGCCTACTCTAGGCGAATACCCTCTCAGCAGTGGGGGGAAGCATAAATGCATGCAGGGTAAAAAAATTGATTGAAAAAATGTACACCATAAATAAAGTTTTGACATTGTAAATGACCAAATGGATTCCTGGATATAATAGTGTTACAACCAGTTCCGCGTAGACTAAGTAGAAGTTACTTTTTTAATTAATGTATATTATTTTAAAAGATGCGCTGATAAATTTCTTTCCCCCGATTCTTCTCCTCAGTTTGACTTAAAATTTTATTTTTAACCAAAGCCTTATGCAATACCGAAATTACAATTTGTCCCAGTATCGGAACCCTGGACCCGAAGCAGGATCATCTTAGCGTAGGAAGTTCACGCACCAGTTGTTAATCATATTTTCTTTCTTGTACAATTCGTACAAATTAGTCTCTATTATCCACGCAATAAAGTATCAGGTAAGGTTTACAAAAAATTTAAAAAGAGGTCCGTGACGCAAAAATTTTGAGGACCCTGATGCAGACTATTAAAAAGGTTGATTAACAAAGGTATGATGAATGAAATGAACAGTTTAATTTTCTAATGTTTCGTAATTAAGTTTTTGTTGTAGGAACATGTCGTGAATTGATGTCCCACGAAACACGGAATAATCGAATGAATAGTACAAAACTCACGCCAACCTCATTACAGGGGAATCAAACATGTTTCAACTGGTCCAATAAATCATGTATATAAAACGTGAGTTACTATCGAATGTTTTCGTTTAAGAGTGTTTTTATTTTGGAATGTTTCGTTTTCGAGTTTTTTCATTAAGTTGTTGTCATGATTGATCGTTGTAGAATCCCTCTAGCGGTTACGACGTGAACTAAATCCGTTTTAAGTGTCGATCATCTATAAAAAATGTCTTTTTCAATCGTCTTTTTTACGCAGTTTTTATCAATAAATAGACTAATTTCCAAGGAAACTTCAAATGGGTATGTGATTGATTAAATTGATTAATAATTATTACAGCGACGAGCCGTAACTAGATGTTTGCTATAAGCTTTGTTTAGCTCGGTCTAAATAATAAATTAAAAAATTAAAACAATTAATAACTTAAGAACTAACTAACTTTAAATCACTATAGATCCTAAATGATAATTCGAAAGGAAAAATGATAAGAAACACCTAAAAAATCATTCATTCATGCATCATACTCCGTCGACTTTCATGATTTTCTCTTTTGCAACATTGCGCCTGGTTGGTCGTCATATTGAATTTTGTCAACCCTGTTCGCTTATTAAAAAACGATTCGTTTTGCTTACGGATTAGTAGAACAAAAACAATCGGTTTAACGACTAGGTAATTAAAATAAAAGTACCTTGGCATAAGAAATCGTTTGACGTACGTAACCATCGTCAAATACGGCTAGCACTTGTTCTATAGCGCTACAAAGGACCAAATATCCAAACCCTTTGAGTAGCGCAGTCGTAATTAGTGTCAACAATGATTTACGATAAACAATTCATGGCCATAAGCACTTAATATTAAGGTAACTTAGTACATATAATTACTCATTTCGTATAACAGATCGTGATTTCAGTCAACAAAATTTAGCGGTTACTGACGGCTAGTACCGCCGGCGTCGGTTGCCGATTTCATGTCGATAGTAGCCACTAAGTAGCCAAACTTATACAAGTCTAATTAAAGTAAAACCTACTTGTTTTATATACTTATAGGGTATATAAAAACAAGTAGGTTTTTTTCCAAACAATATAACATCATCAGTTACGGATGCTATGCAATTGACCATGATGGTAGCAGATGGGCAAAATGTAATCATGAGTACAGGTTACAACTCCCATTTCTGCACCTTCTTATGATAACATATTGCAATGCAGGGTTTCCACACAGAAACAAGTTCGGTTGGTTTATCAAATACTGGCAGTAAAATTTGATATTGAAGTCCCACCCACACTACGTACGGTCGTACCCAGGAAACTTCTAGTGCGGAAATCTCTTTGTTTTCGGAATAAAGAGAAAATTAAAACTACGCATTGTGTGTTAAAATGAAAAAGCCAATGTGGGTTGAGATGTTTGTTTTAATAAAACAACCGCCTACATGCCTGAGTAATAAGAAGTATGCGACCTTAATTATTCCCGATTCGTGGGTGTGGCTTCAACTCAATAATGACCCTCTACTGAGCACGGTCTCTCCTTTTCACTGAGGAGGCCACTGCGGTTACTGGCCAATCCAAGTATCGGGAGTTTTATGCCGTCCGAAGGCCTTCGACATGCCTTAACGATTACAACCGAGACCGGTGGCTTTACGACGGACGATACGCTCAAGAATTTTTTGTCACTAGCGGTCACGCATTCGACTACTGACTACGCGTCCGCTTAACTCGATCGATCACTTAAGATTGACGCAAGCCGGGCTATGAGCGTAGGTTCATACTATGACATAATTTGTACCATCCGATTCGAAGTCCAATCTTAGGACACATCGATTTTTGGTAACAATTCGATAACAAAAATCTTCAAGACTTTATTCGCCTATAAATAAGAATCATCGCATCCGAATGACAAGAATTAAATAAAGTTGGTTGGTATGTTTTTATTAACCCGTCGTCGCTTGACTTCGGTACACCTATTCCTTATTTGACGGGATTTTTTTTTAATTGGCATAACTTTTTTATTTGTGAACCTATAAATGACGGAATTTTGAAGGAACAAACATAAAAAATACAACCGAATTGAGAAGCTTTTTTTAAATCTCTAAACCAGAACATGTTTAATTTTTTCTTTATAAATTAAAACTACATTCAACAGCGGTTTAGCCGTTCTATAATTAACGGGAATAATAGCGTGGATTAATAATTAAGTAACATATTTTTTTAGTTGAAGTTTAGTTATATGCTTCTCACTTCTAAATTTAAAAATTGTTATTTCATTCATTGAAGTTATAATTTATGCAGTTCAAGCATTTACTTATTATTAAGTTCAAGTTAAATTTTATACTTACTTAATTCTTATTCTAAATTCAAAAATTATTCTTTCACTCATTGAAATAAAAGTATTTTTAATAGTAATGGAAATATAGATCATAATTATGAGAAATAAGCTGAGTAGTGGGCCATTAATGGGTTGAAGCCAAATAGAGATCTTCGTGTGTCAACGGTAAAAACTATTCAGGCTGTGAAATTGTCCCATTCATAAGAGTAGTGTTAGATCTCACTGGATCTCAACAGATCGGGTGTTTGAATATGACTGTCATTTTTTACAAAGATCTCTCGGGACCTCTTGGTTTTTGTAGATTGGGTCACGCTCTTGAAATATTATGCACCCCGCATTACGATTCATCCTTAGAACCTTTTTATATATAAATGTTGGTGTGTCTGTTAGTGGGTATTTCTAAACGACAGTGCGACGCAAAGTGAGGTAACGTGTTTAGCAGTCTGTTTGTTACTTTGTGGCGCTTTAGATGAAATGCGTGGGCCGATTTAATTAGCACGGATATACCACGAATCATACGAGTATATCATTAAATAGTTATTTTAAAATCATATCAAGGTTTCTGTTACCAATTGAATGACCATTTATTTAAAGTTGGTTAGTCATATTATGAAGTCGGGTTTTAAGTTTTCATCATAAATATTGTTTTCTTCTATTAAAACAAATTTTAATATCTACAATAGATGGCACTGTTCTTTATACCTCTCAGAGGTGTCGGGTCGAAAGGGCCTGCCCCACACACTAAGAAAGTCAAGTGGGTGCCTTTTTGGACTGCCATCGCACCAGCTGAAAGTCACTGTTTTTACTGAAACAGTCAAGGTGTTAAAAATGTATGTAGTTGAGTAGATAGTTCGGGTGCAGTTACTGAAACTCGGAGCGAAGCGCGGACTGGTTACGAGTTATGCAATCACTAAGGAAGTAATTGGACATTTATAAGTTATTCAATCTCTTCTAACTGGTCGTTCATAAGTTAGTATAAGTAGTTCGTAAGACACATAATCATTACAGTAATATTCGTCCATAAGTTACATATTCACTTGTAGGTAATCAGTATGTAGTTCAAAAGTTACAAAATCACTTAAAATTGTCACAAGGTTACAAAAATGCAACTTTACTAAACGTTAAAAGTTATAAAATTACATTTATTTTATTTCATTATTATTTTTATGAAAAAAAAACAACAATTATAAATGCATCCGATTTTATCCCTTCTTTTATGTAGGTAGTTATAATAATATCGACTTACTATTGTAGTTAATTCTGTAAATTTCCTTAAAAATTCCAAGCAGTTTTCCATTATTACATGGAACCAACATCTATTCAACTAAATAACTTTACGGCAACTCTTCTATTATCTTAACAAGTCTATTTAACATCGGCGTTATCTTCTGTCTCGTTTTAATATCACGGAGTCCATGGCTGCTCGTGACCTCTGACATTTAGCGGGGTTAGTCGGGGTTAGCAGGTCGATAGCACGTAACCATTTTCATTGAGGGCGTGGTCTACGTTCGACATGGTTGTTACGAGTATATTAATGTCGTTGTTCGATTATAGACATTGAATTAAATAAAATCGTTAATAACGTGATAAATATACGAGTACCTACTTCACGAGGTTTCACAACATATTTTTACAACTTTATTTTACTTAAGTTTTTACCTAGTCTTTCCTGCCCAGTAAAGCATTGGTGATGCACCTAATGCTGATTTCTATGGGCTATAGTGACCATTTGCTACTAAGTAGCTCATTTGTTGGCTTAAAAAGCGTGTAGTTATATAGAAAATAATCAACTGGTCTCAACTACTATCTGCTAACTAGACGGACCATCCTAATCCCGATTTGAGTCTTGTTCTGAGTCGGTCACAGTTATCGTGGGCCGCAGCGGAAGGGTGGTGCTACATGCTCGTTTGCTGTCTTTAATCCATAAAAAGAAATCAATGTTTCACTATTGGGCACGGCTCTCTTCTTAATTGAGGAGGCTTACCCATAATCCACTACCGCTGCTCCAGTGAGGCTGTTAATTTGTTCCATTGTTTTTCAATTAAGATCTTTCCAAAACACACTCGTCACTTTCAGTTTTTCAAAAAGTTTATGCGTGAATGTTGGATTTACACGCCTGTTTAGATTTAAAATTATTACAAATCAATAATTATTAAATTGAGCTAAAGACGACTCTGATCTTTGTCTTAGTTATGTTATAACTAAATAATTATTAGTTAGTCAGTAATTTTATAACTGAATAGTTATAACACTACTAAATTTAATTTTACATTTAAGTTTATTTGAAAGTGTTTTTTTTTGTTAATTAACTTTCAAACAAACATATAGACAGATAGACTAAAATTCTAAAAATAGCATTTTTGGCTTCTATTGGCCCCTATAAAGACCTTTGTCTCAGATATCTCCTCGTTACATACAAACGAGTTATTTACATTTTTAGTATAATTAAAGTATAATTACATAAATATAGATAGATAGATTCATCAATAGTTCTCACTGACGCATTAAATACGGACACATGGACTGTCCTTGGAAATATGAAATAAGTACTTAAGTTATGTCTTCATAACTTCAATGTCGACTCACACAGTTGCGGCGACCTTCTATATTAAACGGTACTCTTTCCTTGGGAAACACTTTTTAAAACCTGTACAGCGTTTCCTAATCCATTGATGCATGTTATGATTATCATAAGTTATGTATTACTGACTAATACCAATTTAATATTTTTTAATAAATTAGATAAAAACTTAACTTTACTGATTAATTGCCTGCACATTAACGGATAACGTGCTTTTAAGTCAAGAGTAAATAGGTTTTTCCAGGTTAACGCGCTTTACCATCTGAGGGCTACGTTACCACTATCAGTTGGGATCGTAGTCACGGGTGCGTAACTCTCTCTCTCTCTCTCTCGCTGTCCCTGTCTCTTTTCATCATATAACCTCAACACACGGTTGTACGGACACGTGTAAATTTCGTGAAAACGTATTAGTTATTGTGTTAAGTTTGTGTTTTTGTGTTTCATAGACTGATAATACGTGAATATTTTATTAAATATAAGTTCTTCGTTCCTGACGGGGATCCCCCGACCGAACATTATTTTAAAATTAAAAACTTAATAATAATCTTGACGCGAAGCCCTAACACCGAGTAGAGGGGAGGGGTTTCTCGCCTTTTTCAAGTCCTTGGGATTGGGGTCACTATTCTAAACTTCCTCGATACGGCCCAAACTTTTAATATTGTCTGTTTTATTCTTTTACAGTTACAAAATAACATTTGATTCTAAACAACTTACTACATAGTAACAAGTTACTACATAACACATAATTATCACACTCACATACGTATAATGTCAATAAAATGTAGATTCACGTGACAAAGTACTATTCTACTTTGTTTTAAATATTTATAGCCACTTATCTATCCTAATAATACATAAATCACTTGCCAAGGATCTCGTATAATAAAATGACAAAATGAAATGTAATTATAACCCTTTAATGAGACATTCATTTTTATTATAATTATATTCCACAATCCTTTTAATAGTCTACATTTTTAATGGTTATCTACAGTTAAATATACTGTAGCCATTGACTTAGTAATAATAAGTCAATGACTGTAGCGTTAAATAGTGATCCATACTTATACTGTAACAGGGTTAAATTATAATTAATTACCCTGTAACTAACTGTGTTCGTAATTGTTACGAAAGATTTTTTTAAATTAATTGCTAGTGTTTAGTTGAAATTAATCCAAGGGCACGTAATATCGAGATGAAAAATCTTCTATATCCTTTACAGGTTCTCAAACTATCTCCTTATCAAAATTCATTTAAATCGGTTTAGCTAATAAGTAAGTAGTACCTGGATGACCGAGATTTGCTCGGTATTTTTTTTATGGTAAATCGTTTTATTAGGAAAATATATTCAGATAAAAATTACATACTGATGAAATATGACTAATATTTTTCGTTTTTACCGATATAATAATAAGAAAAATCTATGATATATGTACATATTATATTATACTATATTGGATATATTCGAAACAACAGAGAAGAAAGCTAGATTCGTTACTTAATATGCAGTCTACATGCTCGTACAGATCATTAAAATATCATCGGAAACGACGTAACGTTCGTAATAGAACGTAACCTAACGTGCTACGTAATTTTACTGTATACTACGGCGTAGCCAGGACCGACAGGCTGGGCTACGTGCGTAGACTGCGTAGCCTTCCGCTACGTTCGATAAATAATTATTAACACAAAACTTACAAAAAACTTAACTTTGCTTACTAAGTTTTTGACTTGACTGCGTAGTACTCGTATATGATATGTATGTGCGTACTGTATACTTTTTTATGGAATTAAGGCAGCAAACGAGCAAACAGCACCACCTTCCGCTGCCGCCCATGACAACTGTGACCGACACAGTATAAGACTCATTTCGGGAGTATGGATGGTTAGTCCTGTTAGCACGGTGTTAGAACGTTAGTTGGTTAGTTCGTTAGAACGTATAAGGACTGGGGCAGACTGTTAGTAATACTAGTCCAGTAAGTAATTTTCAGTAAGAGTCGCGATATAATTCGGTCACTATGTGTTGCTACGGTTGAGAACTAAGATTTTCGCGTCTAAAAAGTATAATCGGATCCATATCTCGAATAAATGTAAGTAAGAAAAGCTTACGAAAAAGTAACGTTGCTTAGTAGGTTTTTTTCACACCACGTATGTATGTACTCTATTATTTTGTGAAGCTGTAGACCAGTGTGAGCTGATTTTAATGATTCTTACGTCAATGGATTTTGCTTAATAATTCTTAATCTTATGAATATTACTAAAGACATGACAATAATTCAATTTGGCAAAAATCAGACGTCTATTGTTCAAAAAATTATGAAAATTTGCGTACATTAATACGAATTTTAAGTGGGGCATGATTGACTTTCGAAAAGTGTTTGTAAAAAACCAACTTCGAATAAAATTTCATTTCATTTCATTTCATTTCATAGGTATCTTATAAGTATGTAAATCATCATTAGGTTTCCCTTATCATATTGCGTTTTAAATGGTCATTTAGGGTGGTCGAGCCTATAGTTCACCCGGGGTACCACCGCCGGCCACGGTACCTAGTACCATTTCTACCGTGTCGGAAAAGAACGAACAGAGAAGAAAGAGGTATTTGTTCATCGAAGAAGAGCAGATCTTAGATTCTAATTCGGAGAAATCCTAAGCTTCGTAGTGACTCATGTTAAGGCGAGCCTTAGCACACTTCAAGTTTGTGACGTGCCAAAGAGTGACGTCATGACTAAATTCCGTATTTTACTAATTTGGCTCAACTGAACACAATAGTTTTAATGTTTTATACACAATAAACGTAACTACGATTGATTCATATCAGTTAAAATCACGACAATTATTGACCTATTTAACTTAAAATAAAGTATGCTTATTAAAATTTAATAAAAATATGCTTGACACTAATTCCATCACATGATCGCAAGTAGCGATAAAAACAATATTAGGTTTATAATAATTCCTCAGTAATTATTTTTATACAACAGAATAGTTGAAGATATAATATATGTCAATTAGATTTAAAAAGCCCTGTCGGAGGCCTTCGGGCAGCATTAAACCTTCCGACACCATGGGTTTGCCATTGACCCCTCCACCAATCCGCACTGGAGCAGTGTGGTGGAGTATGCTGTAGGCCTCCTCAGGTATGAGGAGAGACCCGTGCTCAATAGTGGGCCATTAATGGGTTGAAGCCCAGACGATTATTGACTATCGATTTGCCTTTTTATTAGAAGATTGCAGCGAAAAATATTGCTAATAAGGTAAAAAATGAAAAATGTTGGATAACAGCAAAGGTATATTAGCTTTAGGGCGACCCGATTTCCAAGAGGCGTTCCAGTTTACTCAAATGTGAATCAGAAATCGATTTGAAACAAGGTTGAATCGATTGGAGTGGATTTATTAGGACCGGACAAATTGGATGCCCGTTATTTATTTCTATTTCTAATATTATTCGTAAAAAATCATAATACAAATTATTCTAGTAATATATATTTTTTACTACTATAATAAAATATTTGTTTTACATCTTAACTTATCGATAACTAGTTGGTTACAATATTTTATTAACAATTTTCTTAACACTGTCGGTTATAGTGATAAAAAACAACCATTAATTTATATGTTATGTTGCAACGTATAAAAACAGACAGAGACAAGGACACCCTTATATTATGTTTTACTGTAGAAAGAACAGTAAGTATTTCAATATATTACTTATAATAATTTCAAAGAAATATCTCTCATAGTAAACTCACGCAATCGCACAAGTAGCGACATCTATTGGCGTTTTCTAGAAATGTTTCTGAACCATGGAAAAACTTAATTTACAAGCCAGATTTAAATGACATTGTAAGTGACAATAAAATACCAATTAAAATTGCATGAACGTTCAAACAGGCACGAAAACAATTTTATTAACATCGTGTAAATGAGGTTATAAACATAGATTATGTAAGATTTTATCATTTTTTGGTTGCAACACGTAACAAATAAGAGTTTATTTCACTGACATATGTTAGTGTACAACGGACGCGGAAGTCCGGCTGAGACATTGAATTACGGACGAAAATAAAAAAAATACACTGAATAGTACTTGAAAATGTTTTGGCAAGGTGTTACTTTCTCCAAGCGTTTGGCTGGTTTTAAATATATCTTACATGCGAACAAGAATCGTTCTCTGGTACTTACTACCCGGTCGGGAGCCCTGGGGAACGCTCAGGCGGAACCGTGTACACGTCACTCGCGGCAAATCGATCGAACAATTAAACATGGGTTTCGCACACGGAATCAATCGAGATCGAAACAAACGCGGGATTCTTACATAATTCCGTCGGCCATTAGTGCACGCGAATCGCGTCCCTAAGCCCTCCGCGGTAGGGATTTACGTTTTCCATTTTCCATGCACAATAGCTATTTTGGAGCTGCGCCGGCGACGTTGGCAACCTTGAATGCGGAACGCACCTTTAATTTTAGCCGGTTAACCTAGATACGGGTACCATTCGAAGGTGCGGATCGATGAACGGCTCTCGCATGCGCTATGTCTCGACTGTATTAATTTAGCGGCGCGGGTGTGGTGTAGTGTGATGCACGGGCGCGGTATTGTGGTGCCCGTTGGCGAGCGACTGGCTGCCGTCGGGCGGGGAACTCGACGCATGCGCTCTGCCGCGCCACCTAACGATCGCTTGTCACTGGACCACGTGCTGTTCAGCTGGAACTGGCTGCGTCCTGGTGCCGTGAGGACATGCTTCCTGGATAAGCTAGCTACTACCAACGGCAACTATTAGGACTAACTATTACTAACAGTTTGTCCCAGTCCTCATAATTACAACAAACTAACCATCTAACGTTCTAACACCGTCTGCTAGTTAGCAGACTAACCAGCCTGTCCGGATTTGAGTCTTAAAAAATAACCTTAGCTCTTACCCCTTCCTGGTACAACTGATCAATGCACGAGACTATGATGCCATTTGGTGGTGAAACCTCAACTGCTTCACTCAGCCTCCTGACTAATCATGAAATGTTTTAACATTTTGATTGTAAATAGAGCGATTCTACGCAAGGGTTTCTTCAATAGCTCCCGTGGCCAACTAAGAGATGTGGCACCTGTGGTGTAACTGGTGATCTTACTATAAGATGATCTGTATCCTCATTAGCAGACTATTGACATAAAAAGGGTCACGTAATAACTCCAATAATAAAATTGGTGTAGAACTTTAGTCATTAGGGACTGGAGAATCTTGAGATAGGTACCATGTAGGCATTGGGTAGGTATTAGAAGCTGGATTAGGTTTGTCACTATTCCAGCTCCTATTACCCAATTCCTAAGGATGTAGATGTAGTAATGCTGTTGGAGATCGGAACTAAGAGATAGATTTATATCAAGACAAGACTCGTCTTCAGTAGAAGTAAGTTAATATCATGTTTAGTCTGAAGAATTTTATGAAATGAGCATAAATATGTTTCAATGATGACACGTTTTTACTATCAAATTAAAGCCACAGGGGAAACAGTAAAATCTCATAGAGACTATGATTACCTATATGAATGACTAATTAAATTATACTTACACATTTTCATGAAAGTATAAATTATTTATTGTAAGTATTATCATATTCTCAACTTGTGAATTTATAAAATATAAAATTTATACCTTATTCTTTAATCACGTGTAGGTACCTAAGTGTGTAAAGTTTAGTTTCAAAAGGAAGGGTTGATCTGTAGACAATGACATTATAAGTAAAATTGCCTGTAGATTAACAAAGCTAAGAAGTAGAGTCGCGTTTTTTTTATCTTAACCTTGAACTAAAAAGCAGGAAGAAAGCGTCATAGTCTTGCTTATATATAATAATTACATATAGGTACTTAATGCTTAATCTAGTCGCAACTTCACGATAATTGTCGGTCCCGGTAGTTATCTTCAGATATCACTCGGAATAAACGATGTCGTGCCATGTCGGTGCCCTTCAAGTGACAAGAACTTGCAAACAATTTATTTGACCCCTAAATCTTCCGCCGTACTTTCGCAGCGTCTAATGTGTGGAAGCTCCCGATTTCGAGGAATACGCATAAGACGTAAGCGTAATAACCCTTGATCCGGTATCAGGCAAGGCTCGTATTTTGAATGCTCCAACAGATGGCGTTGAATACATATTTAGAACATAGTACTTAATATTTTGCTTCATTTTGCATAATCATTAATTTTGCTTTTTCATGTCGGAGAATATTTCGTAATTTTAAATATTTTAATAATAACTTTAATTACATAAACTTGATTTTCGCATTTTAAAAGGTGAATTATAATACAAAAAAATCTTCTCTCTGTATTCCGTGAAAAAAATGCGTAAGCTGGCATATAAACTGATTTAACTGAGTTAAACTGTCAATTAATAGGGTCTACTTATATCATTGACATATGATATTTATATTATCTTTTGGTCATGCCCGTATATCAAGCCATGATAGCCAAGTAAGTAGTTTGAATTTGAACGTTGGACTAGGGACTGGGGTTCGATCCTGCAAGTAGGTACCTCCAATTTCCAAAAATGATGTGCTTAGTAGTAATTAATTCTCGCTTGCTTCGGTGAAGGAAAACATCGTGAGGAAACCAGCACACCTGAGAGTTCTGCATAATGTTCTCGAGGATGTGCGAAGTCCACCAACCTTTGGCCATTGTGGTAGAGTAAATCTTGTAGTCCAGCCCTCATATTGTGAGAGGAGTCCTAGACCGAGCAGTGAGACAGTTATGGGTTGCAAAATAGAAAGCCCGCCTGGTAAGTTATCTGTCAGCCGTCAAATGACCTTCTGCCCCTCCCCACCGCCGACCCACCCCCCACAGCCGGGGACTTATAGTATGTTCATCTACACACCTCGAGGAATAGCTTCAAAACTACATGAATTATTTGGTCTGATCGATGATTTTTGTGCTAATTTTCTTAGACTAATAAATAATATGTCTGCTAAAACTGAGACGCTATATCGACGTCTTTACGGTGAAGATATTTGAGAAAAACTATTAGATATAATTAGCGTGTATTTTAATAACGTCATAATTATACGACTTACACGGTTAGGATGCGACTTTCAGCGATGTATTGTAATAATGTTGGGATAGTGTTTATTTTAATTTAATCACAAATAAGAGTATGGTAATTTAAATAATTCCGTCTAAACATTTTTCCCGAGTAGAATACTATGGCATAGGCTTTCCAAAGCGAAACAATGGGGGTTATTTAAAATAAAATAACCAAATAATTACTTTCCTTTATATTTAAATAAAAATTGCGTTTACATCTGGACAATACAATACATTGAAACATACAATACAACAAGACCCAACCCAGTGCGACAGACCTAAGTATTTATTTACTCTGTATTCTGTTCACTTACAAATTAGATCAAGAATCGTCACAATTTTTGTACAAGCTACAATTAAAAAACGAACTAAACGAAATCCCTCGAATTATATACAAATATTCGCAAATATGCAATAAAAAATGTAACAATTTCGTGCATAATTTTTTTATTACATCCGGATATCGCATTGTGTACACTGACAAAGAAATATAATATAAAAACGAATCTATTATACAAATTGACATTTTTCTAATATTATAAGATCACAAATAAATTACAATAATTACCTATCACATAATATTAAATTATATTAAAGAGTAAGTATAGTTAAGTATTTAATGGAATGTTAAAAATGTTTATAGATTAAAACATAAAAATGGTAACTGAAAAATACCTTAAAATGGTAACTCATAATTGTGACAATAAAATCAAGCAAAAATTAGTCTGGGACACAAACATTTTCGCACTACAATGTCACAGGTTATTTTTCTTATAGAACATCACAGAATGAAAATTGGTTATCATATACATTATAAGATGAATTCTTAAGAAACAAAAATCACATAATTGTCATTATACTTAAGGATGTTCCAATTATGGACGGGTACTATGCTGCTTTGAATACAATACTGACGTAAGAATACACCTGGACATTTTTGTCTCGTCATTAATCATCGCTTTACCCTACCTCTGAATTTATCTCTAGCAATACGTATGGAACTTAGAAGGACTTAGGCAGCCTTATCTTGACACATGATCGGTCTCAATATACTATCTATCCATGATCCTCAATAAGTTGCCTAGCTACTGTCAAAAGTCGTAGTATAGTCCTACTAACCAATACAATATAAAATGTTATTGTTTTAATTGTTTGGGGAATCGATAAGCAACTAATAAATAAGCAACATACATTCCTTAGGATATTTTCTACGTAACATAGAATATACTCGTAGCAGTAACGTCTTAACTTAAAAATGTATATCTTTGAAAAAAAAATGCGAAACAGTTCCAATTTTTATGTATGAATACTGTTTTATGTCACTTGCAATAGTTTTAAATGGAAATAACCTAATTGTGAAATAATGGGACTATATTAAAATACTGTTGTAACAATTTTCTAATTATATTATGAGTCGTTTCATGATCTTGTGCTACGATAATCATCATTAGTTCATCATTGTCTTCACCTACAAACTACATAACAATCTATATACACATTAACATCTCTTTTGTATCACATTCATTCAAAAATATAGCTTAAAACTATACTATACGATCACTTTTTCCTTGTGGCTTATTTAGGAGAGTAGATTTTCGAACAATCTAACGCGCACGTAATATTAACTGTACTTTTGGAATGGATTATTAAAAAAATATAATTTAAAAAATATTTTTTTCATGAATTTTGTGATCGCCTGTACATTAATAACGTGCCCAAGTAATACACGCTTAGCGATTTTTTTTATTTTCATAACTTTATATCAAAAATATTTTTTCTTAATTAATTACTTTGAAATTTGAATATACTTGTAGGTTTGTATTTTTAAATGTGAGAAAATGGGTACAAATAAATGGTTTAATTTAAAATCATGATATTTGAAATGAAAATTATTTTTTTGTTAATTACTGAATTAATTTTAGGCTTAACTATACATGTGGTTTGTTGTACCCATTTCACTAAATTATATTAAAATTAATAGGATTAATAGAACTAATATGAATGTTACTTGTCGGTGTTTAATTAAAATTTGGAAAAAAGTATAAAAAAGAGTAGTCCTTTAGGAAATACAAAAACCATATTAACGAATTAAGTACTACATAACAAAAAGCAGTTCAATTGTTCGGATTAAAAACGAACTGTCAGAATTTGTTTTACTTTAATTTGTTGTATTGATTGATGCGAATTAGAATTCATTCGCATTTAGACGGTCATGCGTGCATGATCATCTAGGGACACCTTTAGGTTTTAAGTTGTTTTTATTGTATTGTTTTTAGATTAATTGAGTGGCTCTTATTTTTCATCAAACATTCACTACAGTAGATTTAAACGAAAGTATCTTCTAACTAATGTTCTAATGCTTGAAATTAAAGAAATAGAGAAAGAATAAATAAAAAAGAATACGTAGACAATAACAGTGACGATTCCAATACCTTTCAACACCAGTGACCAACTTTCAGGGAAAGCAGTAGGTAGAAGTTTCCAATACCTACCTTTCAACACCAGTGACCAACTTTAAGTGGTGCTAGCCACAATTTAGTACAAATCAACTGTCCATTCACCCTTGATGACCATTGTGTCAAAGTCATTCAATATCACCAGTAATTACATTTCGAGTCACTGATTTGTGGAACTAAAGATAAACTGACATTGCAGCTACAGAGGTTTATATTACAATACACAATAAAATTAGTAGGTAACAAAAGAAATCTACGATTGCTCGGTAATATCTACAACATAGTGGAATCTAATTTTCACTGCAAATAAGAAGAAATCATTACGAAGGCGTTAAGAAAAAAGTGAAATCATGTTTTAGAATAAACTTAAAACGGGGTTTAGTCTCGCTTTAATCTTTGTATCATTATAAAGATTGTATTTAACCCTCTCATGAACTCGCAGTTTCTAGTAACTAGTGACGTATACAATGGTTTAAAAACACGCTAATTTTGTACTATAATGAACATTATTAATATAACTTCAGCTCTAATGAATACTAAATACATTATATTTTATACAAATACACATTAAATTGTTAAAATACTTCGACAAATACAATCGAAAATGAGTCTTTTTAGCTTACAACGGGTTCACCACATTTTCTAGATATCACTGTGTCAGTGATACTCGTATTACTGAATTTACTGATTTCCGTGATGGGCAATGACCACTTAACATCCTATGGCACATTTACTCGTTTGCGGACAATTAACAGAAAGACTTAAAACACTTTATATATTAAAAAAAACAAAAAAAAATTAATGGAAGATTTTTAAATAGTTAAAATGAAAATTTAGTATAAATTACAAAATTGTTAGAATTCAAACAAATTTATTGGCGTCATATTTAAATAAGTAAAAAAAGAAAATTATACATGTTAAAATTTTATATACCTACCTACTGGGCAAACTGTCTAGTGATTCAATTGAATTCTGAGATTACATTAACAACTTTGCTTTACTATAAAAAAAATGGTAAAATAATAAAATCGGACTTAGGACACTTCCTTTTAAAATCATAACGTGTTTCGTTTACACTATCCAAGTTTTTTGTTGTAGCCCGAGTTGCCTTTAGTGTGTCTACAGGTGGTAGTGACCACTAGCCTACCATCAGGTGACCCATTTGCCCACCGACCACACAACCACTAGACTCCTAATGTTTGACTTTCCGTATGGAGAACATTCAGACCATTAGCTGAGGTAAGACGAGCGGGCGGACTGGCTAATTCAACGCTGTGATTGGCTAATTCAAGCAACGGGAAAGAATGAGACGGCACGAATTTATATCGGTACTATAATACTGATGTGTTGTTTGAAATCATTCGCCTGTTATTAGGAGTCTAGTGGCTGTGTGGTCGGTGCATTTGCCCGTTCGACAGCTGTCAAATTATGTGTCATTATGGTAACACCGAAGTAGCTTTTATCGTTTTGATTTGCGTTAGTGAGTTTAATTTATAACGAAACTTAATCATTTAACTAAAATAGTCAAATAAACAATACACGATTCACTATTACGTCGCTATATTATTAAATAAATGAGCTATTTACATCGCATTAACTACAATTTACTAGGATAATTTCATAATTGATGATATGCTATCTACTTATAGAGTAACGGAGTAAACAGGGGCAAGACATGGAAGTTAGTGATACAATGTCATATTTAAAATGGCTAACAATTCCTATACTCTGCATAAATTCTCTTATGTCACGGATAATGTCACTATCTGTCACCACATTGGGACCAAAGTATTTTATATCTATTTTTTGTCGCCCGAAGGCATCCGACAAGGCTTAACGACTACTACCAAATGGTAACAACCGGGATCAACGGCTTCTTGAGCGTTTCCGTGCTTTGGAGGGCACGTAAAGCCATCGGTCGCGGTTGTTACCGTTAGTCGCAGTCGTCAAGTCATGTCGAAGGCCTTCGGGTGGCTAAAAACTTCCGACACTTGTGTTGGCCACTAACCCCTCCAACATTCCGCCCTGGAGCAGCCTGGTGGAGTATGCTGTAGCCCTGCTCAGTTACGACAGACCAGCGCCCGGTAGTGGGTCATTCAAGGGTTGAGGTGGTCATGCAATTGAATATGGTGACATTACTCAACAAACTTGTGAGTTTTGGAGGACCCAGTGACTTTGATCGGCGAGTTTGAGGAATCATGAAGCTACAGTGAATACCGTACTTAAGTCTGAGTGTAACGTCAATAAATAGGTAGCATGATCGAGTCAATTAGTCATTACATGTTAAATCCGTTTAGAAACGCACCTGAAATAAATTTTACTTTAAACAAAGTAAGTACTTTTGTTTGAATAATTTAATATTTTTATGAATGCATATTTGAAAATAATTTTCAAAACTTCCATTTTATTGATGCTACTCGCATATAAAACATAAATTGTAGGATTTTTTCGCTGAGATTTTTTTCACAGCGCTTCATTCATAATATAATTTTTCGAATATATGTAGAACAAATAGACAATTACAGTTCAAAAGTACATAATAATTTAAAAAATATTAATTTATTATCAGTTACGTTTCCTCCCCTCTTCTCAACCCTCACGTTATTGTCAATCTTAAACAAGATGACTATTTTTAAAACAATAATAATAATTGCAATAAATCACATTTTTGGATAATTATCACAGTTGGCGCCCCCGTTCGGTTCTAACATGTATTATCGCTTCAAATTCGTACTATAAATTACATTCCATCAATTAAATAATTGCCAACTTTGAGGGCTACCACCATTTTAAATTCCGCTAGATTTCGTTCGTAGCGGGAATATTTAACATCACAAATTTAAACTTCAAAGGTACGTATAGTGTTATTTATTGACAAAAAAATGGTAGACCTCTCTTAATAAGTCATTTGACATGCAAGGAAAGAATTATTCAACATTCAATACATTGGCACTCTGTAATACTATCTTGGACTCTTAAAATATTGTTTGAAAATTGAAAATGGATATAAAATTTCATTTTGAATAATATTAGTGTTTTGAGACATCGTATATTAAACGAGAATCGGTTGAAAATATAAAAAAAAATTAAGCTAAAACATATTAAAAGGTGGGAATACGTTAACGATTTGCTATAGATATTTATTACCAAGAGTGTTCTATATCAAATTGCCAATAAAACGAATTCTCGTTAACGAGATATTTGCGAGTGATTCGTACGACGTCTCACTTATTGTGTCCCCACCTTAACCTCAACTAAGGCAATATTCTCCAATACATGCCTTAGTACAAGTTTTCGACAATCGTATTGCACTACAAATTAAATGAACCCATCTAGACACAGCTTACGCTTACGTACCAGAGTCGGGCACATTGTTCCCGTACTGTTTGCCGAATATCGATAGGATGACGAAAGCTAACCCTAAGAACACGGATCCCAGGAGATCGCCGAGCGCTGTAAGGTACGGGATGGCCGCGTTGTCCGGATCTTTCTTTTTCTTCCACATGAAGTGGATCAGAATGTACGCTAGATACAAGAGTACCATGACCTGGAATAGCGAAAAAAACAATTAAGTAACAATAAATAACGCCACACACTCATAGCCACACACTAGGATTCCCTGTGTCGTGGGTGCCTTGGACAACATACAAGTCAAGAATACACACAAACACCCAGACCGAGATCAGTTTAAACTCATCATTCAAACTTCCGTCAGGCTGGAAATCGAACCCTTAGAAAGGCGATTCAGCATGGTAACCATTGCGCCATATGGGTCGTCGTAATGATTTAACAAATTATGTATGTCAATAGTGCTCGACCGACTTAGGTCAGTTGTGGCGACGCTTGTGGCGACATCGCATAGTCGCACACACATCATACGGTTACGCCATGACAAGCTATCGAAGTTTTCATACACCGCTCGCATAATATGCAAGTTCCGACAGAGATCAGTTGAGGCTTGGCCGCCTCCCAGGCATGTCGTCTCGCGTGGCACGAGATCTCCCTTTGCCAAACGCTATTGTTGTTGGATGGATGACCGATAGCACCTTACTTTGATTCCTTTGTACTCATTTTATTAAGTAAAGTGATTACCTGTAGAGTAGCGCACAAGAGGTAGGTGATACCAAACGCGAACTGAATGGTAACGAGGCCCTGGTAAACGAAGTCAGCCACGAACATGAAGATGATCTGACCAAACACGGCGAGCACCAACAGCATCCTGGCTACCTTAGCCGCAGCAGCTGGAAAAGAAAACATTTTATTTATTGCCCAGCAAGTCAAGTGTAGAGATCTCGTTTTACAACTGGAGAGACTTAGGCTGAGATCTATAGACGATACTTAACCTTAGCTCAGACTTTACTTACGAAGAACTTTGCTGGTGTATTGCATGTAATTAAACCAATAGTGGCATTATGACATTAGCGGTCTTAGCTTATGCTGAGCACAATCTCAGCGTGACATGTCTATAAATACCAAATCGCAGTCTTTGCAAAGCAACGTTTTTCGTAAGTAAAGTCTGAGCTAAGGCTAAGTATCGTCTGTAGATCTCAGCCTTAGCTCATACTCCAACACGCTGCACCAATTCGGATCGGTGGAGAATAGAATCCAAACTGTCCAAATACTCACTTCCGTAGAATAGCGTCTTCCACGGCCACTCGACAATCCTGGTGTTCTCTGGCAGAATCCCCGGGATGGCGGTCTGGTGCAAGTGTGTGGCGAGCCGCGACGACTGCACGCACACCAGGTTGCCACCGATGCCGTTCACGATCGGCTGGAACACCTCGTAACCCTGGAAGTGATCCACCGCCTGGTCCAGGACTATCCCGCCGATACTGCGAACAGATGTCATGGTAAGTCTTATTGGTCGTAATACCGATCAATGGTAAGTTATAGGCCTGGTATTAAGGGTTAATGGTAGTGGCGCTCGTGAAGCTTTCATAACCCATTAATCGCCCAGACTCATAACTGAGGAGGGCATAGTAGATAGATAGATAGATAGATAGGTAGATAGATAGATAGGGCATAGAACTAGACCTACTCCACCACGCATCTCCAGTGCGGATTAGTGGAGGGTTAGTGGCCAAAAAAAGGCCGAAGGCCTCCGACATGGCTTAACGACTGCTCCCTAATAAGAGCTGGAACCGCCGGCTTTATTCCTCAGAAACATGGAAACTCCTGAGAATTATGCCACTGGTCCAGCGGTCACGGAGCCATCTACCGACCGCGCCCGCCCTCGCTCAACTCGGACAGTCACCGATTGACGCAAGCCGCCGGACTTATGACAATATTGACGTAATAAGGATCAATGTCTGACCAATGATCTGATCAATGGCTCTGACTTATAGATGATTTAAATTGCCAGGTTTATAATGCAACAAAAACGATTATCGTCATCAACGAACAAATCACATCAGCTTGGTCGCATTTCATTACGTAAACCAATTTCCAATTAAAACATTTGTCTTTGTCAATGAAAACTAGATTATTTTAAGATAACATTAATTTCACAGTTAAGGATCTTATCAGGCACATAAAAATAATATTTTTTTTTTGTGAGTCACCAACGGACAAGATGAATTTAATCTATATCAGGGATACCCAAAGTGTGGCTCGCAATAAAATCGTATTGGTTCGCAGTAAAACTTACGTCATGTCTGCATGCTGAACCAGAATTAAAAGTGAAATCCGCTAAGGTAGTAGATTATTTCTAACGAAGTGAATTCGGAGACGGTTGCATTAATGCTACTGTGGTGGAGAAACATGAGTCAAGGGAATGGAAAAGAAGGATAATTTATTTTATATTGGAAATATATGTTGAATAATCCCCCCCCCCTTCCCCCTTCCCCCTTCCCCCGAGTTCGAGCAAAAAAGCAGTTTGCGGTTGTATAATAAATGAAAAAGGGGGACGCTAGGTTGAGCAGCCCTGATCTATATCAATGGCACGGATACTTAATTAATATCAAATATAATATCCGATCAGTAATTACGATGACAAAAGATAAATTATAATAATCCTTTTTAAAGATTACGACTAGGATACTTGGAAATAGAGAGCAATGACTAGCAGCGACATGACTTCAACCAAATTTGTACTTAACTCGTTTTTGTTCGCGGCTTCGCCCGCGTAGGATATGACATAGTACCGCACACCGTTAAAATTATCTCAAGGAAACGTAAGTATCAAAATAAACAATATCCTATATCCTTTCCTGGGTCTGGGCTCTGGATGCGAGCATAATATTGTTTTTACACAGTACGGGCGCGCCGAGCTGACAACGCGCGCCTTGGATCCGTACCAAATAAAATCTACAACGAGCCGAGCGAGAGTGTTAATATGAAGAATAATAAAGCGTCCACACATACCCGCTAATAAACAAAGCCGAGATGACCGGCGTCCAGCCAGTCGTGAGGACCTTCTTGGTGTACTTGTTCCGCCACACGACGAACACCCACATCGGTAGGAGGCAGTAGTAGACGCAGATCAACGCTATGGGCTGCCACAGGGATGTTTCTGTAATGATAAATAACATATTAGTCCATGATATCATCATCATCATCATCACAACCCATAACTGTCCCACTGCTGGGCACGGGTCTCCTCTCACAGTGTGAGGGGTATAGGCCATAGTCCACCACGCTGGCCAAGTGCGGATTGGTGGACTTCACACGCCTTTGAGAACATTATGGAGAACTCTCAGGTGTGCAGGTTTCCTCACGATGTTTTCCTTCACCGAAGCAAGTGATAATTAAATTTTTTATATTATAAAATAAATATGTCCATGATATAAAAACTAAAAAAAAGGAGATTTGGTTCCGTAATCTTTCGCATCCATAGTATTGTTGCCTACTTGTACCGAATGAAACCAAAATGTCTTACGTATTTGATCGAACATGTACTGCGCAGTGACCGCCAGCACGGAGTTGCTGACGATGTCGCCGATGGAGGCCGCCAGCGGCGTCGCCACATTGTCGGGGTTCACCTTGAACTTCTGCGACCCGAATATCACCAGCACCATCACAAAATCTGAAATAGATTCCGTCCATTTATATACTGATCTTCCGATAAAAGTAAAAATAACCAAAATAATGCCTAATGCCCAATTCCTAATGAAAAAATGCCTAATGTTCGTGTTTAAACAGGCTAGGATTCTCGGTATCGTGGGTGCCATGGACAACACATAAGACAAGAACACACACACCCAGACCCAGAACAGAAATTTAAACTCATCATTTAAATTTCCGCCTCGCTGGGAATCGAAGCTAGGACCCGACACCCCCGCACAGCACGGCACACCCTTGAACGGCAGCCCTGTGTGGTATTACAACTATAAAACGATCGGTTTAACCATTGGTTAAATATAGGAACCGGGTACATAGTTGAATCTCAAAGAGGACGTTTAAACTGGATTCGAGGACAAGTTACCTAATACAAAGCACGTGGTGGTGGCGGTGAAGATGGCGGATGACGTCAGCAGCAGTACAAACGCAATGTTGAACGCGCGGTCGGTGATGGAGTTGATGGTGATCGCGAACAGCGAGACCACCGTCGCGGCCACAATCGCTTGCACCTGGGGACGGTCGACAATTTCAATTTACATGACATGACATCAATACGAGTACATATTATAAAAAACTCTCTTGTGGCACTCGGAGACTGCCGCGGTAAAGCTATTGCATAGCATTTTTTATCAACTTATGCAATTATAATTATTAGAAGTTATATAGTTGTATCAGAACAGCGCCATCTAGTTTGTAGAAAACATACGTACCATACCTTAGTATTAAGGTACTAGATGGCGCTGATTGGGGGTGTTAGGTGTTTTTCGTTACGGAATTTCTGGATTCGGTCCCCACTCTCAAGGCCCGCGATAAAAGCTATGCAATAGCTTAAAATGTTACTGGCTTATGTCTCTACATAGGAAAATGAGAAAATTGATGAGACATTTGAGAAAAAATGGATGAAGGGTTCTCATAGAGCCAATAAAAGCCAAAAATATTATTTTTAGAATTTTTGTCTGTATCACGCAAAAACTGCTGAATGAAATTTGACTCTAACTTAAAAACTGGTGCATGTTTCATCTTCATACGCCACTAAGAACTTGAACCTACATCATGTTGACAGGCAACGTCTGCCGGGTCAGCTAGTAATAAACAAACGCTAAAGCTAGCCATACACTCTAGACTACTCTAGAGTGTACCTGACAGGTTTACGAGTACTTACCCGTACAGTGTGACTGTACAAGTAAATTTAAGCGTGTACATTGCACAACTGTGCATGTATGTATGTAAGTATACCTGATATGTTTAACAATATAGTAATACATAGTTAGCTTAACACACTCATACTAGTTTCTTTCAGCCAGTTCCGGTTTCCAAACGGTCGAAGTAGAGTTTTTGATTTCCATTTCCATGGAGCATACCTGAACTAGAGATATGTTTCCGACGACCATGGAGATGACTTCTTTTGGCGACTCCATGTTCCCGAGGTTGGCTTGCGTGGACAGTCGTGACGCGAGACACATGTCCAAATTACCTGGAAACAAAATTTTTCAGGTCATCCATCATGTCTTTATAGTACTAGAATAATCTATAATATACATGCATTTACTATACATCTACAATAAAAGCCTCTTTTGATATACACAAAATAGCATAAGATTTCTGCAACCTTAGTCATTCATAAGCAAACGACAACGCAGTAAGGTCTGATATTGTTTTCACAACCTTAAACAAACAAGATCAGACAGCGCCGTCAAAAGCGCCGGCGTTTTAAAAAAACAATTCTGATTACTAATTGGAGTTATCAACTTTCACAATGGTCTGCGTTATAATTTTGTAGAGATTTGTCACATAGCTAGACTATGTTTAATGTTTACGGACGACAATTTTACGTCATAACGTCATAAGAAAACATCGATGACATATTGCATACTTTGATGGAGTGGAAGAAAGATACATTAAATGCGTTGCAAGCCAACGCTTGAGCTGACCGTGCGTGCGTCAGTGTAAGCAATGTTCGCGATAAAATCTTACAAGTGTCTATCGAGGTACTGCAATCGACACGGGGTTTCCCTCGAGTGTCAGTGTAAGTAGGACAAACTGAACTCACACTCAGTCTGATCCGCTACAAGCATTGATAGGGAGATAACATTGTTTTGGAGTCCGCAGATTATTGTCACACTCAGACGTCAATCGTTTCGAGTGCTTTATCGGTTTGCGACATATACCACGTAACAGGCACCACTTGGATTGCACTGATTTCTTTTCAAATATGCGCGGTATCCGTTGCCATTGAAGGTAGTATTTTAGCGAGTAGGTAAGCGGTATTCTTAAGCATAATCGACGCGTCACAATCCAAAAATAACTGGGGACATCCTCGTTATTTATTTGACGATCCCGAAGTCTAGTTGGTAGTGACCTTGCCTGCAAAGCGTGGAGTCCCGGGTTCAATTCCCGGCCGGGGCAGATGTTTACGACAGAGATTGTTTGTTGTTGTCTAATTTGTGTTGTCCATGCCACCCACGACACAAGAAATTCAAGTGAGTTTATTTAAACTTTATTACATAAATAACCCGTAACCGTCGTAGATATTGATAAACTCGGGTTTCTTTCCCAAGAAGCTTACATGAACGTTCAAGGTTCAACGCGCTGGCCTAATGCGAATAGACTTAACTTTAGAACGAGTAGACACCGTCAGGTACTTTACAGCTACAAGGGAATATCGACAGATAGCTAGCAAACACCGGCGACGTTTGACGATTGACAACCCGGATGGCGCAATGGTTAACACGCCGGATCGCCGTTCCGAGGGTCCTGGGTTCGATTCCCAGCGAGGCGGAAATTTGAATGATGAATTTAAATTTCCGTTTTTAGTCTGGGTGCGTGTGTTCTTGTCTTGTGTGTTGTCCATGGCACAATAAATAAATAAATAAAATAAAGACACCAATGATACGTGGCCGGTCAAGAAAGAGAAAGTACAAAATATACAGAAGTTGTTCGTTTATTGGCATTTGTCATAAAATATTACTTTAAATGTAAAAAAAGGTATTCAAATAAAATCTGTTTTATTTATAAAAGCGGAAATTGTACTAAACTAGTTCTAACATTATATTTAAATGGCTTCAAATCGTTTTTTAAACACGTAATTGAGTAACAATCTCGACATGGACGTAAATTCAGTGACCGTGAAAAAAAACAATAAACCATTATGTCTTATTACACATTTTGCTTGGCAATTTCTCACAATCAGCTAACGACCAAGCGCGAGTAGCCGTGTGTTAGGTTCCGTAGTCAGAATAATTAATTAAAAATGTTTACACTAATTAATTAAAATTGTATCGGAAATTCATGAAAATCAAAATTATATCTGCGCTCGGTAAATTCAGAATAAAATGTATACGTATATATATGTGAAATATCCTATGCCCCAGAGAATAGATTTTTCTAGGTCCATAGTTAAAAGTGACGAGTCCGTATCCTTTTTACACACAATTATATCACTCAATTGAATACATCTGTTGAAAATACTGGCCTGGCTAGCCACAGCCTTTGTTCTTCAATCGACAACAAAATGTTTGATACGTGTATACAGATATGCTCATTTGTACATTAAAAAATCATGTACAGATTGTTCCCCTTTTTTCGCAATTACTCCTAAGATTACTAAAACTAAGTGTAAAATTATAATTTTATTTTATTTCATATTTACATATCATATTTTGGTTTTCTCACTAGCCTACAGAACGCTAAAATGCCTGAACCATGAACTTCATAAGATTATAATCTGTCATTCAAATGGTAAACATACGTTGTGCCGCGCCGTCGCGTGGACACACGACGCTTTTGCGGCTATTCAATTCTTTTGTCATACACCAACACATTACACTAGTAAAGAACGTGTGTGAGGAAGACACCTTATATTATCGACACAGAAACCATCGGGATTAGGTTCTCGAGAATTGCTATTGCAATTCCTCATGGCTCACCCACGACATTATGTCTAAAAAATTAAACAGAAAAAATTATATAAGTCACTTCATCGTGTATTTTATTTCGTAAACTTGACCACATTATGAACAAAACTTTATATCTCCTACATAAAATCAGAAGCAATAATTTACTTACTAATTGTAAACATTAAATATAAATATGTATACTGAAATATAGTATTTTTATTAATTAGTATATTGAACCTAAGATTAACTTAACCTATAACCTATTATGATTAGATTAACTTCGCACGTGTGTAGCCGCACCAATTTCCCGCCACGTGTCGCGCAAACAATGATAGAGCTAAGTTTACAGCGGTTTACCTGTAAAGACCTTTCATCTTACACTTTTAACGTGAAATTAGTTCGAGGCAAAACACTACGGTTGTCCGGATTCAATTCTGAGGGCGCGACAATGATCTTAATACGTAACTAGGCAGACTAGGCTTTGCTGGCGGCTTCGCCCGCGTGGGAGTCGGAAAACGACAATTGTATTTATAGCTCACTATTTTGGATATAGTGGCTTACTAATATTAAAAATAAAGGATATATGTTTTCGCGGACTTTTATTTTGGACTATTTAAGACAAACAATCCAACGATACATTATCTTCGTGTAACGGTTTAGGCAGCGCAAGCCAAGATAGCTCTAAGAAGGCAGGATTTTTTCCAACTTATCGCTATAATATGTATAGCAGAGTAAAACGTAACTGGGATAAAGAAATTTACCCGCCTTGTTTTGAACCTTTAGCTGACTATTTTATTATTCAAGGACATCACTTATTTGTAAATAATCCTTTTATGTGTTATCATCATTACGATTTTATCATATAATTAAAAAGTGTTAACAATGATTTTTATCTTTAAGATAAAAAAAAATTGAGCGTAGAATACAAATTTATTTGTAATATCGTACCTTGTAACAACTTAGTACGATAACAAATACCGATAAACTTTGTCAAATTTAAATCACAACACCTAATCGCGTCGTGGTACATTAAAGAACCTATTAGAATCACTTTTCAATCCGAAAGTAAGTCTTTTAGCTTATTTATAAGTAATATACAATGACAATTTAGTTTTAGGTCAATATCTAATCAGTTTTAGTAATAAAGATTGCTGCTTGCTTAAATATTTAAATCTGTCTTTGAAGCGGAAAGTTTGTTTGAATTAACTTTGCTGGCAGCTGGCAATAAAAATAAAATCCTTAACAAAGGGTTATGATAAATATATTGTTAATAACACAGCAATGGTGATGTCGGCAATATCATTAATTTTTAGGGGTAATAGTCTTGTTGGTACTTTACTTGCCATAATTTAAATTTGATTTCGGATATAAATTTTAAGAGTATATTATTTGATTACCTTTAAACAATATTTTATCTTTCTGTGTCTATGTTAGGAACAGTTATTAAGATTATTTATATGATGAAATAATATTTGCACGCCTAATCATGGTGTGAATTCAGTTATAACTGATATTCAAAGCGAAATTTATTTTCTGTTCTTAGCTATTCTTTGTTAACGACAAAACGTTTAATTAGAATCATAACCCCGTTACCAATAATGATGGTAAAAAAAGGAATCATAAAAAGTTATCGATAATTTTTACGACAATATTTTTAGACGTAATTCCAGATACCTAATGACACCACATTGTCGTTTACAATGATCGCTGGCAGCTTAAACAATCGACTCACCTTTCAGTCCAGAAAGAGATGGCACCAAAACGAAGATAGCTGTGACTTCGAGGAACACTTCCCAGTTCTGAAAAAGAGAGAGAACACGTCAAATTCAATATAATATTCAATCCAAAATAAAATAAAATAAATCTTTAAATCCGATGGAACATGGGTAAGAGCAATTGAAAATACTAAAATAGCCCTTAATCACCCAAAATACAAATAATTATGTATTTCTGAATCGCCCCCTCCCCCTTTTTTTAAATCCCCCGCTGTTTAGCGTAGGATTTTCGGATTTGATCTTGCCCCTGATCAGACCAGCACCAATAGCTCCCGTGGGCGCGGTATGCCCTCAGGTCGGTTATGGAGAGGCGCATAGGGTATTGCGCCTCTCCAAACCGACCGATAAGGTGTATCTACAGTCACAAAGGCATTAAACGAATTATAACGAGATTCTCACTAACATTCACTAACTGGACTATTACTAACAATAACTAACAGGACTGACATTCACTAACAGTCCCTGTTCCAGTCCTCATACTTACAAACTAACCAACTAATGTTCTAACACCGTCACCTAACCGGACTAACTATCCCAGTCCCCATATGAGTCTTGTTCTAAGTCGGTCACGGGCTAAGTTGTCACGGGCGGCAGCGGAAGGTGGTGTTGCATGCTCGTTTGCAGCCTTAAATCAATAAAAAAAAAACAAAGGCGACTTACTCTGATATATCCCAGGACAAGACCAGCGCCGATGGTGCCGCAGCCGGCGATGAAGAACGGCACGGCCACCTGCATCAACGTGCTCCACCATCTTTCTTCTTTTTTCTAATAACGAAAGAGATAGAGTATTAGATTTAGAGAGGTTACATAGATCTTTTATTATGGTACACAAATTTTATAGTTTACATAACATTAGAAGAAAACGCAATATCCTTTTTTCTAAATTTTCTAAATTAACCGACTTCATATTAGGAGGTTCTCAATTACCTCAGAACTTTCGACTGGGTGAACCGATTTTGATGATTCTTTTTTTATTTGAAAACTTTCCATGTGGTCCCCTTTAAATTTGGTCCAGTTTTGACAATGGCATCCATGAGAAAACCATCCAAGCCTAAACTTGCATCATTTAGAAGTCGGTATTTTTACTTGTAACATTATTTAAACATAATTTATTGAGAAATGGGGTAAAATACTCCCTGACAATAAAATCGATATGCGATATTTTTGATTTGAAACATTATTTATCCTATATGGCAATTATTAATAAACCACATAAACATTTTTACGTTTTATATATTTTTATATAGATAAGCTGGTTATTGTTCGCAATAATGTGTTGTAAACATAATTATAATCAGTGATCAAAAATAGTAGGTATCTACTTGCAAAAAATATGTCAGTAACTAAATCTACTTCATAAAAAATACCAATTCTTTAGAAAAAACCTTTTATTTGACATTGCAGTCCAATCCAATACGCCATATTGGTAGAACTAATTGTTTATTACATTAAGTCAGTTAAAAAATTATAAAATTAAGTCAAATAGTACAACATCTATAAATGCTTACACAACGCTAACACTCTTACCCCCGTGGTATCTGTACTTGTACCTGTTCGTAGTACCCTGTGTCACAGGTGGTATCGACAACACAAATTACACATCACTAATATTTATAACTTCAATCGTTTGGATAGAAGCTCACGCGCAGCTACCATTGTAGGTATACATAGAAAATAAATACAATAATATCAATTTTTCTATACAAAGGATTGTGTATTCAGTCTATTATGTTTAATAACTCTCTTCAATTCAGTACCCGTGGAAAACAACTCGTCATTTCCTTATCTGAAAATTGCATAAGCAGTTAAAATTTGATCTTTAACATAAGTTGTTTATCAAAGATGATTTAAGCAAGTCTATTTCTTTCTTTATAAATCACTTCTTATCTTATACCACTTCAATATTATTAAAATTACGTATTATTTACAACATTTAAACCGTTTGCCGAATAAGTAGCTAGAATTTGTTCAATTTCTGTAAAAAAGAGAAATGTAAAGTAAATCTAGACGTCCTCGTATATGACAATGACGTTTATGAATATGACAGTTTTTATTAACCGAATTAAAAAAGGAGAGGGTTTAATGTTACATGGGTAGTTTTACACGTACACTTCAAACTCGCACAATATCACTCCGATAAGCGAACTTATTCCAAGGAATAACCGTTACAAAATTACAATATCATACATAGAATTCCTTAGGTTTTGTTAATCTTCTGTATAATATATAAAACTCTTCCGTTACTGAGTGACTGACGGACAACGCACAGCCGAAACTACTGAACGCAACAAGCTGTAATTTGGCATGTATGTTCCTTGGGGAGTGTAGGGGAGCACTAAGAGAGGTTTTTAGGAAACTCCCCTCCTAACGGGATAAAAAGGGGATAAACTGATTTTTTGGAAATTGGCGGGCGTAGCCGCGGTGTACCTAATGCTCGTTTGTTATAATACACTTTTTAGAGGCGACCATCTCAGTACTCAAGGGTAGCAACACATCTGTGACCTAATTATAACGAGACTCTTACTAACATTTACTAACTGGACTATTACTAACAACAACTAACAGGACTAACATTCACTAACCGTCCCTGTCCCAGTCCTCATACTTACAAACTAAACAACTAATTTTCTAACACCGTCACCTAACCGGACTAACTATCCCAGTCCCCATATGAGTCTTGTTCTAAGTCGGTCACAGTTGTCATGGGCGGCAGCGGAAGGTGGTGCTGCATGCTCGTTTGCTACCTTAATTCCATTAAAAAAAAACATTCCTCCTCGTATCACTGAATGTTTGTTCTACTCTAAGTGACAATTTTTTTGCAGCACGTCGAGGAGGCACCACCAGCGGTACGACGAGGACTACACCGAAGTATTCACTTCAAAACTAATAAATTACCCCAGACAATGGCTGCTTCTCCGCATCAGCGTCCGTGATCTTCTTCTCTGACTGGTCGGGGCTCTTCAGGTCTCCGTTGGAGTTCAACGACGCCATGCTGAATGTCGTGTCGGGACATCCACTTTCATCTGGAACAACATAAACACAATTATTTTAAGACTGCGCTGCGGACTCTGCAACTTCTACTGGAACTTCAAAAGTAAGTTCGTTTAATGTTCCGTGTAATGTTGTCTTCGTTTAATCACATTAATGATACCGAAGGAAGAGGAAAGGGAGAAAGTATTGGCGGTCATGCAGAGAAAAATAATACCTAGAAGTGTAACTACCGATCAAAAATATTAATGAATACTAGGCACAGGGCTAGTAGGCAACGTTTTTTGTTTTTTACTGACACTGAAATTAGCCAATCACACCAGGTCTTGTGTAAGGCGGCATAAAATAAGAACCAATTGTGAACTTTGAGCGGTTTAAGTGACGTGAGTGATTTGGTACCATTTTCGAATGACTGTTTGTATGGAAGGACGTCCTCTATACTTTATAGCTCGTTGCGCTAAAGCCGTAGCCGGAAACCACTTAGTTTGTTGTTTGGCGACTGACTCAAGCAATTTTCTTCAGCCCTACCCCTAGCAGGGGCAGGCTTGTCGCCTCTCACGACACCCTGGTCTGTCGGTATGGAACGAGGGATTCCAGGTCGTACTTACGGGTACGTACATATCCAAACTTAGCCACCGATCCTGAACTTTAAAATATTAAATGGATACTCTTATCACGATTACTTTAAAATAAATTGATTGATTGATTACAGCTTAGAAATTGATAAAGTATGAATTGATGAATTATAACGATAATATCCACTGATTCTCAAACAGATTTGCTAATATGTTTATCATAATTTATTACAGTAGAATTCGTTTATTATCACTCCGCCTATATTGACCAACCGCCTATTATGACGTAATTAAATAACAATGCTTGGTTTTCATAATTATTATAAGTATTCTTTGTAAATGAGTCGGATATACCTAATGGCTTTACAGTGAGAGGAGCCGGCTACACTTTTTAGAGGCGACCATCTCAGTCCTCAGGGGTAGCAACACATCTGTGACCGAATTATAACGAGACTCTTACTAACATTTACTAACTGGACTATTACTAACAACAACTAACAGGACTAACATTCACTAACAGTCCCCGTCCCAGTCCTCATACTTACAAACTAACAAACTAATGTTCCAACACCGTCACCTAACCGGTCCAACTATCCCAGTCCCCATATGAGTCTTGTTCTAATTTGGTCATAGTTGTCATGGGCGGCAGCGGAAGGTGATGCTGCATGCTCGTTTGCTACCTTTAATCAATGAAAAAAAAAGTGACATGTCGCTTATTTAGACCCATTTTTATTATAATAAAATATTTCCGGTTATATTGACATACTATACCATTAAGTCAATGTACTATACACAATAGTATTAGACACAGTTATTACAATAATTAAAAAAAACCAAAAGCAATATTTAAACGACAATAATTAAACGTTTCTTAATTAATAAATGAAAATATATGTTAATTTATTATCAAATAATTAATTTAGGTTGTAATAAATTTAATAAATTAATTTAGGTAGTAAATTAAATTAGGTTGTTTTGTTTACCACAAAGAAATGGAATTAGGTGACCCCTTAGATCCATTCCACCCGTGCCGGCGCCAGGTTCAAAGTATGTGTACATAGTTTATCGTGTTTAAGTAATTAACTACATCGTTGTAAATATTCCTGTTACAGCGCATTTAGCTCGCGCGTCCCCACGTGTTGTCTTGTTAAAATCTGGTATTTATGTATGTATCTACTAGTTATAAGTTACTTAGTGAGGAATCCTGGTAAGAAATTACACTGGACCTCCGTAACATCTATAACAGTGTACCATTATTACCGTGAGTGTACCAACTGAACTATAAGATCGCACTCGCATGCCAGCTCTAACGATTTAGTCACGCGACTGTATCGGTCGTCTTGTCAGTAAAATAAACTAGGGTTTAAGGTCAAGTCAGATTAACCGCCACTTATATAAGCAATAATTGGAAAATTGCAGAATAACAATTAGGTGTAAACAGAATTATCATTAGTTCCAAATAGGTTAGTGGTGTTTTATTATTATAATACCAATTGTCAATTATATGGAAAAGTATCAGTTAAAATGGAATTATGAGAAGCCGTTGATTTCCAACTCCATGGCTAATGGATGGATGGATAGAGTGATCATGGTTGGCCTATCCTAAAGGCCTATCTTGGCTAGCATCAGCTATGATTAAATCAGTAAATACAAAGTTACAGCCCGTACAGGTGTAATGTGCACGATGCCAGACTGCCCTTCGAGTGGTCCTGGGTTTGATACCCAGCGAGCTCATTTAAAAGAGTTTAAATTTTCGTCGGTAATTGACTTATAATTGACTAGTTTCCCGCTCACGGCTTCGCCCGTATAATATCATTGAATTCGTATCTATTCGATGGTTATTCAATTTCGAACGCAGCGCAGTTCAATTCATCTGACCGTAAAATTATTTAAGCACGTAGAGAATTTTCTTTCGTAATACTCTGTAATGTAGACTTATAATTTTCATTGGTTTTGCAACCTTGACTCTTATGACACCATTTCGGCAAGCGTTTCAATATTTTATCTACTATTACAAAGTTACTACGCTGTGTCAGTCCATTAAAATTTAAAACAATAATATAACGTAAGACTTTCGCTAAATTTTTATTCTCTCGTCATTTATTCAATACAGGTTAATCTGTAAAGAATCGATGGCTAGTTAGGTTAGTTTGTTAGGCAATCCGCTACCTAATTCTCGAAACAATGAAGAAGAAATAGAAGGCCCTTGTGTATACCTAATACTTATAATCTAACACTTCGCGTGAAAATGACAATTTTAGATTGCAAAATAATCTTGTGGCTGTGTTTTAATAAAATTTCGGAAGTATAAACGGAAATAATTCTTATTTAATAATAGAACAACGTCTGCCGGGTCAGATTGTTAGTCTAGAAAACAAGTTAACAAACAAAATGTATCACAATAGATTTGGAGTCATGATCGAGGGCATTCAACTTTTCATTTTAGTTTTTTTTTCACAATGAACTAATGTTGAAACGTTTTTAGATATTGTTATATAAATATAAAAGTTTAATGTTATTATATAATATAATATTGTTTTAACAATACATAGTGTGAATCAAGAATTTCGATAAGAAGGTTGAAAAGTCTTCTTAACTTTTTAACTCTTGTGAAAACTAGAAAAATATATAAAAACAATAGCAATAACTGAACATACTTGTAAGTATTGATATTCTACGTATAATTACAAAAATATTACGTAACTATTTATGTATATTGGTGTATGTACCTAGTTATTAAACAATTAGTATTCTATGTGTTAATAGATTAGTTAGATTAATAAATGATTAATTTTATATTTTTTATATTTATAATAAATTATAATTATATTAAAGATATTCACCTATATCATCTGCTGATCCCTGCGTGGCAGTATCTATTAAATACATAAACAGTTAACTTTTTGAACGTTGATTATTGTATATTTTAATTAATTTAATAAAGTAACTACTTCATAAATGTGTATTATCATATCTATCTTCACAATTAAGAGAATGATTTAAAATTTTATTGTACATATTTATTTTCAAACTATTTTCAAATCTACTCGACGAACAAGTAAGTAAGTAATATAAATCCTAGAATCATTACCTATGATAGTGTACCCGTGCATTCTTCTCCAATACTTCTCCATAGCGATGTGGAGCTGACTTCCAATGTTTATCACCGACATTTTAATCACAGCCACAATCACAGTTCACGGGCTCTAGATGTGAACTAACGCTCCATGAATCAAATTAATTTCTTGTTCAGGAAGCAAACATTTCCTACATAAAAAGTGATTTTACCGTCCAAAAAACGGACCTGGGTTTAACCTATGCATTGTTACAGATTACAACACTGACACTGTCATTCAGTTTCTGACACTGAAATCCCACTGACCTCTATAAGATCTCGAGAAGGAATTAAAATTTTGAAAGCAATAATCAATAATCGTCTATAACTTCAGATACACACACGCAATTAAAAAGGAAACTGTTTTAACCAATGTATTAAACTTATATTTATCACGGTGAGAGAAAAATAATGTTTTCAATTACGTTTTGTCACGATTCAATTTGATAAAACCGCATTTTGGGGAGAGGATAATATAGTTAATTATTAACAACAACCCGATCAGTTCGTGCATTCGGTCGTTCGAACATGTTCAACTGAGTACTCGCACAGATGTGAGTGTTTACCCTCAATGTTTACCATATTTTGATAATATTAGAGCCGAGATTGCTAGCGACCGGTTCACACTCAAGTCCAATGTCAGGGTTAAAACTTCATCTCTTCATCAGAAATGTTGATATTGTAAACACGGTAATTCTATATAATGACAAGTAAATACGCTTCGCTTCGGGAAACTTATTATTTACGTTCATAAATAGTACTAGCATACTATGTTTAGACGAGTTCTTTAAATTGGTATGTATTATTACAAGCGAACCGATTGTAATATAAAATAATAAATAACGCTACACAATCATAGCCCTACACTAGGATGCCCTGTGTCATGGCCCATGGGAGCCAGACAACAAGAACACACGCCTAAACCAAGAACGGAAATTTAAACACGTCGTTCAAATTTCGAACCTTTCAAACAGTTCCGTTTCCGGAACGGTTTCATTCACAGAAAGATGGATAAAGCCGCTTACACCATAGAATTATGTTATTTTATACATCATATCGATACTAATAATGTATAATAAATTATGTAAACTAACTCTATTTATAATAATAAATGTAGTGGTAGAAGATGATATCAGGTATTACCTTCTCCTACTATATTCATTTCAATTGGGCGGACGTGTAGCGGAGGTATAATTTGTCCAACTATATTATATTAATTATCAGGGTACTTGCTAAAATTTATAAGCAAATTAAAACTGTCACGATTATGGGCTATTTGCTAAATTTATCATCTTATTTATAAAAGTATTTAGTTGTTTTTCATGCGTAGGTTTGGATATTATTTCGAATATTAATTTTCAAGTGATGGTATACATAAATTGTTTGGTCGGACAAGGTTAAATAAGATTTATTGCTGCAATCCTCGTAAAAGTAAACGTGAAATGTTTATGTGTTTTAGTGTTGTCAAGAATTAACCCTTTTCTCCTCACCACATCACATACTGACCCCTAGCACCACTTCGACGTACTAAAATTAATATAAATTTTTTTCTTGTAAACCGAAGCAAATTCCAAATATTACCCATTTTACTAAAATACATTTGTGGCGACATCGCACACACGTCACACGGTGACGTCACGAAGCCTGAATCACGCTATCGAACTTTTCTACACCGCTCGCATATACTACACAAGTTCCAACGAAGATCAGTTGGGGCTTCACCGCCTCTATAGTATCTATCTAGTCTTGTAATTTCGGACCGTCAGAATGAAGGTATTTCATTGAAAGATATGAACACTTATAAAATAATTTTTCGAAAATCATTCCTTAAGCGGGTAAAAAGGGGGCGCAAAGTTAGTATGAAAGTTCTCTGATTTTATCAACTTTTATATATTTAGGGATTTTTGGCGGGCGAAGCCGCGGTAATTAATTTGTAAGGTATTTATTTTACAAGGCAAAGAGGGATTACTTTTTACAAGAAACTGTAACATAAAAAGTAAACATTAGTTACTGGTAAATGTAATTTCTGTACAGGTCTAACACCTTCGATAATTATTTTATTTAACCACAATCTTGAATTGGACTCACCCTTTTTAACATATTCACCCTTTTTGTCATTTTCACCCATTTTTTCATTTTCACCCATTTTGACATTATCACCCATTTTTTCATTTTCACCCATTTTTCGCTTAATGACTACATCGACGACAATTTCGACAGAAGCGTGAACAACAACTTCAATTTTATCATTGCCATTAAGTACTAAGTACCTATCTTTGAATAGATAACGTGATTATCATTTTCATAATCCAAAATAATTTTTGTACGGGAATTTTATATCTGTAATAATATCATTTTCTCTTTCTTTCCCATTTCAGGATTAAATGAGATTATTAACGTGACTCTGTATCTTTTTTAGTATAATTGATGTATTATTAATTGCTTTAAAAAATTATTTTTGCCTTTTTTTTATTGAAAACAGTCATTTATCACTTGATAATGTTAATTTGCAACGTATGAAGAAGTAAAATTTGCTGTAGCTAGGGGGGGGGGGGGGATTGTCGAGCAATGCCCTTACTTGAAATCACAATGCCTTACCTTAAAAATATCAAAATCTAAGATAAATTATTACAATTAAAGTGTTTGTTCAAAGTTTAAGACAAAAAAATTGTAGCAATAGGTATCTAAACCTAGAGGCCAGTGATATACATGGTGTTTGTTTTAGGAGCCCGTGCTTCGAGGGCTCAATTAGGGGAGGGATCAGTTATGAAAATTTTTTTAATTCCACCCTACCTGTAACCAATGCTACCCTTCCTCAAATTCGACTCTAGCTACAGCCCTGTCGGATTGAATAGATTTTTTATCTTTAATATTTTATTTTGTATTTATACAGTTCGTCTAATATGTTGTTTTTAAATCACAGATAATATAATTATGTGTCATCGAGTATATTATTTCCGATCTGACAAAACAAGTGTCGCTTGTTCTAAACAACCTAAACATTTCAATCTATTCGTATATATTATCTAATCACATCTGAACACAACATAATATTCATACGAATTATCGAATAGAATACGAATTAGTATACAATATTTTTCGAAAATCATCCTTTAAGGGAGTAAAAGGGGGTGCAAATTTAGTGTGAAAGTTGATTTTATCAACTATTTTATATTTAAAGATTTTTGGCGGGCGAAGCTGCTGGGAAAGCAAGTTCATTATAAAATGTCCCTACTTGTGCAAGCATCAAAGTTTCGAAAATCTTCATTTGATAACCTGTAAATAGACCCAGGATTAGCCCATTTTGATGTTGTTGTCAACGACTGAGAGACACGTCGTGAACCGCTTTCGCTTTAGTTCATCAGGCATTACTAATACTATGTACTAATTAATTAGATACATATCTTTATACGTAAATAATTGTTCTATTCGTAATTCGTATCAAATTAGAATTATCTAATTTGATAAATGGTGATTCGTAACCCTTATCTGTGTCTATTTTAGTACAATTAGTCATTGCTCCACAGATAGACTAGAACATAGACTCTAAGCTTTGATTATAATTATACACTCTAAGTATACAATTCGTAAGAGGCACAAGAAAAATTCGTAAGCAAATGTGCTTTCCTTGAAAAAACCGCCACGCGAAGCTGCGACACAACATCGTATCATTGTCTCGTTTTTTCGTGTCATTGGCGTAAGTTGTTCCTTTTCTTATATACCTACTCGTTATATCTTTGGTTAGATAGAAGAGAACATTACATCTACCAACATAAATGTAAATCTACTAATAATATTGGTTCAAGATTCCATGGATCGTTCTGTATCCTAATTTAAAAGTACGTAAGGTTTTTTCTGTATTTTGCGTAATTTGTAATTTGTAATTTCTGTTTTTGTCTGGTAATACTTTGTACACCTCCATTTTTCTTTCTTTAAACCTGTCCGCTGCCCAAAGGTTATCTGGAAGGCTGTCTAGCGGCAAAACCGCCTTTTGTACATAATATAAGCTGATGTGAATGTTTTCTTGTGTGTGCAATAAAAAGTATCTTATCTATCTATCAATCTATCTACTCTTATGTATGTAGTCCTGGTCCAGGGAAGAGTGTAAACGAAGGCACGGTAATATATATGATACTATTACCGTGACGAAGGTGTGTCACATTTGCGTATCGTGATGTGTGCTGTAGAAATTAGCGTTACTTAGCAATAACATTAATATATTACACTACTAATAACGTGCTTTTGCTTTGCTTCAGTTGACCTGTCTTAATATCCGCACGCAAAAAAATTGCACCCAATATTATATTATATGGAATGCTTTAATATTACTTATTTATATATTTTGTTGTTGTTGAACAATACATCCGTGAAAACTGCATCCTAATTGGTAAGTCGATTCAGAGATTACCGGAAACGCACAGACAAACAGACAAAAATTGTAAAAATCATTTGTTACGTCATAAAATTCCCCCAATTTTTTTTTTCTCAAAAATTATATTTCTTCTAATTCAAATTTACGTATAATTCAAACAGACACTTCAATTTTATTAAAAACATAACAATAATTATATTAAAATTGACTTATAAATTAGAATAAAATTAAAATAAATTTATATAGCTGGGCTCCTGCTGCGGCTGTACCCAAGATGCTGGGGTAATTATATGATGATAATTCAAATTGACAAAGATTTAATCATGTAGATATTTTAAAAATATAACACACTAATGAACGTCAATTTGTTTGCTTCTACCACCATACCACTTCTTCCATGTACAGACATCGATCAGTTGCAGATTTATTGTATGTATAGATTTAGCACATCAAATTAATTTGTTGTTACTGGTAGTTTACGTCCATCGCCCCAAATGTTGGTAAATTATATTTGCACGATCTTCAATGTCAATGTATAAAGATGGGGAATTTCTAGATAGCTGTAGATAGCTTATCAGTAGCAGTGATAACCAAATGGTTTGAACTTTGGACTCGCGAACCGGGGGGCCCGCGTTCAAATCCTGCACGCACCTCTAATTATTTTCAGAAAAGTACGTAAGTATTATAATTTAATTATCACTTGCGTCGGTGAAGGAAAATATCGTGAGGAAACCTGCACACCTGGGAGTTCTTCATAATGTTCTCAAAGCTGAAGTCTGTCAATCCGCACTTGGCTAGCGTGGTGGACTTTGACCTGCACTCCTGACTGTGAGAGACTCGAACCCAAAAAAATTGTTATAGGCGATGACGATGATAATTGCGATGATGATGATGAAATCTAATGATGATATCAACAAACCAAAAATATAATCGGAAGTTTCTACAAATGACCGGTTATGTTAGTAGTTACTGAGAAAAACGCAACAATTGTAAATATTGTTACAACATACTTCCAATGGCGGTTATGGCTATGATTATTGGCTTGTTAACATAATTATTTGTATTGTTATATATTATCGAAGTGAATATGTTGGGTTTTATGCTAATAGCCAACAAACGAACAGACGAGCCACCTCTGCCACCTGATGGTAAGTGGTCACCGTCGCCCATGGACGTCAGTAACACCATAGGCGTCACCGACGCGTTGCCGGCCATCAAAAAAGGAAGAGGAAAGAGAATAATGTCTTTCGTTCGTCAAAACTTTCATAATTTTAATGGTCTCGAGTTTGATCCTGACCGGGGCACACAATCTGGCAATGTTATTATTGGTACTGGTTGTGTTAATTGTGTTAGTTATTATTATATCTATTAAGTTACAACATTTATTTAATTTATAGATCTTTAATTAAAATTATGCACAGCACTTACTGGGTTCCATCTTTTTTTATTATCAATCCAACTTATTTTTGCTCACTATTTTACTACACTCAACCCGCGACTGTCCTTATCTCATTGATTTTAAAGTCACTGATTGTCACAGATGTCACACTAAAATAATCAAAACCAAAAAACGATATACGTGATATTTGTTGTTTATTAAATACAATAGCACACGCCTTGATGTTTCAAGGCTTAACAATATTATGGAGAAATTGATAAATTAGGAACGACACAACTCAATATCTGTATTATTCTATTCAAAACACTTTGACTCAATTGTTAAATATAAAAGGTACTTATATACACGTGTCCTTTTTTCATATCAAGTGGCAGCTGCAAGCATTGAGTGACGAATAGGTAGCTGTCTCCAACACTCAAGTTGATAATACTCCAAGTTTGATAGTGACGGGTTGATAATCAACAAATCACAATAATCAATTCGGGAAAATCTTATATAAATATAATTATGTAGAAGCACCTATCTATCCATCCTTGGCCGAATCACGGCTAATTATAATAAGAAAATCTTGTATCGTCGGGACCGACGGCTTTACGTGCCCGCCTAAGCACGGAAGCATCCAATTTTGCCACTAGCGGTCACATATCGACCGCGGCCTCTGTTGCCTTGGTCGATAAAGCTGGCTGTGAGCGCTTCTATTTATTTAATTTTCCTATAAATCCCAAGTTATTAAGTTATACTCTTTGTTATTTTAAGTAACGTAAACCTAATTAAGTTTTTACGCAAATTGAATTAAATTAATTATATAATTACAATAATCTCACATTTAATTAATTCATTTATTTCGCTCTTTATTGAAAGACCTAAAGCTAGGAATTACAATGGGCGGACTTAATGCCTAATGGCATTCTCTACCGGTCAACCCTTGGAGATGGTGAGAAGTTGAGGTAGGTGTTTTCAATATCACAGATAATATACAATATAATTATGTATAATACCTACATATATATTTATATATATTTTGTGTTAGGATAATTGAGTTTTAAAGGACGTGATAAGTCGATCATCGTATCTTTAATAACGGGATTACTGCATAATTCTTTTACAAGTGTTATAATTATGTATGCGACATGTGTAGCATGTAGGTAGGATATGGGAGAGAATGTATTATGATAGTCTTTATTTGCATTTTTCTAGACAATGTGTCTGAGAGCAGCGAAGGTAAACTGAATTCACACATGTTTCGCTTCAGCACATTATATTTACGTATACAAATGTTATCCGCGATATTTGCTACAAGTTTTTATAAGGCGTTTATAAGTTGACGACCCCGTAGCCTAGTTGGTAGTGACTCTGTCTGCGAAACGAGGAATCCAGGTTCGATTCCCGGCTAGGTAGATATTTATTAGCTGTGATAAATGTTTGTTCTCGGGTCATGGGTGTTATTGATGTGTTTCCATGCTATGTTTTTGCGTTTTATAAATTTTATTTTACGTACATAATTACGTCTCTTTTATTTACGGACTAAAAAAAATCAAAATGAACATTTTTATAACCCTTCAAAACAACTAAACTATATACGATTTACTTTTCTGGTTTGTTAACCGAATTGTATCGATCATATTCATATTAACTATTTAACTGATTTTAGTCACAAATACATAATTATGTATAAGCGGGGGTCCAACTAACCTCGAATCCAAACCCACCTTCCCGTGGTGTGACTGGACTATGGACCAATCAAGGTCATTAAGTCATAATACCCAACTAAAAACTAAAACCATTGCATCAAAATGTTTTAGTATTATGAGCAATGAGCATTCATAAAAGTCGATAACAAAACATTGAGTTACTATGTTTTGCTTTAGTACATAATATTAGTGTTTAGTTAGTGCTTTGTTATCGACCATTAAATTATCTTGCGTCATAAAATGAGTTGTGTCATTTTTTACTCGTTTAAATCATTAACAAATTAATTTATCGGATCTCTCGGATCAAAATGTCAGTGTTATTAGTTCTTTATGGTAAGTGACTCCACTTCCGGCGCCATGGGTGGTAAAGAGCAATATTAAGAAAGGATCTTTATATTGTAATGGGAGCGGGGGAGGGTTCATTGGCCGACCTATTTGAAGAAAGGTTGGTTCATTATTATTTTTCGTTAAATCAGGTCCTTTCTGAATAATTATGCCAACTTAATAAACAAATGAATATAAGCTAACACACGCATACCCCCGCACTAGGATTCCCTGTGTCGCGGGGGGCATGGATAACACAAGTCACACATCACTAACACCCATGAGGCTATTAAAGTCACAAAATACGATGAAATATTTTGTGTGAATGTAGGTAGTGCAAGGTTGACTGGCAAGGTAGGCTAGGGCATATTCCTGCCCCCAAAAGTAATCTTAATTTGTAATCAGATTACATATTGTCCTTCTCTAATACTGACCAACCAATGAGCAATGATCAATTACAAGAAACCCGACCGTTTCCTAGCGAATCACGCTGTATCTGATTAATCATGATGTACACAGATTGTCTTACATCATAATAAATTAGAAGAATTAATATTTCCTCTACTTACATTTCAAATTACCATCACAAATCATTTGACCTGCAGCTGGGCGTGGGCTTCCTCTAGCAAAGACGGGGGTCTAGTCTAGTCCACAACGAAGACCAAGTGCGTAATTTTTGAAAATACATACAATTAACACACATAATTTTTTGAAAATTAGAGGTGCAGGGTTCAAACTCAAGCAGTTCTGTCCAGGAATCCAACGTTACGAGCGCAAGGCTATGACTGCTTCATATCATCATGCGTATTACAGTGTCATAGAATGACTTCATACCATTAATGGCCCACTACTGAGTAGAGAGAGAGTACATTGAAAAAGAAATGTTCATTGGTCTCACATCATTGAGGGGGCCTAGAGCATACTCCACCACACTGCTCCAGTGCGGGTTGGTGGAGGGGTCAGTGGCCCAATAAAATACATAAATAGGTAGGTTATGTAATACATACCGCTGATAGTAAATATAGGATTGCCGTTAACGTGGGGCGAGTACTCTTCGACTTTCTCTGACGGTTTGACGACATCGGGCGCACCAACCATGCCTGAAACAAACGAAACATACTTTATAAACATTTCATTAATCATTTCGTATATTGTGTTAGACGAAATACCGGAACAGGGGATAATGTGCAACACTATGGCCGCGCCGATGTAACCCCAGCACTAGCGGGAGTTTGACAGCTCATTTACCGCGCCCACGGACGAAGTGAAAAGATGTGGCATAAGAATAAAATAAGTATTTAAGCAAGATATTTTGTCTCTATTAATTGTTACCGACAAAGAAACGACGACGATTGATTGTAATTTCTCTCATGGACATAAAGCATCACCGATTTGTTGCTTACAAAATAATTCATACAAAAAACCGACTTCAAAAATTATTCGTTTTACAACGACAAGTTAGTAATAAACTGAGAACATCATCAACGTAGCCGGGGTTGATTCGGCTGAAGCAGACGTTTATGTGATAGATCATGTTTTCGCTGTGAGCTTGGGTGTGAGTGATGTCAATTTTGTGTTGCCCATGCCACGCGCGCCACAGGAAATACTTCAGCTTTGAAGGGAGTTCCTGGGAGGTAAAAAGTCATAATAGGTTCCCTATTATGACTTTTTACCCACTAAGGTTACAGTCACCAAGGTACATTTTATGCATTTAAACACTTCACCTTATAAACAGTGACACTCAATATCCCATATTGGATTACGCCTGGCCTGTAAATTATTTAATTGGTATTATTTCGGCTTTTGCGTAACTAGGTCAATTTTTACGGCATTGTAAATATGATCCTTCAGTCCAAAACGTACGGGAAATATGATCCTTCAGTTCCAAAGTAGTATGTGTACTCAAGCGATTGGTTCCTTGTGCGTTTTATAAACTTCGGTTTATAATGATTATGACAAACTTTGAAGTCTTCGATATTTTTATTGTCATCGAAATAAGGCAACTTTGAAGCAAAAAAAATGTAGTTTGTTCTCTATCTCAGGGGACCTTTATATTCGTCGACTATGACGTTAATGTAATCATAATCACCATTGTTTTAGTATATTTAATTCAATTGAATAATAAATCATTCTATCACTATTCCTAGAAACAATGTGTCATGTAAAATGTAGAATTATCGAATAAAGAATCGAATCGGTTCGGATAAACTGTCGGATTAATATATAACTTGTTTTACGGTAATTATTATGTTTTCATTGTTTGCACCGTGTTCGCTCACACTATGATGCAAACATACTAAACCAGTCATAGGATAATTGGTCACCATAATTTAAGTTATTTATTTAGTAAGTAAGTAGCTTCTTTATTTTACTGACGCCATTCTATAAAATTTCCATCCTCACTAGACGTAAATTTAGTTAAAAGAACTTAAGGTAGCAAACGAGCATTCCCTTCCGCTGCCGCCCATGACAACTGTGGTCGTGGCGCAGCGAAAGAGTGGTACTGTATCCTTTGCTATCTTAAACCCATAAAAAATAACATTTGAATAGACACTTATTCCACTCCTGAATAGACACGTGCACCGCGTATTCTATTTTTGAATGCGTCGCCGAGTTTGAAAGAAACAGAAGATGCCAGTGCTAATGCAATTTCCTGCGTCACGGCGAGACGTAAGATGATCGCCTCCTCCTCTTATGATGAGTATTTCCTGATCTTCCTGCACAAAATGTGTGTAATTGGGCTGTGGCCGACTAAATGTGGACATTGAAAGTGGCAACTGCATTCATGAGGAAGTATGTCTATATCCATGTAAGATTGATGCTGTATATATCTTGTAGGTAAAGGGTACTACGGATTAGATGAGGGACGCCTGGAAATTTTGTCGCATTTCCGCGTTTGTTAGAATTTCATTCTGTAAGGTATAAATTGTGCATTGAATTAAAAAATAAGCTGAGGATTTTCTTTTGACTTATGGCGCAATGGTTGCCATGCCGGAGCGCCGTTCCAAAGGTTTTATTTTCGATTCCTATTTTCGTCAACCATTCAGCTCAATTAGGTAGTTTTCCAATCCCCTTTTTCTTTTATTTCCAAAAACAATTAATTTTCGTTCATTTCAAAAAACAAAATAAAGTACTTATAAGGTTTTGTTAAACTACATAACCCTAAAACGGCCCTTGGTTCCATCTTGTGCAAGTATTGTTGTAATCCGCGATAGACCGTGTACTGTCGCAATGATATTACTTAAATTAACTTTTTTACTTTTCTTTGTAGGTAAACAGTTAAACCGTATAATGAAGTGGAAAAGTACTTTTACTGTTGCGTTAGTGAATTGGTAGTACGACAACATAAATATAGTTTAGATACTTTTCAAACTCAAACTCAAATTATTTATTTTATTTACACACACACCTGTGACTGAATTAGAACGAAACTCTTACTAATAATTACTAACTGGGCTATTACTAATAACTAACAGGACTAACTATCACCAACAGTTAGCCCCAGTCGTCATACGTAGGTACTTAAGAATCAACCAACTAATTGTTCTAGGCTAGATTTTCTAGCGTCGTCTGGTAACTCTAGACCATCCTAGTTCTCATTTGAGTCTTGTTGAAGGTCGGTCACAGTTGTCATGGGCGGAGGCAGAAGGGTGGTGCTGCATGCTCATTTTCTATTTTAATTCCACTTTGTGAAATGTTTTGGTGACAGCTAAGGTGCAATGTATAGTTTAGATAATATTGTAAAGGAGAATGATTTGATTGTTTATTTGCATTGAGTAGGCTCCGAAACTACCGGATCGATTTTGAAAATTCTTTCGCCAATGAGTACAATGGAATCTTAGGAGTAACATAGGCTATAAATTATCCCGGAAAATAAAAAGGATTTTTCTGGTAACCGAATTTTCTAAAAAATGAGGTCGAAAGGAGGAAAGAAGGTTAAGTATAATTATAAGAAAGTACATTTTTGTCATTGTTTTCTGAAGCGAAGTGAGGGCTGATTTACTAGTAGTTTATAAAACTGCTAAAACCAACCCCTTGAGTATAAAACGGGGTAAATACAAAGTTTACAAACACGAAGTTTAATGAGTAACCCATGTTGAAAACTTACGAGTATACTGCCAGCATCGTATAACAAATTATACTCGTTATAAACTTTGACCCTGCGGAATAAGTATAACATAGAATATATTCTTGATTTTCCTTAATGAACGTTGCATTTTCGATTTTCCACATTTGAATTGTCTTCTATGTATCACGATTTTATTATGATAATACCATTTTCATTCTTTCCTCTTCTTCCTTTCTTGACTGACGTATAGGTGATGCCTTTGGTGTTGTTAATCGACGGTGACCACTTGCCATCAGGTGGCTCGTCTATACATTTGCAGTAAGGGGCAATCTTGATGTTAGGTCTTGATACTTGGTCTCAGTCAGAAAACTAGCAAAACAACCGTCTAACTATAGGTGATCATTGTTTATACATATTGTTTTGACGTAATAACGTCTTGTAAATCGATGAACGCCGGTTGCACGCACGAAAAAGTATGACGTCATTGTCACGTTCCGCCTTAACCAAGCATGCAAGCGAGAGCGCGGAACAAGCGATACAGAGGCACGATCGGCGTGTGTTCGGTTTTCTTCAATGTTTTCCTCACGTAAAATTATCGTCCGTAAACCGACTTTACAGACAACCATTTGCATTTGCATGAAGCACCACGCTTCCGCGGACGCCCATGTCACATTTGTATGTATGTATATGTGGCCTGTATTGGCCTAAACCCATTAATGGCCCACTTATGACTGTAGACTGTATCACTGTAGTATGATGAGTGTAGAGCTTAAAATATTAGCATATCGTTACCATCATCGACAGATTGCCTGCGAAAACCCTTAAAATATATACCGATCGCTCATCGTATGATGTTTACTGCATCAACAAAATTTTCCAATTTAAACTACTTAACAAGCGATTCCAACATTTCTATCACTAATTGCTGGAGTAATTACGGCTATTTACGGCAGCGACCATCTTACGTGACGGTTGAACCATCACATAATACATCTACCGTTTTATCGAACTCGAACTGGTAGTGATGTAATTGTGTTGTCATCTTTTGACCGTGGGGGGTCGAAAGATGGAGTATTATAAGTTTGACGTGTCTATGTGTCTGGATGTATGTCTGCGGCCTCGTAGCTCCTAAACGAATGGATCGAATTATTTGCGGTTTTTTTATGTTTGAAATCCGAAACTGTAATAAAAAAAATCATAGGTGTCTTTACGTTACGCTTTTTTGCGTCGATAAGGGTCGTCAACGTACCTTTCAGATTTGCTGTCAAGAGAGCTCTTACTCCATTATACTCGTAAAGTAGGTATCCATTTAAATCATTCGTAATGAATTTTACGTGTAGGCCGACTGAAAGTGTTCAAACCAACTCGAATGCATTTGTTATGGTACACGATAACAGTGACGTCATTGCGTGTGCTTGTAACAATGCTTAGGTCAAGGCGTGTACTAGCGAGACGTTATAATCATTTGAAAAGAGTAAAAGTGAATTGAAGTCGACAATGGTTATAGAAATGGTTAAAAACTAGATGTAGCTTGTGTGTATTTATATATGTCTTCAACCAATTAATGGCCCACTAATGAGCACGGGTCTCTTCATAACCAACCTCCCATGGAGCGTGGGAGTACGCTCTACGTTTCCACTAAAATAATTAGACACAAATTTTTGACGTAATCTCAACGTAATACCTTGTCTTGTGAGCATTATAGTAATAAAAAAATGCAAATAAACGTTTCGGGTTCAGTGACCGTCTTTAACACATTCCTCGAACTCGAAAGGCTGCAATGTTTAGGTATAACCTGGGTCGAAGCTGGGGGCACGGGGATGCCCCTGACAAAACGGCACTATCTTCCTGTTCTCGAAACGTTAAGTCGTATTAGGAAACCCCCATAGCCTGGATAATGCGAAAGAGCTCAAATTTTCAGAATAAGATATAGTTAGCAGACTAATAAAATATTCTAAGTTTCATTTGTCTAGCTTTAAAGGTTTTAATACAAACCGAGGTACCTAATTCCGAGTTCGAATATTTTTATCTATGACTTCCACGTGGATTTGCTTGAAATAGGTTTGGTTATTAATGAATATGGTTAATACGTACTATCATTATATCATTATAATATTTCAGTCAATTGTACAACAGACAGGCATCGCAGTCAGTATTCTAGGCCCCATTACGATCAAAACTGATTTCCAAATAAAATTCATACTTAATATTTATTTGTAACTATTTATATTGCAACTTATTACGTTACAAATATTTAGTAACCGTACCGCGGTTACAACGTAACGTTTAATTTAATTCGATTTAACACGTAGTTCAATTTACATTTGTTATTTATCTATTGGAAATAGAATAATATATTATGTGTATTATTACTGAACTTTGTACCCATTTTTATGAACATTTAGCTGACGGAGGAGCATGAAATTTGGCACAGTTTATATGTTTAGGTATATGCAGGAGTACAGAATGCTAACATTTTTATATAATAACGCATCAGAAATGCATTGAATTATGAAATAAAACATTATACACACTAATATAAGTTACTCTATGCACACTGCCATGCGTTTGACGTAACGTGTCATGACGTTTGAAATATGTACGTGCATAACGTTACTCTGAAGAGATTCTTTGACTGAATCAATTACGGTCGAGTTTCGATCATAAAAGGAAGATCTAGTTAATATGAATACTGGTGTTTAAACTTCGTTTTATGGAGGCAAAGACGTACATACTAATTGTTTATTTTGTGGCAAAGATAACCTGACTACTTGTTGTTAAATTTGCTAAGCTGTTTAGTGATAACATTAAGATTTACATAATTAAAAAAAACAAACATTAAAAAAATGTTGTATAAATATTTCATGAAACGAAACGCGCCCTTGTTGTTTACGATGTATTTTAACAGCCTTTTTGTTTTGACAGCTGTTTTAGATTGTTTACGCGGATTAGATTTGCACCAACGATTATACTATTTCCATTTCTTTATTTTCTCGATGACAGCTCCTGTGAAAACTTGAACGAGCGTCCTTTTTACATTATGTATGCATTATTTAATAAAAATATGACGTTTACACACGTACAAGGTTATACCTGATCCGGAGAAACTGATAGGGATGGGCTATATCGATAAACGTAACACGATAACAGACCCGATATTTTTTTACAAAATGTAAGAAACTAAACTACTGCCGAATACATTTGTACAAATTTATTAACTAATTTGATATTTAATTACAAGATGTTACATGTATTTATTTTTGATTGATAATGCCAACTACTTTAAAATTTTCGAAGATGTTGTAAAATAAGTAGGTATAGGTAGGTACTCGACAATGAAACGAAATAATTATAACGACAGGTAATCTTTGTTTATTTATTTTAATCAAAATCTGATGGATTTAATACAATAAATATATGCGATCGATATCATTACTTATTTGGTCACAACACTACTACAGAACTGTCATCGAGAAAATAAAGAAATGGAAATAGTATAGGAAGATTCATATTGATCTCCGTAGACATTGTAGCATTGTCAAAGATTTTTTTAAGCTTCAGATAATGGGTAAAACCAGAAAACTAATCTCAAACGTGACGTGATAACAATAACATGTAGAAAGATAATTTTGTTTCTTTAAATCCTTATTTAAGTGATAAAGACAGCTAATGTTATTTTTAACTTCTTGAAATTGGAAAGGAATAATAATTTCATTAACAAAAATCAAAATGTGAGCAATTCACACGCGCTAGAAGTGAAACTTCAGAACAACGAATACTGTCAGTCCAAATATTGATGTTTTACTTTGCTTACGTCAGCCGCCATTTTACCGATGCTTTATCGCGTCATTTCCGTTTCAACGAATTCCAAATCACAACGATACTAAAGAAGTATTCACTTCAAAAATCGGTTTGTGATTTTTTTTCATAGTCTGAATGGCTGAGGAAGAAACAGACCGGCTACTTGGTGGTGGGTGGTCACTGTTACCAGAACACGAGCAACACCAGTTACATACATATCACCGCAAACGCGGACCAGGAGGCCTACTACGAAAAACGAATGTCGGCGTTTCGGACGACGGATCGTACTTTTTCCTACGAGTCACGGTCGTCAAATTATGTTTCGTGTGAACATATGGCATTTTTTTAAATAAAACTCAATGCGATTTTCGTTTATATTATTATTTCGTTTATATTTGAATAGGAAAAGAAACATGTAACAGTAAGAAAAAGTACGATCCGTCGTCCGTAATGTCGGCTTTCATTTTTCGTAGTAGGCCTGATCTAATTCTTCGGGAATAACCGGTCAAGTGCAAGTCGGACTCACACACTAGGGTTCCGTTCCACGCTGTATTAACTGTAATCTTATTGGGTCAATAACTGGATAGAATGTAGAAAATCCCATGTTTTAAAGTTATAATCTCTCTATCCTTGTCACACAGCGGCCAACGAGAGTGAACAGTCAGTAATTAACTATTAATATAAGCATCTGTTTTGTTAACACGGAATGTATATTTATTAAAAGTCTCATGAGCGAGAAAATAGTCGATAGTTACTCGCTTATTCGCCGGTGGTGAGACAACTGCCTAACGCGTATTCTGGGTTAAATTCTGGTGTCGACCTATTTCCATTTAAGAGATAAGTCCTGTGACAGAAACGGGAGGCATATTTATAGGCTTCCATTTGTCACTGTTTGAGTACGCAACCCAAAAACCGGTAAATTTCACTAACAAGAGGCTATGTCGACTTCTTAATACTGTTTTATTTGTTTCCTATATTAATTAGATTAATAAAAAAACTAAATTTACCTTTTGCCAATAGATTTCTTATCTATACAAACGGTTCTTAACTTTTTACTACTCTGTGCTATTATAGTAACGGTATGGCGTTCAAATTGGATAACAGTTCTTTAAGAAAAGACAGTTCCTGCGTTCGGGAATAGATTGTCTTTTGTCATGTATAAAACGAACATCGAGGTTTAAATGTTGGGTAACTGTATGTTTCACTGTTCATTGATTAGTCATCTTTCATATCAGTTGTTAAACTTTGTCGATTGTTTTAGTTAAAAGGTTATAACTCTGTAGACACATTTGAATAATTTAAATTCCATTAGGATAATTGACAAAATTCGTTTATGTATAATTTACCAAAAATATTTGAAAGAAATTCATTGTGTAATTAATGGTAAGAAAAGTTTTATGCAACGAAATAAATTGAAGATAATATTTTACACTTCGTACATATAAAAGTATTTATTGCAGCGATAACTACGTGATTCGAACGTTGGACTCTAAAAAGGGGACCTGGGACCGGATCATTTTCTTTCCTGCTTTTTTTTCAAAAATTATGTGCGTATTAGAAATTAATTATCACTTGTCTGAGTGTTGGAATCGTGGGCCATGGTGACCAATTAACAACACGTGGCTCATTTGATAGTTTGTCGGCAATTATCATAAAAAATATAATAACCGTATTTAATATTTCGTCCTTACATAGACAAAAATTTCCACAGACTTATCAATTTCGTGATTTTATTTGGAGATTAATGTATTTATATCCGTCTGATATCAGTTTTTTGTCAATGTCAAGCGTTGATTGTTTATTAACTGTTTAAAGACCTGGCATTATATTTTAACGTTAAAATAAATAGGGGAGGCCACCAACCCCTCCAGCAATCCGCACTTGAGTAGAGCGGTGGAGTATACTCTAGGCCTCCTCAGAGAAGAGACCCGTGCCAAATAAATAGTGCTGCACACTCATAGCCCAACATAAGGATTCCGTGTCCTGGGTGACATGGGTAACACACAGACAAGACCATACCGGGGACAGAAATTTAAACTCATTTATATTTACGCCTTGCAGCGAAGAGAAAAACACTTGCCAGGATCGAACCCAGGATCCTATAAACTCAACGGCAGTCCGTCATGGTGACCATTGCGTCATTCGGCGCCTCAAATAACTTAATTCAGGAATCTTTCATTCTTTTATAGATCGGCAATGGGGCACCGACCACACATCCAATGTGGTCGGTGGTTTGGGCGTACATGTCATACTCCACCACGCTGGCCAAGTGTAGATATTATTATTGGTTTTGAGTGGTGGAAATTGATTATTGCCACTATTTGGATTTGAACATTACCTTAAAAGTATTTACCTCATGAAGTTTCAGGCAATATTCTCACTTGTTTGTGCTATAAAATTTAATAATTTTACAAACACGCGTGTTTTTAAATATGAATTATTAAATTTTATAGCACAAACAAGTGAAAATATTGTCTGAAACTTCGTTAGGTAAATACTTTTAATTATGTTATTTATATTTTTGTTTATGGAATAAATTAAGTAATTAAATATTTGAGTAATTTTCACAATACATATAATAATTTTCTGAATAAATTTAACGCGATAATATTGTGTAGGTAACGAAGTAATTTAATCGTCATCTCAAAATAATAAACAGGAGGCAAAGTTGTCAGTTGAGGAGAGGCGAGGTGAAGTAAGGAGGAGATAGTAGAAGAGAGATGACGAAACAAGACGAGGAAAGAGTCTTACAAAAAGCTGCTGGCCGGGGAGAAGGGCATCTTCGAGAATAGACAGATGGTTGATAAAACAATTTGATGTTACAAAGAATCCAGCAAGTTCTGCTATGCACTGCGATATAGAGAACCCTTATTTACGACGCGTAGTCACGTAAAGGTAGCATTCGGTTCTTAGCGACCGCGACCCGCGACCACGCGGCTCCAAATAGTTCCTAAGCCACGCCCGCCGGTCGCGCGTCGCTGTCGTCGGGATTGTTTAGTTCTCCATAGAAATCCATACTAAGCAGTGGGTCGCGCGACCCGATTTCGGTCGCGGGTCGTGGTCGCGCGTCGCGGTCGCTAAGAACCGAAAGCTACCTTAAGACGTTGTACTCTAAAAACTGTTGCAGAAAGTTTTGAGAGTAGTTATGGGCTCGTTTCGGAAAAATAGCGTTAAACTGTAATATCCTATTTAAAATACAGCACAAGGACAAAATAAATCACAAAAGCTAAGCTTACCCAATTATTCTGTAGATATTATAAGTACCTACCCTGTGTATAACTTCATAACTTGTAAAATTAGTCAAATTACCCAAAGATCTCCGTACTATTTCAGTGTTTAAGTATCAAGAAACTGCAAAATCTATTCGTAAATACTCGTAAATGCTTCATATTAATGAGGTTTTAAGAGGATGCTTAATTGTGACATTTCCAATTAATTCTTCAAAAGCATTTATGTACGATTAATTCACAGAAGTTTTTACTCAGGTTTTTTTACGCACGGATCGTTTATTTAATGCTGATTTATGTATTAATTTTACCGGATTGTAACTTCAATATGTAATGAGGTAATGACACAGTTGTATTGTACGCCTTTATGGCAGTATTTTGCGGTCTTAATTTTTTATTTATCGTAACAACTGTTATTTACTCTATTAACCGTAATAAAGAACTAGGTGTTCGATTTGTTTTACAAATATTCAATTTAATCACAACAGAAATATAATTAATTGTTTATTACTTTACTGTTGCTACAGATATTATAAGATGCTAACTTAATGCATATTTCATTTTTAAGAAAATTGCGCCGACGGAGGAGTATGAAAGGAGACGGGGACTTCTGGGCCCAATTTGTAATAAGTTGAAATATAGCTTAAAAAACGCGTTATTTTTTTCTATTATAATATTTAAAAAATTAGCTTAATTCACAATCTGGAAGATGAAAAATCTAAAAAATAAGTTAGGATCAAAAATGGAATAGGTAATCGATAATTATAATCGATTATATTAAGAATGTGTGCAAACAATTATATAAAAATATAAAAAGGCTTTTCATGAGATGATAATTTCAATCATTAAGAATAATTAAAACTATTACAAATAAATTAATTTACTGTGAAACAAGACATCTATCTATGTAATAAAGTGAAATCTCAAACTCAATTTTCGATCGAACAATCGATCATTAATCGATTTTGTAAATGAAAATCGATGTTCATCACTGCTCATTTTTGTGTATGTTGACACTTGACAATAATGACAATGAATGATAGAAGTCCTGTCCATAGATTATACACTTGGTCCTGTCTAATTCTAAAATCAATCGACACGTCTTACACATAAACGTCTGACTTTGGCTCGTTAATTTGGATTTATTGGCCGGCTTATCGATTGGATATTGACACCATGGATCATTGTGTGAACTGTGGTATAGTAATAGTATCAACGAGTTTTAGATGATGAAATGAATTTGTCAGTGATTCGTCGATGGCGTGCACCACAGCCTGTAAGTACTTACTCACTTATTTATTAGCTAACTGGCACCTACCATGCTAGCCTATAGGATTCCTTATATTGTTTATTATCAACCGTTTGCTTAAAAGTGAATTATACTTTTTGAAAAGTTAGATAAAGATTTTTAACATTTAACTAAATACCGAAATCGATTGAGTAGCATCATCAGCCTATTAACATCCAACTGCTGGACGCAGGCCTCCTCTCTAGCAGAGAGGGATTCCGAGCAAAGACCCACCAAACTGCTCCAATGTGGTTTGGCGAAAGTATATTTTTCAGTAGTCTTGATTTCGTGAAATAAAAAACTTCATATTTCAGGTAAACAACTGTGACCATGTTTGTCAAGCTTTCTGGGACTTGCCACAAAGACCAACAGCTGTTGATCAACCAAGACAACTTAGCCACCGTAATGTTTGCTTCCGCTGTGGTCGCTCTCATCATGAGTCAGTCATCTGCTTGACACTGGCTCAACTCATGAACTGAGAATATATAATGTAATACAAGAGTGGATTATACCTCGAACTGTAAGTTAAATGAATGTTCATTGTTACTAATGTTATGCATGCCACATAGATTACTATGTCCTGAGTTCAAGTCATGGGTTGGACTGTGAAATGATACCTATGTAACAGTGTTGTATGTATATACATAAATATATGTATATGTATATTTATATTCTTATAGCTATTTGTGTATTATTAGTATTGCCATGTAGTACTATTGTAAAACAGAATGTAGATTGTTAAGTAAGTTTATTTGCCGCACCAACCTGTGCTATTTTAATATTTCCTTTTTGCAAAGGTTGTCTGGGAGAGATCACTTTGGTGGTAAGACCGACTTATTCATAAGGTTCTTTTCTTATTTTACTTTGTATTTTTGTTTTTTATGGGTGTGCAATAAAGTGTTTTAAATAAATAGAATAAGAAAACTCTTACTCTTACCCTGGAATTGAGTTAGTTGTTTTATATTCCTGTGCCTCAGAAAGCATGTTAAGCTGTCAGTCTCAGTCATTATTACTAACATCTGATAGTGACCATTAAGTAATCAAACATTATTGCCTTAAGCCCACCAACCCGCATTGAAGCAGTGCAGTGGGTCTAAGCTCCATATAGGGGATCTATATAGAGGTTAGACTACTATAAGGAGGGTGGTCTGGCCCTGTAGTGGGCTGTCAATAGGTTGATAATGATGAGGTATGTTTATTGCAGATAGAACAACCGAGTCACAATAAGAGAGTGAACTAATTCTTATCTCATTAGGTATATATCAAATAAAGCACAATCTTATTATGGCGAGCATGTAAGGGGTAACAATGGCTATGTAATAGAAGTGTCCAGGGAGGTCAGCAGTAGCCTACTTCGAGAGCTGTCAGCTTCAAATACCTTGTGGTTACTTCGGGGACGCATACAATCAAGACATACATTCTTAGACAATATTTTAATTATAATTGAAGAGGAATAAAAATCAACAAAAAAAGTGTTTTTTATTTTACCACTTCTTTACCCTTACTTATGATCTCATCAGTCATTTACGTTTTATCATCCTCCCATTCTAAAAGTTTTTTTTATTTACTACAAGTTAGTCGACACCAAGTGTGCTTGCAGTCAACACCTAATGGTAAGTGATGATGCAATCTAAGATGGAAGCGGCCTAACTTGTTAGGCGTAGGATAAAATCGCCCTTTAGGTTTCTGCCCGACGCCGTACCAGTCTCTGGTAAAAAATCTCAATCGGCCCAGCCGGGAATCGCACCCAGAAACTCCGTCTTATAAATCCACCGCGCATACCGCTGTGCCACGGACGCCGTCAAAATATTAATGTTTGCAACGGAGGAATTTTGTACCTCTACTAGAACAACTGCGAGGAGCAGGATCAGCAGGAAATGGTCATATGAGGTGTCGGGACGTGAGGTGAGGTGTGGTGAGCTGGTGAGGCGAGGTGTGGAGTGGTGAGGTGCAGGCTTGAGGAGTGGAGAGTAGATTGAGGAGCGGAGGGGAGAGATATTCAGTTGGTAGTCTTTCATAGGTTTCAGGTATTTCAGCAAAATGTTACTGGCCGACGAACAGGCCATCTTCAAGAATAAACAGACGATTAAGAAGAACAAAGGAATTATGTCAATATTGTCATTCAATAAAAATGTATTGTAAAATGGAGCTCGTGTATTAATTTGCCCTTTTACATGTTCTATGTTTAAGAATAAAATACTCGAACTTCAAAAATCAGCTGTTCAGTATATAGGTATTGTCTCATATTATAACCTCACTTTTACTAAATCTCGTTTATCACTACTCCCAGATTAACAAATTTCGTTTTATTTTCAATTAAAGGTTAATAATATAATAGCTATTAATTGGCACTACTTTCATCTTTTTACAATCCAGGCCCAAGATTGTATGAAAGCGTACCAGTCTCCTTTGGCACAATTAGAGTTTATGCAGAGAAGAAGTGTAAAATGCTAATATTTTTTAAATAAATTCATTATAAATGAATTAAATTGATTAATATAACATTACACACTTTAATGTTAGTTACTCTATGCACACTAACATGCTTTTGACACGACATGACGTTTGCAATATGTGCGCCCATTGTACGTATAGTGTCAATGTACCTTACATTTGCCAGAGTAAATTACGGTCGAATTTCAAGCATAAAAACACATGTTCTATAATTATGAACTTCATCTGAAGATTACTCGCATTTTATTATGACTAAACAGATATATTTTCTCTCTTTCTAATTAGCATGCCAATATTATGTTATGTTCGCGTTATGTTGACTTCGTAAACTGTTTTATTTGTTAACAAATGTACTGTTTAAACAATAAACAATGTTAATTCTTTCTTTATTGCTATTTTGCTTGTTATTTCAATGTTTTGAAACATACACTTGCTTATTTTTAGGGTTCCGTACCCAAAGGGTGACAGTTGGGACCCTATTTAAATGCCTCCGTTATATTCTTCTTGCGTCGTGTTCTTCATTACTGAAGGTCGTGTCCAGAATGAAAGTCCTTCAAAGTTTTTATAACTCGTCTCCATTCTCCTCGTTCTTCGGCTTTCTTTAAGGCACATGTTACCGAGAGACCAGTTAGTGCGGTCACTTGGTCACTCCAACGGCTAGGTGATCGGCCGCGGGGTCGTTTCCCTTCAACTTTGCCTACCACCATCAACTTGTCGAGATCGTCTGGTTGACGGCGGGCAATGTGACCAAAATACCCCAGTATACGTTGGTAGCATAAAGTTGAGAGTCTAATTTTGATTTGGAGCTGATCGAGTATAGACTTATTCGTCCTCTTACTCGTTCTCCGTTGTAGATCTACTTATTTTTCTGTCATATGGCTCTATCTCTTGAACGGTAATAGGTAGACCTGAAATTTACACGCAGAATGCGTGTTATTGTGGTCGCTATCACAACAAATAATATAACAAAAAAACCCATACGGAACTCCATATACCAGCAACCTTTAAAAAAATGGGGTCATTCGACATACTTCATATCTTGTTATTGACAAAATAACGTTCAAATTGTACAATGACGTTTTAATTATTAATCTTGACAAAGCATTGAAGGAGATAATTATGGCCTTGCCACAAGAGCACCATTGAGAAATAAATAATATGATATACTCGTACTTTAGCCTGTAACAGGCTTAACATTGATCTATAGATAAAATGTCAGCTATTTCGCGACGTCTAGAACTAGCGATAGCTACAGTCATACAGTCATATCTACGAACCTTCTAAAGACGTAGTACGATAAGCACTTATCCGGTTTCCCTTATTATTAACATCCAGTCATATTTTAATCTCTATAATGAATAATGTCTATTTCCGACCTGAGTAAGTCTCGTAAGATAGCACATTATTTGTTTAACTTAAATCGGTTTGTCAATTTTGTTCGTCTTAGGTACGAATGTCAGATAGCCTATCAGACAGAAAAGAAATTCAGGATAATTGGTCTTAAATACAGATATTCTATCTTCACTAGCTACTTCACTGTTTAGCACTTCTCTCTCTTTCTTGGTGGTGATGTTTGATGTCCATGAACAATAGTAGTCACTTACCATAAGGTGGCTTTTGAGCTAACTTCTTGGCTACTAACTAATACTAATACTAATAATAATAATAATACTGGTTAATAACTAATAAGCGTCTAAAACTTCTAACGCTTTTTCCGCTTGGAGAAATGACTGATATGTTGCACTTAAAGAGAGATCTCAAATGCTTTGAACGCGACTGATCGAGTATAAAAGGTAATCAGATCTAAATCTTAATGGACTGACATTTCGTTCTAGAGCTTTGATAACGACAACATCTTAACACATAACACACAGTCAAATTACACCACCGGACGTAAATCAGATTACTTTAATCTTAACTGTCGATTTTAATTTCAAATAAAAAATAATGTAAAACAAATACCGCTACACATTCATAGCCCAACACTAGGATTCCCTGTGTCGTGGGTGCCATGGACAACACACAAACACAAGGACAAACACCCAGACCGAGAACAGAAATTTCGCAGGAAATCGAACCCAGGTCCCCTAAAATGGCGATCCGGCAAAATCGCATTGCACGTGGTTGAACCCTGTATGGCACTATTCTCAGTAGAATTCAATAATAAATTTTAGGCAATGTATTTTAAGGAGGGGTACTATGTTTGCAAGTGAAATGATTCAATTTGTTGCTTTCCTCAACCTCAACCTGCCGCCTTCCGCAACATAGCAACACAACTTTACCTTTAATAGGTCTGGGCTACGGTGATGGTTTGCAATAGCCACATGATACCACGCCTGATATCCACCTTGATATTTCTATAAGAATAAAAAAATAGTATAAAAAACTAGTGTCCCTAAAATTCAACCTTGAGAGATGCAAAGATTATCCAAATAGCAACGTCAAGGTAGGTACGTTTGTTAAGCGGATTTCGATAAAACTTAATACAACTAATTATAATTAATCAAAAGGATTATCTGCAATTTTGTAAATGAAATGCTGTATTGTAAAATTAAAGTAAGAAGGTATTTTAATTTAATAAAGCTAAAGATAGGCCGTTGATTAAATCCTGTAAATTTTGGTTTTATGTAGTATAGAAAACACTTAAGTATTTCTGAATTATATTTGTTTTTGGCTGTTATAAGGTAGGTACATACAGATACAGTGTTTTAAAGCAAAAGTAAAAACATGCAACCAATACTTACTTGCGCCAGCTATCCCACAGGTACTTAAATACTAATATCACAGGATTTTAAAGATTTAACAATATATTTACACCCACTTAAGCACTTTGAAAACAAAACCGAATTATTTACACAGATTTACACTGGCCAGTCTGTTTTCTCTCGCGGTATCCATACAGTTATTGGGCGAGATAATTACATCTTTCGAATTGAATCGCGAGCGCGTGTTGCGGCCGAAACGTGAGTGGAACTGACAGGTGCGTTCGATTGCGCGGTTTCTAGCAGACTGTCGTGAAGGGCCGTGTACCTTTGCCTTAATATCAGGTGGACGACTCAATCAGTGATAATGATAACAATACAACGGTGTCTCGCTGTCAGTCGACGGCAGACCCCCGACCGGGGCAGACGTAAGACCGGTTATGGAGTCGGTCAACGATCGAGCTATTGTATGCGTGTGAATTCGCTTGGCGGATTCCCAAAAAGCCGTCGGATGGGAAGGCACGGCATTCAAATACTGATCTTATATTGAGGCGAATTTCCTATTGTTGTATGTCTGTTATACATAGACAGCAAAGTGAATTTACTACATAAGTTATGCTCCATTGTAAATAAACACTTGAATTGTTCTATTAATAGAAAAGCAACATAAGATCTGATACACATATGTACTGATAATAGCTTTACACAGAAAATCATGTTACAGATAATAGTAAGTATAGTTATGTTTTATTCCACTGACTTATTATATACATTAGTTACAAATATTGTGATGTTGTTTTTTCTAGAAATGCTTCTAGATTAAACAACATTCCCTCTATGGTCGCCGCGGTTAAATGTTCTTCAACATCACTTTGTAGCAAGTAAGAGCTGTTTTTAACCGTTATTCCTTTACCTGGTTGAGCACTTCCTTACAAAAGCGATATCGTCGCATCGATCTTCTTTCTCACTTCTCCAATTCGTACCTACCAAAGGTTATCGAACTATGTGACCTAGCCATTTCTTTTTTTTGCGTCAATTAATTCTACGAGCTATTCATCTGTTTACAAATTCCTTCCTTTTCGCAAAACGAAACACTAAATACATGACCCATCAACATTACATCTTTACATCTATTAATTATTTTATAGTTATATCAGTGTCATCTTTAATTTAAATTTTTGTAATGTAAATATTACTAAGATAAGAAAATAAATTGTAAATGAAGTAGATTATATATGCAAAAGCTTTTAATGTTATTCTTCACCTTTTTAGAGTTCCGTTGTTCACAAGGAACCTTTATAGCTTAAGGAAATCCTACCTTCTAATAAATAGTAATAGCCGAGTGGTTAAACGTTGGACTCCCGAACCGGGTGCCCCGGGTTCAAACCCCAGCACGCACCTCTAATTTTCAAAAATGATGTGCGTATTGGAATTTAATTATCGCTTGCATCGTGAAGGAAAACATCGTGAGGAAACCTGCACCAGAAGTCCGCCAATCCGCACTGTCCCAGCGTGGTGGACTATGGCCTGTATCCTTCACAATGTGAGATGAGACCCGTGCCCAGCAGTGGGACAGTTACGGGTTGCGATGATGATGAATACCTTCTAATTGTCGCCATATTTAATTTAGTATGCTATCACGTCTTTACAAACACACATACCTACACTACACAGACTGACCCTCCTTTGCGTCCCGCAGTCGGGTAAAAACCAAAAACACGGTTTTTAAGAGAATTAAAAATTTTCCGTTAACAAAAAGTTCAAAATTAATTATGGAACATTTTCGCTTTAAATATGGATGTAAAGAAATTATCATTGATAATGTTACATTAACATTTTGTTATCCGTTTAACTATGAGATTAGTATATAATAAATACATTTAAACGAAATCGTTTTGTAATACTGTGTTCATTAAATAACTGTTTATTGAAAGTAATAATATTACGTAACTAGTGGACCCGCCCCGGCTTCGCTTCGGGAAACATGTCCCTCACTATGCACATTCGGGAATTGTTAGGCGTGATTCTTTAAACTGACGTAACTTATTTATTTTTCAACCGATTGAAATAAAACAAGCACTAAATGTTAAGTGAAGCTTACTTCAATATACTAGTGAAACCGCACCCAAATCGGATAAGCCGGGGCCGACAGCTTTACGTGCCCTCCGAAGCACGGAAGCGCCCAAGAAATTTTGCCTCCAGCGGTCACCCATCCAACTACCGACCGCGCCCGCTGATCACTTGCGATCAATGCAAACCGCCGTGATAGGAATATTACCGAAAGTCAATACCAGGTGTATTTGTTTTCGATATGAGTAATCCAAATTATAACACTGCAGTACTGTAATAATTAAATAATAACCAAATGTTCTAGAACACATTAAGGTAATGAAATATCAATGTTGTCGCAAACAGATATGATCGTGACGGAACTGAAATACATAACATGTTATAAAAATGGTCCGTGAAAATGTACGCGTAAATCGACGTGTTGTTTTTGTATAGTTACGACAAAGCACAAATATAATCTAAACAATGAATTGTTGACAATAGTGTAATAAATCTCCGTTTACACGAGTTAGTTGTAGTAATCAGTAAGTACACGAGATTAATGAAACAGTCACGGTCGTATCTAGAGCCCTCGAATGCGATCGACGAGATAATCGTAATCTTTATCGACCGCGCTGACCTCTAAATATCGTTATTTGACAAGTAAAACTTTATAAAATATCCGACCTCTCTTCTCTGTAAGGTTTGTTTTGGATCCTGTGGGATAGTATCTCTCTCTTGCATCCTCACACACACACACACACACACACGCACACACACATAGAGAGAGAGAGACACACATACACAACACACACACACACGCACACACACATAGAGAGAGAGAGACACACATACACAACACACTCACACACGCGCGCGCGCGCACAAACACATAGAGAGATACATACACAACACACACACACACACAAATTTACTTAACTTTTATTACTTTTACACAGTTGTAATTTCATAAAGAATGTGTAAATCCTAATTTAACACGACACATGGAATCATAGTGTGGGAGTCAGTGCACATAATTTTTAAATAATAATTGCCAGTAGATCGATGTGGCAATAGAAATTTTGTACAGCGTTGAAATTAACCCTCAAATGTTTATCGGCTCTAGTGAACCTTTTCAATTATTTTTTCTATTTTTTATTTCTTTCCACTTTTTGCGTCGACATTTCCTTTGGGGCTAGGAAGCAGGTTCTACCATTTCACGCATGACAGGTACCTACATATATTTTGTATACAAAAATACAATGATTATGGTTGCGGATAATACTAAACTTACGTCAATGACTCATTGAACTCTTTCCGTTTTCATGCGGGACTTCACCTCTAACACCTTTGTTATCCCCTATTATACTGAAACACGACTTAGAACCTTATTATAATGCCTATAAAGACCATAGAACTTCATGATTGAATAAAACTATTAATGCGTAGAAGTTTAAGATTACGGTCGCGTACGGACAGGTAAGTTGTAACTTGTAATACAAGATGACTTCTCTGACGTCAGACAGACGTAACGCTAAATGAAATTCCCCGTGTCAAAGTTGTTCAGGATAACTTAGCGGGAAAGTTGAACTTTCTATCATGTTGAATTAAGGAAGTTACAGAGTTATTAGACAACCTATTTTTCTCAGTCTTTTTTCTGGGCCGGCAACGCAATGGTGATGCCTTTGGAGCTGTTATACGGGGTCCGGGTTTAGTCTTTTTAAAAAAGAGACTTTTTTACAGGAACAAGGATTTATTCGCGAAATAATGACAAAATTATGAAACAGTGGTTAAGGCAGAAGAGGTGTGGCTCTCGCGAGAGATGGGATGCGACTGACTCCCTTAGAGACAGAAGCTTAGGGCTGGAAGGTGCGAGTCAGCATCTTCCGGCCCTTACAAAGCATATCTCTTTCGTTTCAGGGTTATAACAACCCCCTGCTTGAAAGAAAACTTACGCTGAAGGCGAAGTTTTTAATGAATTCGAATGCGCGGCTGAGGGTGCATTTCGATTTCTTCAGGAACTGTGTCCTGATTAGGATCTCGTGAGTTAGGATTATTGGGTCTAAATTTAAGAAGAAAAGCCACGCGTCTTCTATAACAAAAATGGTAAAGAATGAAAATCACAGATATTATTATCAATACATATAGCATTATTGAATCATGTGTTAACATAGGAATTGAGTCATTTTCAGATTTTAATCTTTGTATAATTTGTAACATATCGTCTGCTCTTACATCAATTTGGTTTAATCGATGTAAATCTAACAGTAGACAGATAAGGATATAGAAATCTCTCAACTGTCAAGTTATCGACCGAGAAGCAAATGCGGGTACAATCGGTAGTTGGATGGGTAACCGCTAGAAATAACGACATCTTACGCGCTTCCGTACTTTAGAGGGCAGCAAAGCAGATCTTTAAGGTATTTCAGCTATTATTTTTTTATAAGTAGCTATTATTTATTATAATTAAAACGTTCTGTAGCATGCCGTGTTCATCTATAAGTACAATAAAACGAATTTTAGAGTAGGTATAATAAAAGTAACATAATATAAAAAAATACTGTGTATCCTGTATAGGTGGAGCTTTAATAAATAAATATATAAATTATACACACCGGAAAACTCATAGCCACGAAACCACAAAAGGTATATCGTGATTCACAATATAAAACAATATTGGTATATCCCCTTGACATCAGAACTAACGACCACTATAATACGTGAGTCGTGATCAAAACCGACTACGTAGTCCGTTACGTGATATGCACACTTAAGAACAATACACTGCTACATCGCTTCTAAAAGGTAGCACTATTGTTCTTGTTTAAAAAAAGATGTAATCGATTACTAAAACTCGAGAATTGCTGAACTGATTTGATTCGTTTTGGGTTTGAAATATTTGTAATTTGTGGAAGTCCAGGGAAGTTTTTAAGAAAATATGGAGAAAATACGAAGAAAATAGTAAAAATAACACTTTTATTTTCCCATACAAACAACTCCTACCTTTTTTATTGATTTAAAATCAAGCACCCTTCTTGAAGGGAAATAGTTTTACACCTGATATTTTCACAGAATGCGTGAATGTAACCTCGATGACAAATACTTAAGTAAATTATTTTAAAAATTAAATTGAGGGTTTCTTACTTTTTTCTACACTATATTATTGATCAAATAATTAGAGTAAATATCGTTCGGTAGTACGGAACCTTACGTGTGCGAGTTCGGACTCGCAACACACTTAACCGGTTTTGGTATCCCTACACTGTTAAACATACAAAGAATCAATAATATTAAAATGTAAAATTACGGTTGAAAAGAATATAATAAAAATAAAAATGTACATGATAATTTATTCTCCGTGAAACATCACAATAGTGAATGGGATTAAAATACGTGATCAACTCACACTGCGCTTAGTTATGTTATTACGTGACTGCACGTCGAACAAAAGGCCATTCGCTGCACTAGTGCAAATAAACCACATTTGTATTGCTTTTCTATTGTCCAACGGTGGCAATAACAGGCGATACCCATAAATTGAAAGCACGAGATTTTTTTTGCAGTAACATTCGATGAGTTGATTTGAGCCACGTGATTGTAACTATTCTGTAACCATGTCACAGACGAACCACCTGGGGCTGAAGTCTATTAATTTATAAATGCTTCAGTTGCTTCGCGTCGGAGTAGTTGGACACTTTTGGTATAGGTACGAAGTGTGTCGAGTCGGAATAGTTTGACACATTTGGTATACCAAGGGCGCGTAAAACAACGGAAGCGTTTTTTTGACTCTACTGTAAAGTTAATCAAAATGACATAAGCAGTGCTGTTTGCTAAGGGACAATGATCGACGCAAAACGCTGATGAAAAACACAGAAAAAATGTACGCATTAACTGTTATACAGTGGAAGAATATATTAATGACAAAGATGCTTGGAAATAGACATCGGCGACCGGTTCTGCTCATGTTAGTATATGTATTTATATGTAGGTATAAATTTTGTAATATAGTTGTAAGCATTTTTTTTAAGATGTGCCGTGGAGTTTCTTTTGCCGTTTCTTTTTCTCCTCAAAGATTTAAAAAGTTCAATTTTAAAAGCACCTTAGCGAAACGGTGATAAATGCAAAAAATTGACGTTCAATAAGTGTATGCATCATACCTACATGAAATAAATGATTTGAGTTTTTTTTTGAGTTTTGTTGTACTACCCGAGTGAAACCTGGGCGGGTCACTAGTACCATATATGTATACATAATTGTACATTTATGTCGTCGACATTATTCCGGTATTCTGGTGTACATAAGCCGATAGACTAAGTACAATACAAATGTCAGATATGAAAACATCCAATGTCGAAATGCACTCTTTGTGAAATTGAAATTTGTTATCGCCTAACAGATAAGGATTAGTCATTGAAAATAATTACTGAAATCGATATCGAAATATTAATCAAGTATGAGAAATTGACGACAATGCACACGCATTATCTAAAAAAATACTAGTGGAGTAATTGAAATAATAACCAGATGTACTTCCGCTCAATGAATAATGTCATTGCTTCCGCTGGTAATTCCGGTCTGATCCACAAAACTGATCCACTGCCAATTATTATTTTTTATTCTCTCTCTCAAACCCTCAAAATTCAAGGTCAGATATGTTATTTATATTTTGACCCTGTGTTTCAAGACCTTATGATCAATTAAATAAATGATCAACCGCAATTATTATTAATCCAAGTATTCTTGAATAACTATATTGTTTACTAATCAATCAGTCATTATTCTAATTATGTAAACGATCAGTGAAAGTTTGCGTAACAGTTCTCATAGATCTTGTTGTAACAAGGATAGCGCAATGGCGTAATACTGACCTTAGTTCAGATACTACTCAGATAGTGAATTATTAAAAGGTTCAAAAACTTATATAATAATCAATAAGTTGTTGTGTAACCTACATGGTCATTTATGTCATGTCCTCAACACAGGTTAACAAAAGTGAAAAAATCATCCAGTATAATTGAATTGTCATCTGAAATAAGGGCGTATTTCAAATTTCAAATTCCATCTTAATCGATCATGTAGAGTTTGTACAATTTAGCTTGCAAGGTTTGATCTACACTAACTATACGGCAAGGTAAATAAAAGCTTGTAAAAGATATCAATTAAAAGAATCCCGTGTCATACATTTTTTAGAGTGTGGTTAAGCCATAAGTTTTCAAGCAAGACGAGGGCGTTTACTAGTTTAAAACGGAAGTAAACATGAAAATACCTTCCTATAAAAAATTCTCCGCGTGTCGATGCTATTTTGAAATGTAAGGCGTGGGTTGTTTCAACCGAAGCGTGGGAGGGTTACTGGGTACACTTAAAAAAGAGTGGAAATACCAGAAACAATATTAGGGAAATGTTCTGTCGGAAATGATATGCATATTTTAGATAATATATGTTTGAGAAGTCGTATTGGATTTTTTGTTATCCATTCCAATATTATGAATGGGAAAGTAACTGTTTGTCTGTCCGTTACCTTTTCACGCTTCATTCTGTTGGGTTTCTATGTTGAAGTGGACTGTATTTTGCTGGTGGTTATTGTGGATGGAGCGCAAATGAAAGTCTTGAACTTCACAAACTCACTAAACAGCACTTTATTTGTATTTATTTTTATTTATATAATGTAAAAATGGCGTGGCACCCCGCACCGCACCGCAAGAGGAAGAAAAAATGTTTTAGTGTTGCCACACAAATAAGTTAAATAAAATTAAATGTTGGGGATACCAACATTTCAGTGAACCGATTCAAATGAAATTTAATATGGAGATTGATTGAGATCCCGGAAAATCCAAAGGATAGTTTTTATCCCAATAATACGTACCCTTTGAATCATTTTAACGGCATTTTGTCGTAATCAGACTCCCACGCGAGCGAAGCCGCAAGCAAAAACTAGAAAATATTCTAACAACTAATGAACTTTCTGACGAAATCATAAATGTACCTACTGTATTTTAAAGCATTAACCACTTTAAAAACCTATTACCCTACACTCCTCCTTTATTTTTTATTCTACTACTATACTACTATTATTCTACTACTTTACGATGTGTATTTATTAAGTTGTACCTTTGAACCTTAGATCATCTGCAATTCTAGATAATCAAAGGTGTGTACAGACTAGCACGTAAGTACACGCCATTATAAAGAGTGACGATGGTTATTCCCCGGTCTGAAGTACCGTGACCCAGACATGTTTATGTACTTAGCTACTGTACCTAAAACACGAATTATCCTTAGTTGCTTACAGCACTACTGAACATTTCTTAATATATATAATTCGAGTGTGAGTGTGTATGTCACTGAACTCCTCCTAAACGGCTTGACCGATTTGGTTGAAATTTTTTGTGTGTCTTCAGGTGGATCCGAGAATTATTTAGATTCACATTTGGACCCGGTAGGTGGCGTTGCTGTCGATATATCACCAAAACATTTTTTAACGACTGGACCGATTTGGATGAAATTTTTTGTGTGCGTTCAAGGGGATCTGGGAATGGTTTAGATTCACAATTGGACCCGATAGGTGGCGTTGCTGTCGATATATCACCAAAACATTTTTTAATTATAAAGCGGTACGAAGTACGCCGGGACAACTAGTACATTATACATCTTCACAACATATTCATGTGTACAATCCGCGATGAGTTAACATTAAAATCATATTACTGAACATTTCGACCTACTATGACAAGGTTCACCCATAAGAGGTAAAGAGGAAAACGTTTTATACTATAACGCTTATTTGGAAAACTCTACAAAACGCTTAAGGAAAATCGTCAGTGAGGTAACTACCGATAATTGGTTTACTAAATTTCTAGAGGGTTATAGGTATTCCTCCATTCCATAACTGGTCCACTGCTGGGATCGGGTCTCCTCGCCCAGTGAGAGGGAAACGCCATGGTCCACCACAGCCAAGAGCGGATCGTCAGAGTTCACACATCTTTAGGAACATTACGGAGAATCCGATGTTTTCCTTCACCGAAACAAGTGAATAATTTCTAATACGAATAATAAAATTGAAAATTTTCACTTCCAAATCCAAGCACAGAAATCGCTGGGCCCATGGTTTTTTTTTCTATGAAAATTATATATTATGTATGTATATATGTAATCGCCAAACAATCAGACGAGCCACTTTAAGTATTAAAATAACTACGATACTAGTACGAGTAGGTACCATCATGATCAAACAGGATGGCACAGAGACACAGCCTCATCTCTTGTTCAGCAGGATGTGCCACAAGGAAAGTAGGATTGATTGGACTGAAAATATAAGGGGATCCCCTTACACCCCAGTAGTTCCAAAGGGTAAAATATTATTCGATGTGGCGTATGGGACCTTATTATTAAATACACCATTTCATTAGGCACGCTCACAATAGGTAATAAATTAAAAATTTATGTCACCGTCGGTCTTCACAATTCTAAATGTCTCCTCAATGTCACTACGAACTACATAATTAGTAGTTATTAACTACAGTGTTTTCCAGAGTGGCTGCGCTACTTAGGTACAGTTATCTCCAATTACTCAGGTTTTTCATGATTGCTTTCTGCCTGTTGTTTGTAGCCAAGACATTATACCAAATCATTTGTCAAATTCAGAATACTGAACAAGATGTAGAATATTTATTAACAAAATAAACGAATGAAAGTCTGTAAGGGACAGACACACACTAGTGTATTCGTGAATTATATTTTTTGTTGCCACCACGTCGTTCATTATTCCTAAAATAGCGTTCCGCTCCCGCGATAACCCGCAGAGCCAAGTTCTGCTGCTGGGGAAGTCAGGTGTCAAACCGCTACTACGGGACTTCCGCAACGACACCCTACACGACCGATATACATACAATACTACGCGCGCATCAGCGCACCACATCATGCACTCTGCTCAGGTGCGGTGTTAGGGTTGGCACTTCCGAAAGATTTTTTAGTCAACATTATAGAAAATGTTAATTTTATGGTTAATATTTTTTTTTCAGTGGTTCAAACTAAGCATTCAACATAGCGATCAACTTATCTTACTTATCAAATTAATTAAAGTACTTATTTGTATAAGTCAATTCTCTTAGAGGCACAGGTAATTTGTTTTTTGAACTTGTAATTTTATTAACAACTAGTGGACCAGCCGTCGCTTCGCTTCGGGAAACAGGTCCCACGTTCGGAAAATTTTAGGCGTGATTCTTTAAACTTTCATTTAACTTTTTTATTCATTAACCGATTGAAATAAAACAAACTCTATGATAAGGGACGCTTATCACAATATATTAGTGAAAACCGCATCCAAATCGGTTAAGCTGTTTCTGAGATTAACGCGTACAAAACCACTTACAAACAGACAAAAATTCTAAAAATCATTACTTTGGGTTCTATTGCGTAAATAAAGACCCCCAGTAAAAGTGTTTCTTTTATATCTTCCATGTGCAGACAGCGATCAGTTACAGATTTATTATATTATGTACTTAATATCATGTCACTATTCACTAGAACCTCTATCTTAGCCAGCAAAAAAGCATAATTTTTGTAAACTAAAGCTATTGAAATTGAAAATATGTATATACAAAAGAATATTTGTCTGATAGTTAATAATTATATAATTTAATCTTCTTATTATCAAAATTCTCGTGTCAGAATGTTAGTTACCATACTCCTCCGAAACGTCTCGACCAATTCTCATGAAATTTTGTGTGCATATCGAGTACGTCTGAGAATCGGTCAACATCTATTTTTCATAACCCTAAGTGTTAAGGGTGTCTTGCGCTGAATTTTTTTTTCATTTTTTGGACAATTTTTTTATTGGTTATATTTTTATGGTGTGGTATAAAAAATACACACGAGTAATCCCAAATTTTCACTTCCCTACCGTCACGCGTCAAATTTAAATCGTGCTTTTTGTATTTTTGTATGAAAAATATATATGGCGGAACAACGTTCGCGGGGTCAGCTAGTATGTTCATAGATAAAATGTAATCAATACTTATCTGTACTCATACTTAAAAGTAAGTAATTAATTAATACATATAATTTATTATTGATGGCAACCCTATAAACAAAATTTATAATGTAAGGAAAACGTATCTATCGGGGATTTTCCCTCCGGCGATAAATTTGAATGTTACATTAATATTCTCCTACTAATCTGTATTTAATCGTTTATTCATACGTTTTAAATTAAGTAGGTATATGAGTATTTTAATTAACATTTAATAATACTAAAGTATATCTTATCGTTTTATTCTATATCTGATATCTTTCTCCATCGATTAAATACATGTAGCGAAACAAAAAAAACACTTTCATTTTTGATGGATTGAAGATAGCAACCCTTTCACTGCCGCCCGTGACAACCGTGACAAGCCCAGAATAAGACTCAAATCAGGACTAGGATGGTTAGTCCAGTTAATAGAGGGTAAAAGTAAGTCTTAAATGATCGACCGAGATAAATGACAGTGAGTGATTTCTTAAGCGCTTTGGTCCTTCGGATGGCATGGCAAAGTTGTAATAGTTTGACAGTGGTCGTTAAGCCATGTCGGAAGCCTTCGGGCGGCATGAAAACCTTCCGATACTTAGCTTGGCCACTAACCCCTTCACCAATCCGAACGCTGGCAGCGTGAGGGAGTGTGCGGCCTCCTTAATGATGAGAAACCCGTGCTTAGTAGTAGGCCACTAATGGGTTAAAGCCATATTTAAATTAACCCCCTGCGTCCTAAATTTCTGCGTACTAAATGAAAATCTTTGTGGCCGTTTCTGAGATTCAGATTTTATATATACAAGAATCGCTCGTTTAAAGGTTGATTGATAGCTATAATTGACAAGAATACACAATAATTCTATTATTAGATCTGTTTATACAAGTAGATGACCTATAATATCTTACACCGTATCTTTGCCAAGAGGAAATGTATCCACCGATATATCACTGATTAAATCGTGCGCCGGCATTTATAATGTATATATCTACTTAGATTATGAAAAATTAAAAATCAAGTCAGCTGCAATGGAACTATATGTAGGTATAAAGGTAATAATGCAACCATTCCTACAACGGGGTTGGGGGTTGGTAACCTTATAAAAATTTGTAGTCTGGATAATCATCTGGATATTAATATAGTCATGGGCTGCAGCGGAAGGGAGGAGGTACTGCATGCTCGTTTGGTATATTAAATCCATAAAAAAAATTATTTAAGATGAACCGTTACCAACTGGGAGTTTTCATTACCGCAATAAATCCTCAAACAATTACTTTTTAGTCTGGTAGTCTGAGAAACAGCTTAAACGATTTTAATGCAGTTTTCATATACCTGTCTTATAGTAAACTAGGGGTATCATAACATTTTAGTTTTATTTCAATCGGTTAAAAAAAGAAAATAAAAAATATTGGAAGTTTGCTTTTTAAATATAAATTACTACTAACGCCATCTAGCGTACAATAGCAATAACACTACATACATGATAATGACAAACTGGTACTAAAAAGCAACAATAATAAGTTTTACGAGGAATAAATCACTGTGTGGAACTGCAGGCTTGTTCATCATGTTCTAAAACATATCTGATGAACAGCTTCGATGGTAGACTACACGATGATATGAAGATGATAGACTAACCTGTAATTCTCGCAGACAGTGCCATCTACTCAGATATTATTGGTACTACATACATGTTCTTGGAATGGGTTGAAGTCTTACCACTTAATTTACAAAATTATGAATAAAAGATGAAGGTGGCACTCCATATACATAAGGGGTGAAAGAATTACATGTACATAGCCATATGGGTGATTGGGTGTCTATTGAAGGGCATTTTATAACTATTTCCCCTTTAGACTTTCTAAAGCATATTTTTTTCTATTGAAGTCTATAATAATATTTTAAAACTAAAATATTGGTTAAAACATGCATTATTCTTTGTTAAATGATTATAATAAGAATTTAACTCAAATAACTTTCAACTAAATTCAAATTCAGATCATTTTCGTCTTCGAACTTAAAGCTCACCTTACGAAAGTCAAAACCAACAAAACATGAACAATTTCAATAGTATTCCGTATTCATATTCAATTATACACTACATTTTACATTCAAATTATAACTGATTTTGAAATCAGTAGCTAATCATATAATTACGTGTCTAATTAAGTAATTATCTGGATAGACAATACTTACTTACTCTTGACTTATCTGCTTAACAAAAAAATATATTGTCATTTTTTCCACATAATACCTATCCTATACCTATTACTGTGTATTATTTCATAAAGAGATCTTATCTTTATTCAACGAAACAGTCATCAAGTATACGCCAAGTAGAGTTGGCCGAGAAAGGCATAAGACCCTACTTATCATGGGATTTTTTCAGTTAAGTACACGCCCTGTCAATTTGTCATCAAAAATACTTTTTCTTTAAAAAAAGTTTTATCTATCTATATCCTATTAATATTATAAATGCGAAAGTTTGTATGGATGTATGAATGTTTGTGGCTCTTTCACGCAAAAACTACCGAATGAATTTTGATGAAACTTTACAATAATATAGCTTACACATCAGAATAATACATAGGATATAAATTATAAAGATATACTGTGAATTATCCAAAATATATAACTACATCTTTGCAAACCGAAGAAATAAGTTTCCCGAAGCGAAGCGAGGGCGGGTCGCTAGTGTATATATAAATTTATGAATATAATCATTTACGTCCAAACAAGAGGCCGATAACAAAATTAATAAACGTGTCAACTACAGGAAAAAAACACTTGTCACTAAATTAGTCTCATTAAAAGATAGTAAATACTGATAAAAGGATTAAAATACCGTCTCCGCTAGATAGATTTGAATAATTTAAAGTGGAGATCGTGTCTCTACAGATATCTTATCTTATATCTAGTGCTGGACACGAGCGATACTTAAGTAGATAGGTACATAAATGTCCAGGCAAAGTTATCGACACTTGAGATCCTTGGCTTCAAATCGTGCGTCAGGATTTTCAAAATAATACCCCCGTTTTACTTATACCCCCTTTATATAATTTATAATTAACTATTTATATTTTAATACGTTATGCAATACTTTGTGTCCCTTTTTACAAAAAATATTTGGACGAAGGAGTATGAAATTTGGCTGTTTAAGTTTATATGAAGCAGTGTAGAAAGCTAATCTTTTTACATAATAATACATTATAAATACATTAAAATGATAAATAAAATATTACTTATACATGCGATCAATACAACGATCGGTTTAACGATTGGTTAAATTAAGAAACTGGACAATATAATAATGGCTATTGCTGCAGCATTAGATAAGTGATTCTGATTCGTGTTGTTTTTGAACGATTTGTCTGATTGAGGTCAAACTCGTTTTGAACAAAACATATTTGCACTGTCGATGACGAGACGATAGTTCATTTCCAAGAATGTAGAATTCTAGATGTAAGAATCGTAGGTGGCGCTGTAGTCCATTAATTAACAAATAACTATATTTTTTAACTGTAATTATTCTTATTAAAACATATTACAGTACTATGTACATAGTACTATAACACATTACACAATTAAACATATTACATTACACATATTTCACCACGAAAGGCAGACACAGGAATAAAAATTGTATCATTCATTCTTCTTGTCGACTTTGTATCATTAAAATTATTATACTTACTAGCTGACCCAGTGAGTTTTTCATGACATTGATGTATTATAGAACGTATTTGATAATTTCATCTCACTGGTTACGAGGTAGCGTGGCCGAGCGGTCTAAGGCGCTGGTTTAAGGCACCAGTCTCTTCGGAGGCGTGGGTTCGAATCCCACCGCTGCCAATGCTTTTTATTTGTTTTTTTTGTTTACTGATAAATTTTAATAAAAATTGACATGCATATATTTTTTTAAACTATTTTAAAAGTTGTTAACCTGTATAAAAATATTTCATTTTGTACCTTTTTTCTTTTATTGTGGTTTTTAACCATAATAAGTTAAATTTAAATTTTCATTAATTGTCATTTAAATCGTCATTTAGTTAGGTATTAATTAATAAAACGTTAGCGTTTTTCTAATTAACATAAATATATAATCATTAAACTGTCCTACTTTCTTGAACATCTACATTATATAAACTATATATTTTAAATATAATATAAAAATCTAATTATCAAATGGATTACATAACGATTATTTGAGAAAAAATGTATGATTTTTGTATGCCTTGCTATTTAGGTGTTTTCTAATTTGTTGTAAATCAAAATTCGTACACTTATGGTATGCGTCCCTGATCCACCAAAATCCTACCTAAAAAAGTGTACCTAAATACCAAATTTTACAATTTTCCTCCTTCAGTAGATTTCATAAAAATACCTACTTATGTAACTGACGGACGAAATAGCAGGGACTCCAGTGATTTAGTCCAATTAGAACCTTAAAATAAAATGTTTTGACATATCACATACCTATACCAAACACATACTCAATGCAATGTATGTACATATATATGAGGCCCAGAACATTTTATACGCCATTTTTGAACGATAAAAATATTTATTTCACAATATTATACGATGGCAACAAACATTTCAGATGGAAACGGGTACTCACGATTTTGAATCGTTATACCATTATTTCGACCCAGTTGCATGTCTCACCGTGACCAAGATCGATGCAACTCGGTGGAAATAACGGTATAACAATTATAAATCGTGAGTACCTACGATTAGTATCCGTTTAGTTTAAAATTAGTAGGCAATATAACTCCAATACAAAATAAATAATAACTATAATTTGATCAACTTTAATTTCTATGCCTGTTTGTATAATATACCTATACGATGCCCATTATACTTATTTCGATGACGTCAATCAATTGTGTCTGTAACAGAAGCGTAACTTATATACTTGATATAAGTTACGCTTCTGTTATCAAAACCATAACAAAAGCATGCATTCAAAATGAAGCCAGCATTTAAAATAAAATGACGTAAATCACATTAGCTATAGCATCTTTTCGCCGTACTGAGGTGCTGGAATACTGAACCTAGTCCCATGCCGTGATGGGGAAGATCTCGGTATCGTAAGATGACACAGGCCGGTCTCTGCTTGGTAGGATCCTACCTGTAGGACTGTAGGTCTCTAGGACCCTGTAGGACTAAAGCCCGACTGACTTGATTCGATTCAACCATTAAAAGACATGTCGTGATCCGACTGGGAGCTTCAGAGTCAGTAATTTCTTTGGCAAAAAATAACAACTAACTCAGTATTTAGTATGTTATACAAAAAATAGGCATAATACTTTTGTATTACTACTTTTTAGTAGTTTTTTGGGTGTTCACGTTTTGAAGATTTTTCTTATATTTTTAAATGATAATAGATAATTAAGCTATAAGATGACTTTTTGATGACATTTTATACGAAAAATAAGCTGAAATGTCTCGTCTAGAATCTTTAAAACGTGGACTCCCAAAAAACTAATATTACTATTATAATTATAACTAATATTACTATGGGTGCGATTTGTTTTTGGAACGAAGTTCCTTATCGCGCATTGTGAAAGGGGGCTAGACGGAAAAAATTCTTACGAAAAGTTGTCACGACACTTTTTGCTATAGTAAGCTATTGTAAGCTGTGCGGCGTCGCATGTTTCTCTGTCTGTCTGTCTGTCTCTCTCTCTCTTATAGAACTTCGTTCCATCCGGGTGTCCCTTGACACCTCTCAAGTTTTTTTTTTATAGCTCGAAGGGCTGACGTAAAAGCAGACGAGCCACCTGATGGTAAGTGTAAATAACCTACAAATGGTCACAGTCACCAGTGGACCACAGTTACACCATACGCACCACCGATACGTGGCCAGGTTAGATCGAAGAAGAAAGGAATGTACTGGTTCCCAAACTCGAACACAACAAGTCGTTTAGCGACTGACTCAGACAGGATGGTAACTAGCCAATCGAGCTTCACGGAAAGATAATAATACCCGTATATGAATAACGTAACGTAACGTAACGTAACGTAATATGAATAACGTAACAATAATATAGTCCATACGAGATGTCCTATTAACAAATAGGATGGGGGCGGTATCAGCTGCTTCTTACGATACCCTGGCTCCTTGGGGTTGGAGTTTGTATTTCAGGCCTTCTCTTATGTTATTATTGTAGATAAAATCATTAATAAATCAATATGTGTTAAAACTGTAATCATATTACAGAAAATTATGGTTAGAAAAAATCCAGGTGGTGCTTAAACTTGAGAAAAGCGCCATCTATTGGATCCTAACATTGTTGTGAACCATCGTCAAGTCAAGTAATAGATTATGTATTGTGTACCTGTTACAATACCGCTCAAAACACCTAACAATATATACCTATCTAGCAAAATCCTACAAAAAACGTCCTGCTACTTTGTTTTGTACAAATGGATGTAAGTACTCCTAACATTGACTTATTTAGTAATAATAAGTCAATGACTCCTAATATAAAAATTAGACTTTGTCAAAATTAGGAGATATGAGACATCATGTGACTTTTTTAGTTTGAAATATAGCTTTAATAAATTTATTTATATGTTACATACATAGGTATAGAAAAAGCAAGGTAGGCTTCCCGAAGCAAAACGAGAACATGTAGAAATAATACATAAGTAGGTAATCATAATTTGCAGATTTGTCATTGCAAAAGACCTAGATACACAGTTTTAAAGACATCTTTATGTGCAATATCATCAACGTACTTGAGTACTTACATCATATTTCAAAGACTTGCAATACGTAGATATTGCCAACCGTAGACAGAGAAGGCTATAGACAAGATAGATATATAGAAGGAAAGATAAAATATATAAGTAGACGGATATAGCGAGAGTAGCCAACTTGAGATAGCACGAGAGAGTACAATTGTATGTGGTAAAAGATAAATTCGAACTTTCCTTGAAAACTCCGGCACGCCAAGTGAGACAAAACATAGTATACCTCTGTCTCGTACTTGGATTTAATGATGAACAAAGATATGCTTGCCAGTCTATAGGACAAAATATCAGGATAACTTGATTCGATAGTTCTTATCAGGTAATACTCGTAAATCCTGCAATTCAAAATGTAAAGTTCTTTTTATTCGAATGATCAGTTATTTATTTATCAACGCTATGCATCCACTTAGAATAATAACACTATAGAAAGATCGTCTTCATACAAACGCTCTGTCTAAAGTGAAGCACTAAACTGAAACTTTCCCGAAAGCGGGGAATGATTCGGCAGCGGATAATCATATGTTTTTAGCAATGATACATCAATAGCTTTTCAGATATTTTGTGACACAATTTAACTGGATAAATCGTCATAATCCTTTTTTTTCGCGAGACACGTTTGGCGTGCGTTGACATGAGCTGCCCGGTGTTCGGAGCCATTTTTGGCTCCAAATAAGGTGCTTCAAAACGGCCGCGCGGACTTCGTTACTATAGTGTAATTATTCTAAGTGCGTCCAATAAATTGGTAATAATATCACTCACACATTACGTCATTCATTCGTAATTTTTATGTCTCTGTTCTTCAAAACAATATACTTTGCCACATTTTTCGATATTAATTCTTAGCAGATTCCACGCATATATTTGAATATTAGTGATCTGATTATTTAAATGATGCAGTGCTATCCTTTCGGCACGTGTTCGGCTTGAGATCACGCATAGCAATTAGGTAGGACGGTAGGCACCAATAACAATATATTGACATTTTCAAATACAAAAATTATGCAAATTATTATCATACACTATTGGCCGAAGCTTATTATTAAAGTAAGTATAGTACACTATTTGAAGCGCTCATAGCTCGATGTTTCTGTTCAATCCATCATTCTGAGGGCACATCAAGTTGTCGGTCGCGGATGTTACTGTTAGAAAGCACGTGCCATGTCGGAGGCCTTCACGTGGTATAAAAACTTCCGACAGCCTGACCTCTAACCTTGGCCTCTAACCCCGCCATCTATTCACATTGGAGCAGCATGGCGCATGGTACCATATCATCTGTCTCCTAATTTATAAGGAGACATATTTTAAACTTTGAGTCACTATGCGATATAGCCATTGACTTATTATTACTTAATAAGTCAATGCATATAGCCATCGATTATGATATTTTTTTCATAGCCTCACACTTGGATTCCCTGTGTCGTGGGTGCCATGGACAACACAAGACAAAAACACACACCCCGACGCAGAATAGAAATTTAAAATTATCTCTGTTTACAAATAAATGTATTTAACGTACGATAAATAATCTATAACGAGGTCTAATTCGGAGACCTTAAGCTACCACTGTTCCTTACATTTTAATTAAGCTATTCGAAATTTCCGCCCTCAAGACAAACCGCAATTATAATTTATGCGGATGTGCTTAGTAATTTAAATTTATATAACTAGAGAGAATTATTACAGCGCATTGCAATTGCTGAAGACGTCGACGGATTTACGAGCTGTTAGAATTGCCGCACTGGAAATAACCCTCGAAATGCCTTTACCGTAACTAAAAAAATGACAATACATATTATTATTTAATCTGTGGTACTAGTCTATACCTAAAGCGTTGCTTTCGTGCTTCTAGCAAGCAAAATAATTTTTAGACTAAACTGCTCTATTACACCCAAAAAACGAAAATTGTATGGCACTTTCTTGGTTAACCTGTGATATGGCAATAAAAAATGGATTTTTCTAAATATATGAATAGATACCTAGTATTAGTAGTACTTATTAGGTAGTATTAAGTAGAAGTATGACTCTGTATCCTGTTTTTATCCAAAGCTTCGACTCCTTTTTGAAAAACGAGGAAGAATGAAGGAAGAAAATTGTCGTTGTCGTATTTAAACATATTTTACAATAGCATAAGGACATAACTGTTGTTATTAATTACTTATCCCATAATAAAAGTTACTAGAGTTACGTATTAGGTAGTTATTATTTATTATGATGATTAACGCAATGTTGGAAATATATTTTTGTTTTGCCAATTAAAATTCCAAATCAGTTCAGTTTCCATATTTTCCTGTCCATAATTGAATTACCTAATATAGTAACTTATGCAGACATATATTATATCTACCGACCGTTCATGTGTCGATGTATTATTTTCCTCGATGATACCAAACACTAAAACGACTTAATAACAAAATACCATTCAACTACTTACATAATCCACATAAACATCAAACATTTGCAAAAAATTGTCCTAAAGAGAAAAAAGACATTAAATTTTGAAAATTTACGATATTTTACTTTACGCCATTAGATTTATCCTAATTTAAAATTCTAAAAAGTTAAATATTTGTTTAATGCTGAAATACGCTCTAATTACAATACTCACCTTCATGACGAGCCCTATTGTTTGTTAATTTTCATTAATACTTGCGTATTAATTAAAGAAATTGTAAAATTGCAACTAATTGCAATTCTTCATGCAGACATTGTTAGTTGTTATTAATGTTATAAAAAAATTAATCTGGAACTATGTACAACATGCTTACGAAGCATGCGTATTCAAAGCATTAAATTTAGAATTCTTTTTTCAAATAAAAAATAATTCGGTCAAAAAATTTACTTAGGAACTTGGAAAAAATGAATATTACTAGTATTTATAAATAACATAATCAAAGGTCACTGAGGAGTCGTCCACCTATTAAACCTTAATAGACCAACAGCACATTGCAATTGCCCCACGTGGTATTAGACAGTAGTGCACGCAGAAGCTTTCATTGATTGTTCCGGGAAAAAACCCAAACAAATTCGCGGACAATTCCAAACGCAAAATCAAGAAATTTATGCAAAATTTGGAATAAAATTTCTACACACAACATCCACTACACATTTCTATACAAAGCACAATCCGGAAATGCATTCCACCGGTTAAAATAAAAATAAAACCATAACACTAAAAACAAACTACGCGATCTAAGTCACTATTCCACCACGATTTTACGCACTCACCATCACATGGCTGAAATTAATACTTTCGTCCGCGCTGTACGAAAGCTGACGTCAAACTGGCGTCCGTCTATGAATTTTGAAGATGCAGACGTTCGATTTTTGAAAACAGCTGAGTCTAGCGTAGCTTGACCTACCCCCGATACTTTCCCTTACATTTCCACGAGTAGCGGGGCAAGGCACAGGGTTCTAACTGAAGTAGGCAAAACGATTGGCCTTTAACACAGAGGTCACTGTCGGGTTTGGAATTACAGAAAAAATATAACCTTTCAGATTAAAACAAAACAAAAATATCTCAACTGTTGCGATATTTAGAAAACACTTCAGTTTTACTGAATTTGCGTAATATTTTGCAATTATTTCCGAGGCTCGGACGCCATTTTCAATAGTTCATACTGTAGAGTTTTGTGCGCATGCGTCAAATAAAGGGTAAGGGGGTGACGGCGTGTGGAAATTGAATGAACCTCGGCCAGTCTCGTTAAAATATTACTGATTGTAGAAATCGTTTACGAACTTTATCGGTAACAAATTCCATTCAAAGCGATTAAAGATCAGATGCGTCGTATGCGGTTACAACCGCGGCTGTGACATTGAGAAAATTGAATCTCATATTAGCATCCTTAGATTTATGGATGGAAAGAGATGGAGCTTAAATAATGATATGTATTCCGTCAATTCCGTTCTGTCACAGAAAATCACTGTTAATAGAATGAGCCATCCGAATTCCGTTAAAAATGTTTTTGTTGGTTAGGGACAATTTATTGGGACTATTTTAGGGACATTACACGCCGCAAAGTGCCTTATACTTTATTAGTGGTATTCATATTGTCTGTTAAATTCGTCAAGCTTACAAAAATGTATTAACTAAACTGATATAATTGCCTTTCTACCACTATTCTTAAAATCAGCTGTTAAATGTTTAGCGTGTTTGTGTTATACTGTTCAGGAGACAGTTAACAAACAGGTTAATCGAAACTTTTCGGAAAAGCTTCCGATTTTGCATCTATGGGCAGACTGACCACTAACTATAAGGGGCCCTGCACATTTTCTGATAGTACAAAATAAACAGATGTTCCTATATTAACAACTAGCGACCCGCCCTCGCTTCGCTTCGGGAAACTTATTATCAAGTGCTTAAATATAAAGTTTCATGGTTCTTTAAGAGATGGCGCTAGGCGTTCTTATTCTTTAAGTTAGGAAGGTTCACCCCTAGATGGCGCTGTGCTTAAAACCCGAAGAAATCCCATACAAACTTTCAACCTTTATTTCAACCTCTTCATCCCTTTTTGTCGCAATAAAAGGTAGCCTATGTCCTTTCTCAGGGTCTAAAGATTGTCTGTGTCAAATTTCACCAAAATCGGTTAAGAGGTTTAAGCGGGAAAGCGACACAGACAGACAGACAGACAGACAGACAGACAGAGTTACTTTCGCATTTATAATATTAGTAGGGATTATGTAAGCTCCATCTATTAATACTCTCAAATCTTTGAAAGCTTCTATCGCTCTACGCGTGCACATGTGTGTGTGTGATCGAGAATAGACCGACAATTATAATTCTGCGTTTCAGATGCAATGACTGTAATAACGCAATGCTAATATTCAATTTTCCCTTTGATCAGTTAGTTCTGCTCATCTAGAATAGAATTTAATAAGTCTTTCTATTAATTTGAACCGCGAACGATTAAAAAAGACATTAAGATGATCAACAGCGTCCATGCACCTTCATCACGTAATGTTCGTTATGCCAATACTTGGTCTAAAATACGTTAAAATGTTCCATGGCTTTTAGTCAGGTATATTGAGAACTATCTATTAGAGGGTTACTCAAAATCATGCCAGCAAATCAACAGGATTTGCAATACATATAATTCAGCACATGCTCATTATGAACTGATATAATTTCAGCGCCTTTCATTTTGAACTGATATAATTCAGCGCATTTTATTTTTAGGGGGATATAATTCAGCACCTCTCATTTATGACAAAACCTCAAACATTTAGCTATTGCTAGTTTTTCATTCTCCAAATAGTGGTTTGCACTTGTTTTAAAATTTCAATAGGGGTTCGAGAAGCTAAAGTTTGAGGAGCCCTGACCTACAGAAGTTCAGTTGAGAAAAAACAGGACGAATAAAAGAAATAACCTAATACCTTTGATCAGTTTATTCAGATCTATACACAACAGCAAATATTATGATTACATGAATATAACAATATTTATAGCAAGTGATTTCATATTCGAAAGAATTGTTTTAGTTATCTGTTACAACTTAGTAAATTGTTTAGTTTCCGGTGTGTTTTTATATCTAAAATAAAATCCCCGGTTCAAAATATTTATGTTGATGCCTAAACGATGGTGAAAATTAAATATAATAATTATGGTGTCAGTATACAATTGAAGCAAGAGAAAAAGATGGCCCAAGAACATTCTCCATTGACTTTTGTTTCATTTTTTACGCATTAGATTAGTAACATTTACTTATAATAATCACTCAATTGTGTATGTCCACGGTACCCGAAACTCACGGCAATATAGTTACTCTGAAGCCCTGTGGTTACCACCTGGTTTTGCTTGCGAATTGAGTAGGTCCGGGTTCGTTTTCCGACATGGGTGTTTTATTTGTGTCTATGCCATTCGCTACAATAAGAATCATAGTTTAGTCTAAGAGATTTTATGTATTTGTTAAGTATATTATATTCTAGAAGGATTGTTAACTAGTGTACAAAAATATGTAGATAAAAAATAATTTGTGCTAAAAAAATACAAAAAATTAGCACAATAACATGATTGATAATATAAAAAGTGCTGCTGAGTTCCTCAAAAACATTCCAGTCGTCTAATTTAGGATTAATCAAAATTCTTACTCTATGGTTCAGTAATTTACTCGTACATTACATACCTTACGAAGACGATAAACCTCAAAACGTATAAAACATCAAGCATTCAGGGCTGGCAGTAAAGCACATAAGTCAAAAAGTCGTACTTTTCAGGAAGAACAACAAAAAATTAAAAGTTAAATGTTTATTAATTAAGTTTGTATTATTTGAGGTGTTCTAAATGAATACCATTTACAGATTTACAGTCATAATTAAGTACAATGGTAATGAAAAGCTGTTTCTTTTTATTGATTTAAGGCAGCAAACGAGCATGCAGCACCACCTTCCGCTGCCGCCCAAGACAACTGTAACCGACTTAGAACAAGACTCATATGGGGAGTGGGATAGTTAGTCCGGTTAGGTGACGGTGTTAGAACATTAGTTGGTTAGTTTGTAAGTATGAGGACTGTGAATGTTAGTCCTGTTGGTTATTGTTAGTAATAGTCCAGTTATTAAATGTTATGAATCTCGGGCTACGTGGCTTATGTCAATTTTAATTTAATTTTATTGTAACCTTCATAATTTTAATTTAATGTATTAATTTTAATGTGTTAAATGTACCTATTAATTAGTAGAATAGGTAAACGTAATGAGTATGTTTCCCGAAGTGAAGGGAGGGTGGGTTCCTTTGTTAACGATAAATAAATAAATAAATAAATAAATAAAAGTACCTACACACCCCAGGCCTCAGACACGAACTGTATCCTACAATATGCGACAATTAGATGACGAGTTCAACAATTATTCTCATTATTCTGATACTCACACTCAGCTGCAGACCTGCTACTATTATACGAGAATAATTATATTAGTCTGTCCTTGTTCGACCCCTTACAGACGGTCAAAAACCCCTGAATTTTGAAGAGACGGGGATTCGCAATAACAACCCTATGTCTACAACAGGGGAGAAGTCGTTCGATGAATAGCGTGTAGCGTAGCGTAGCGTGTAGATCTTTTGTTATTCCCTTACTGGGTTTTAAAGCCTATTTAATAAATACAGTAATGTATTTCAACCCGCTAACTGTCTGGTAGGTAATACATCAAAAATCACATTGAATTAACAATTAAGAAAAATAAGGCACATATTTTTGTTTAGAATTGGTACTGAGCAGAGAACTTGGTACTGAGTAAGTACGACAATTTTAAAGAACAGAATATTTAAAGAAGAGAAGAATGAGGCATCTATTTTTATCTATACACTTTTAAACACTTTTGAAGTGAAAACTTCTTTAGCATCGTTGTGATTTGGAAGTCGATGGAACGGAAATGACGTGAAAAAGCGACAGTAAAAAGAGACAGACACATTTTAACGTGGGAGAAAATGAGATAGGAAGCATTATCTGATTGCGTGCTCCAAAGTCGGGGTCCTAAGACCAATACCCTTTACGGCAAAATGGCGGCTTAGGTACGTAAGCAAAGCAAAACATCAATATTTGGACTGACAGTATTCGTTTTGTTGAAGTTTCACTTCTACCACGTGAATTGCACACATCTTGATTTTAGTTACACCTCGTAGATAGTTCTACTACACTATATTTTGTGGTTCTAATACTTCTAATATCCTTAAGCAAAACGGACCGTTTTCCGAATATAGGTACCGGGCATAAATAAACCTTGGTATGAACTTTGCTTCTTTCGTTTGATGGTATCGTTCGTTGGTTTGGTGGTTTGGTTTAGTTCCGCTTTGGCCTAGCGCACGACCAGTTGGCCAATCAAAAGTACCTACTTATTCAATACTTTAACGCCAACGAAATGGACAAAGAAAAAACGAGTACTCGAACGTCGTAAACAATTTCCTAACATCAAACAAATCTCATAGATAATGTTATGATTCTTGACCTACTTAGGTACTTACTTACTGTTGGAGCACTCACTCAATTGGTTGCGTAAACACTAATGAAAGGCAATTTTGTACCGTGAAGGTTTGCTAACCGCAAATTAACGGAGAAACTTAAAAAGCCCGCAAAGTGCAATGTAAGTACAATGCGACCCAGTATTATTGTGGCGACATCGCAGATCACACAGTGACGTCACCTCAAACCTGAATCACGCTATCGAAGTTTTCTACATCGCTCGCATATATGTACATACATACTTAATGTATAATATAAAAGTTCCGAACGTGGGCAATTGGAGCTCAGCCGCTTCCCAGTCATACTCACCTTGCCTGGTAGGAGATCTGCCTTACTTTCTATGGCATAAACCTTTTGAGTGCCCTGACTACCACCTATCACTCTCTTGCTTTAGGCGGCCGCTAAACGACTTGTCATTTTCCGGCTGTGTGCATGGCTTGCTTTCTTTCTTGTCTCTTCTTTCCACCAGGGGCGGCTTTACCTATAGTGCAGGAGGTGCGGTGCACTCGGGCGCCGGGATTCAGGGGGCGAAAGGCGCTCGCGACACCTCGACCTAATCTATTTCGACCACGCATTTTGATATAACAGGGCGCCTGAAGGCTATAGACTACGAATAAACATTTCTCTGTTTAATATATTGTAACAACGTGTGTGCAATTCACACGTCATCATCATCATCATCATCATCACAACCCATAACTGTCCCACTGCTGGGCTCGGGTCTCCTCTCACAGTGTGAAGGGTATAGGCCATAGTCCACCACGCTGGCCAAGTGCGGATTGGTGGACTTCACACATGCACCTTTGAGAACATTATGGAGAACTCTCAGGTGTGCAGGTTTCCTCACGATGTTTTCCTTCACCGAAGCAAGTGATAATTAAATTTTTAATACGCACATAATTTTTGAAAATTAGTGGTGCGTGCGGGGTTTGAACCCGGAACCTGCGGTTCGGCAGTCCAACGTTCAACCACACCGCTAGCTATCATTGCTTATCACCACACGTGCTAGAAGTGAAAACGAAAAGAAAAAACGAATACTGTCAGTCCAAAAGGATGCTTTGCTTTGCTTACGTCTGCCGCCATTTTGCCGATGCTTCCTAGCTCATTTTCTCCCCCGTTAAAATGTGTCCGTCTCCTTTTCGTTTCATTTCATCTTATTCCAAATCACAACGATACTATAGAAGTTTTCACTTCAAAAATAAACCGACAAAAAAGCAGTCGATCCACCTGTTAGAAGCAGTCACTAGTCGCTACCACCAAGAAACGCACTATGTCAGGAGGACGTTGCCGGACTTAGAACGGGGATCGGTGAATTTGCTTTTCGGTTATCGGTTAATTATGACTACGACGGGCTCATCAAGCTTGCGACGACGAAACTTGCAGTCTTGTGTCAAGTCACCGTTACATTTAGTAAACAAGGCATCACCAACGCGTTGCGAACTGAAAAGGAAGCGGGGACTGAAAGTGTATAATCTATGCTACTGAGCGCAGCAACAACCTCCATCTAGAGGGGTTTGGAATAGACAGCCTGTCGCCATACCAGCCTTGACCTATACACCAGGAGTTGGGGAGTTCGTCTTGACACAAAATTGATGAAACCCTTTACTGATACAAAATGATGTGATAATAATAAGATATTATGATGATGATGATAAGATTTTATGCTGCTATAATTTTTTTGGTCTGAGTTTATTAGTACTATAATCATTGCTACTTGACCTGGCGAAAGCGAAGTCAAATTCAGTTTTATAGTTTCTTATCAGCCACGAGATGGCAGTACAATATAATTTCTGCGTCGGTACTACTATTGGTTTACTACATCCTGAGACTACATCAATAGCTCGACCATTACAGCTTACATTATTTTATAAAATTTGACCTAACTACATACAAATTATATACAAATACAAAATGTTAAATTCTTTGAAAAGATGGCTGGCTATTTAAAATGAAGTGTTGCCATTACAAAATATGGTATGTACCTAAGTATTTTTTAGGTACATGCAATGTTAAAAATAGGGAGCATAACACTTAATATCAAACTAAAAGATTAATATTCAATAAAATATTTTATACTTTTATTTTGTTCTGTGAATATAACAGAATAAATGTGATTTTAATAGAAACAATGAATTTGAATTGTCAGTGACAATTGTGTCATTTGTCACAAACATGTCAAATTCCAGAATGGCAAATTCCCGCAAATTGTCAACAGTCAACGGCAACGGCTATAACTTTTCGAACAATTTCAAACTCCGGCCAGCAAGATAATAATTTTTTTATAGCTGGGGACAAATATTACAAAAATGGATTTTAAAAATCCACAAACAAATCCTAACAACCGTAAGTACACATTTATTTTATTCTCTAAATAAGTAAACAGTGTCGAAGCTATGAAAATTACATGTGCTATTTGATTTTACCACAGGGTTTTTAAAGCTGTCGTTAAAGAAAAATAAGGTAATCTCACAAAAAGAAACGAGGAAAGCAAATCAATGTTCTGATGTCATTGTTCTCGATGAGTCTTTTGATAGATTACGAATGGAGTTCTATGGGCATAAAAACGTAAGTAATTTAAAGCTTGTCTAACGTCAATATTGCAAACTGTTATTTTCCCATATTTCACAAGGCTTGCTTCAACCCATAAATCGCCCACTACTGAGCACGGGTCTCTCCTCACATCTGAGGAGGCCTAGCCTAGAGCATACTCCACCACGCTGCTCCAGTGCGGATTGGTGGAGGGGTTAGTGGCCAACCCAAGTGTCGGAAGTTTATATGCCGCGCGAAGGCATCATGGCTTAATGGTGGCTACCAATTGGTAACCACCGAGACCGATGACTTTACGTGCCCTCCGAAGCACGCAAGCGCCCAAGAAATTTGTCCACTAGCAGTCAACCATCCAACTACCGACCTACCACTTAAGATCGGCGCAAGCCGCCGGAGTATGAGCTTCCACATTACATATTACACATAAAATAATTAAAATAAACGCACATACTCACATCACAGACATTTATAATCCAAGTATATAAGTGTATGTGTCACATATTTGTCTGCCCAGTTAAGCCCAGGACCATCACTTCGCTGCACCACTTACGAGGCTATGAAGTCATCTAGTTTTTCAATAAGGAGTTGTCACTCCTAGTCTTTAAATTCTTTTTTATTCCAGGTCCAACTATCACCAAAGATAAATTCCCCCATAGTTATAAACGATTCATGTGATTTTACCCATGAAGATGATGTACCAAAATTTGGTACCAGCCATCCAACACCCAGTAAAGCAGGAAATGTAAGTATTACCAACTTTTATATCATCAAAACCTTTTGTGCTTCCAATCAGTGATGGACAAACTTAGACCATGGATTACGATTGTAACTGGAGGTGCAGAAATACCTTTGATACAGTTAAGAGTCATTAGTGTAACTTTTTCTACCAGCCAAGCCAAGTGTTGCTGTGAATGTGCTGGAAGCAAAAAATGGTGGTTATCCTTTCTGTGAATCAAAACACATTTCCTTGCATTTAGCAGGAAGACCTATTGTATAACTCATTGGGCCTTCAGTTTAAAGGTCTACAGGTGTCATCTGCAGATAAGCATTTGATAACAAACATCAAATAACTTATGAATTGCATTATTAGTTATGATGTTACCGAAATAAATCATATTTTTACATTCCTTCAGGTTTCGTTGAACACAACAAATGAAAAACTTTTATCACCTAAAGAGAACAAAAGTTCAAGACCGAGTTTTGGGGGATGGTCCCCAGCCCAGAGTATAATATGCGCTACCCCAAAATATGAAACAGTGCCATCCACTCCAAATGACATAGCAAACGAGTCTTTAGAACAATGCTCTATGAAGAAAATAGAACAGTCACATAAGAAACTGCTCAGTGATTTATATGGTGACAAGTGGAAGACAATTCCAACATTATTTAAATCTGTATCCCATAACCACGACAGCTTAAACGGAGTGTCAAAAAAGTTACAATTTAACGATGATGATGATGAAAGTGACAAAGAAAATATTAGACATCAATTGGCACGAAATAAAGAGCTTTATTTGACAAGTTCAGAAAGAAAATTTTTACCAAATAGTGACACGCTGTTTGACAACTTGTGTAACACCGAAAAGAAATCTAAAAAGAAATTGTACACAGAGAAAATACCGAACACACCGGAACCAAAGAAGTTAAGAAATAAAAGTCTTAATAGCACAAAGAAAAAAACAAAAGGTCTAACAATAACTGAAATGGTTAATGAGCGGATCAGTAAACTAACAAATGATGTTGATACACTGGTGGCCAAAGTCAATGACGTCACAGTTACCCCAGCACGTGATGTGATCAAAAGGTTGAGCTTTCTTGGATCTTTAGCAGGTATTACCCAGTACTTACTCTAATCACAATTATTTTTCCACATTATCCTCTTTGGATTGTTAAGCCAACTCAGAGGCCTTCGGCATAAAAACTGTCACGTGGGTTGGCCACTCACTCCTCCACCAATCTGCACTGGAGCAGCATGATGGTGTATGCTCTAGGCCTCCTCAGTAATGAGAGACCTGTGCTCAATAGTGGGCTATTAATGGGTTGAAGCTAACTTTTTTTCTGCTTTCTTTTACTTGATCAGCAACATATTGATTTGGCCTTTGGTGTCACTTTTGTCCACAGGCGACGGTCAAAACTGAGCTTTAGGTGGCTTGTCTGTGTGTTTGTTGGCTATTTATTATAAATGAAAAAATATATATATTTTTTATATTAGCTTACAGATAAATTATAGGTGGTAAATAGGTGGTAAATACCAGATATATAGATTCCCATATCACAACTCTAGATGATACCAATTTAACTTTAGTTTACAATGTTTTAACTTGATTTAATTGAAAATAATATTACGTTACAGATAATGTACCTTCATGGAGATGTCACATAGAAGCAATACAGTATATAGACAACTATAAAACCTTACGAGAGCAACTGTCCCGGCGGCTTTTCAAGGAGTACAATAAGGAAGTATTCAAGGACAGTCTGGATGCTGATATGCCTATAATTTGGGATACTAAGTTAAGAAGTACCGCTGGGTACGTACAAAAACTGATTTCAAATTTTTTTAAACGCATTCTGAATAAAAATATTACTATTTAAATTTTAAGCATACAATGCTCATGACGTACATGTGGCCATGTCTGCAAAGCGAGGGGACCCGGATTAGATTCCCGATTGATGTCAGCCTTAACACAACATTCATGGAAAAATAAAAAACATACATCCATCCAGAAACTAAAATTACCATAGTTATTTGGTAATATATTTAAATTAAAAATGGTTAATTATTTTTTCAACCTTCTGCTGAAAAACATGACATGTTTTAATTTAATAATAAAAAAATATTTGTGAAATGTATGATAATGTGATGATAACGTCAATTTACTAACATTCTTATCATCATCTTTTAACCGGCCAAACCACTCATGAACCGATTTTATTTTTATTTTAGTATAGTCCTGTATCGATCAGTTGTCATAGGCGGCAGCGGAAGGGTGGTGCTGCATGCTCGTTAACAATTTAATACATACGAAAAAAAACAATTAAAATAACCAAATTGAATATTTTCCAGTACAACAACGAACAGACTGATAAAGAACGCGAAATGCGGGCGGATCCGGACCTCAACCATCAAGCTGTCCACCAAGGTGTTGGATGCTCCGCAGCGGCTGAGAGACACCCTCATCCATGAGCTGTGCCACGCTGCCACCTGGCTTATTGACGGTGAACTCAGAGCCGGTCATGGACCCTTGTGGAAGAAGTGGTAAGCACTGCTACCTTTTATTCTCTGTCTATACGTGTGGCTGGTGTACTAGATGGTAGAGAATAAAATTCGCGAAGGGTAGTACCGCCTGCCACGGTACTTGTAGTCGCGGCACGAAACGGAGGCCCCTTTGACGTTTATTTTACGTCTCTCCACTCATCAAGTTTCGTAAAAATTATCTTATATATAAAATTCTCATGTCACAATGTTAGTTACCATACTCCTCAAAACGCCTTGACCGATTTTTATGAAATTTTATTCATATTCAGTAGGTCTGAGAATCGGCTACTATCTATTTTTCATACCCCTAAGTGTTAAGGGTGGCTTACCCCCAACCTTTTTAGTTTTTTGACAACTTTTTTTTATTTTTATTTTTTATTGATAAAAAATTATTGATATTAAAAATTGACAAATTGACAAATTCAATTGAACGGTGACAGCTGTCAATGGACGATCAACATAGCTCTAGAGTAAATTATTATTTAAAAATATAAATTCTCGGTTTTAGTAATAGAAAACATTGTAAATAAGTAAACAATATAGTGATAAACGTGTGATAGTGTTTGCAAATATATAGACTCGAAGTTTACAGTGTATTAGTGTGACTAGTGTTTTGTCTTCCTCAATCAGAACAGCAATTAATAAACACATATAAATACTTTTTTAGTCTCCAAAACTGCATTCCATCTATTGCTTTTAAATAAACACTGCACAAACTAAGATAATTCTGAGTGAATCACGAAATAAAGTGTATAAAACTTAAAACAATAAAACTGATACTTTGTGACTAAATAGTGAATATTGAAGGTGGATGTAAATATGCTTAGTGTGTAATACCGTCATAATAACATTTATATATCAATACAGTAGCAAAATTTCAACCATACACATAGCTGTCTCGTTGGTGTAGCGGATAACAGCTCTGCTCAGCGAACAAGAGGTCGCGCGTTCAAACCCCAGCACCTCGAAATTTTGTACAAGAGATTTTTTTCTTACATGCATGAAATATTTGTATTTGAATTTGAATGTTTCTTCTAAAAAAATAATATGGATACAATAACTATTCGTAGAAAAATTCAAAGAGCGGAATCCGAACAGAATCTAAATGAAACATCAGAGAGCATCGACCTTAATGCGACATTGCTGGATACGACATCTCTAAGTTTACAGAGTGTTAATCAGTATGATGACAATGTATACACGGAATTAAAAAGCGAACTAACTGCCATAAAACAAAAATTGCAAAGTGCTGATAACGAAATAGAAAACTTGAGCTATGAAAATAATCAACTTAAGCAGACAATAATTGACCAAAACAAACAAATAGGACTTCTAAAGAAACTCACTCAAAACTATAATTTTAAATTACACACAACACCTACGAGTATATCAAAGAAATTACTTAATATAACGATGAGATATCCAAGAACGTCGCCTCTACATACTTATAGAAATATATCATGCTTAAGTCAGGGAAACTCTCCTATATCATCCAAATGTAAGAGTACTACAAACCAATATAATCAAAGTGATAAAAAGGATACCATAATAAACAGTCCCATGACACGATTTGACGTGTCATCAAGCTCTATAGAAAATGATACTAGTTTAAACGCAGCAACAGATACTTCGATCACACGCAGTAATGAGAAACGAGCTGACACCGAAGCAAATACCGAAGACTTCCCAAAAAGAAAAAATCGTGTGATTGTTATAGCAGATAGCCAAGGTCGTGGATTAAGGAAAAAACTTCAGGAACTATTGGGTACTTCGTATATTGTGACGAGCTTTCTTAAGCCAAATGCTTTATTCGGTGATATAGTTAACTCATTCAAATCTGAAATATTAAACTTAACGGATGACGACTGCGTAGTTTTGTTAGGAGGTTGCGACGATAAAAATCCGGACAAGTTAAATACGGAACTAAATGCATTCTTGTCATCTTCAGCACATACTAATGTTATTGTTAGCGAAATTCCTGTCAATAGATTTTTAAATGAGAAAAAGTTAAACTATCAATTAAGATTTACGTGTAAGAAATATACCAATGCAATCTACATGGATCTCAATTACAGTAGAGTTATTCCACAATTAGGGCAATTTGTTGTACATTTGGCAAGACACGTTTTAAAAGAAATTTTATCAATAAATTATAAACAAAATTTAAAAAAATATAAATTATCTCGAGCAGTTGAAAGAAATACTTGTAAATTATATAGAGATTTCGGCACACAAACCATAAGTATGGAGTCCTTAAAAGATTCTAGCAATAATCATGTTGACCAGTTAAACAATGACAATGATAATAACAAATTTCATGACATTAATTCTGTAAATAAAATTGACAATTCTGTAAATAATAATAATTTATTTCGTTCATAATTATGTTTATGTATTACATCAAAATATTAATGGACTCGTAAATAAATCGGATCAACTAACAGTGGGTTTAGAAGAATTAGCAAATAACAGCAAATTGGTAGATGTTATTTGTGTAACAGAGCATAACATGGTAGTTGGGGACGAATACAGTTTAAAAATTCCTCATTTTTATTTGGCATCCGTTTTTATGCGTGATACAAGACATGGAGGATGTTGTATACTTGTACGCGAGAAGCATACTTTCAAAGAAGTTAAGGAAATTAAGAATTTGTCTGTTAAAGGTATAATTGAATGTTGCGCGATAGAATTGGTGGATCGCCAAGTTTTCGTTGTCTGTGTGTATCGCATCCCCAAGCAAACATGTAATTCATATGACATTTTTTTCTCCCGCTTAAACACCATAATTAAAAAATTTATAACATGTAGAAATAAATTAATTATATGTGGGGACTTTAATATAAACATACTAAAAAGAGACAAATATGCAACGGAATTTGAGTCGCTAATTCTTAGCCATAACTTAAAATTTGAATTTAAAAATCCTACCCGCAATGTCAGTAGCACCTGTATAGACAACATAATTCATAACATAAAAGCAAGCAAGAGTGAACTTATAGATCTAGATCTTTCTGACCATTGTGCACAATTATTAAAATGCCCGGTAAAAAAGTTTTGTCATCTTAACTTTTGGTATATCTACAGGCGAGACTATTCACAAGAGAACAGAAATATATTCAAGAAATACGTAGGCCAATTAAGTTTTAATGAAGTATATAATGCAAAGGATGCTAACGAGTCATTTAACTATTTTCATGAATGGTTTAAGTTACTTTATAATCTCTGTTTCCCGGTGAAACAAATTAAAATATCTCCAAACATAAAACCTAAATGGGTTACACGGGGACTTAGGTTGTGTAGTAAGCGGACACGCGAACTACTCTGGAAATATAGACTTCATCCCAATATAAAGAACAAAAAGTCTTACCAATCGTATGCAAAACGTTATAAATCCATTATAAAGTTAACGCAAAGGTCACAAAATGACAATTTTATTAAAAATGCTTTAAACAAGACGAAAGCAACATGGCAGATTATAAACAAAAATAAGGCAAGATTTCCTCAAGAAGACATTAATAAAATAGTGGTTGATGGAATGGAAATATATGACGCGCAAGAGATTGCAACACACTTGAATAATTATTTTGCTGACGTAGTAAAAACGAGTAATAATGACTTACCTACTAACATTGTGGCGTATCATAACCCAAATTCAATTTTTTTAACCCCCGTAATTCCTAATGACATAAATTCCATAATTATTTCTTTAAAAAATACAAATAGTGCAGGCTCGGATGGTATTATCACTAAAATTATCAAGGATGTTTCTGATACAATTTCTAATGTTTTATGCCACTTAATTAATCTATGTATGGAGAATGGGACCTTTCCTAACGAATTAAAAAAATCCTTAATTAAACCTTTACTGAAAAAAGGTGATCCTTATAATGTAAGCAACTATAGACCAGTAGCTTTATTGTCAATATTTGCGAAGATTTATGAAAAAATTATCTGTAAGAAACTTTACTCATTCTTGGAATCACATAATATTCTATGCAAAGAACAATATGGTTTTAGGAAAAATAGAACAATAAATATGGCAATCTATAATTTCTTAGCTAAAGTAATGACTAATGTGGACAACAAGTTGCCAGCAATTGCTCTATTCATGGATATTTCGAAAGCTTTTGACCATGTAGATCACAAAATACTTTTACATAAACTATATTCATGTGGAGTAAGGGGAAAAGCTCATAATTTAATAAAATCGTATTTGACTGGGAGAACACAAACCGTTAAAGTCATAAGAGTGTGTCAAACCACAAAAACTGAGGTTGTGTACGAATCGGATATTAGAATTTTAAAATATGGAGTACCACAAGGTAGCGTTCTAGGCCCTCTACTTTTTCTCATTTACATAAATGACCTACCTAAGACAATACCTTTTGATATCACACTTTTTGCCGATGATAGCACGATCCTTTATACAGATAGAAATATTAATATTGAACATACAATTAATTCTTCCCTGACATCTATTATAAAATGGTTTAATGATAATAATTTAATAATAAATTTAGACAAAACGAAAATAATGAATTTCAAACAAAAATATTCTGAGCAAGACAAAATAAATATTAACTATTTAGGAACTAAAATTGACGAAACTGATACCACAAAATTCTTGGGTCTACAAATAGACAGAAAACTAAAATGGAAAGAACATATCGATCAAGTTTGCAAAAAACTTAGTAAGTTTTCGTATGCATTACGTAACCTAAGGAGGGTGGTACACACAGATGTCGTTTTGACGGCCTATCATGCCTATGTCGCCTCAACTCTCAGATTCGGGGTAATTTTTTGGGGTAATTCAACAGACAGAACTAAAGCATTTAAATCGCAAAAAAGATGCATTAGAGCGATTTATAACCTGCATCATAGAATTTCTTGTAAGAGTTACTTTAAAAGGGCGAAAGTATTAACATTACCATGTATTTATATACTCGAAAGTGTCAAATTTGTAAAAACTAATATTGATAAGTTTGAATTTAAAAAAAGAGCAAGGCATAAGGATAAAATTAATATTTTAAGTTGTAAAACTTCCTTATGTAAACAAAGTGTATTCTGCATGGCTCCCCTCATTTATAATAAACTACCAAAGAGCATACGGGCTACATCAGAACTTGATAACTTTAAACAAAAAGTATATAATTTACTGGTTGAAAAATGTTACTACTCAATAAAGGATTTCCTGGACGACACGACAGTGTAATTTAATGCATGGAATTGTAATTAATTGTAATTTATTGTATTTCATTCTAATTTAATCAGGGCCTAATTTAATATATAATTTTGCATGTTTTCATTCAATTTCATATTATTTTTATTTTTATTTTTATTTTATTGTACGCCGTTAAATGGCAGGACATTAGCGTTATGATTAAATAATTTGTCACCTTTCTGTACCTTATGTCCACAATAAATATATTTGACTTTGACTTTGACTTTGAAAAAATAATTGAATGGACGGGACAGAACGGAAGAAGCTGAAATTTGATATGTATGCTCCTTGGGGAGTGTAGGGGAGCACTAAGAGAGGATTTTTGGAAATTCCTCCCCTAAGGGGATAAAAAAGGGAAACTGAAACTTTTTATTTCTTCAATTTTTTCACTTGAAACTTTGTATAGGTATACATAGGTTACCATTGGCGGGCTAAGCCACGGGGGAATGCTAGTTAATACATAGCTACTTAATATTTGAAGTAGCAAATTGCTGTTCTTTATTGTCAATAGTGATGTGCTTGAATCATAACAATCAATTGGTTTGCAGGGCAACACTAGCCATTAAGGTTTTCCCGGAACTGGGGGAGATATCTCGGTGCCACAATATGGAAATACACTTCAAATACTCTTACAAATGCACTAAGTGTGGATACAGGTAATAACAAAAACCTTTTTTTTTTACTGAATATGAGGTTTACTATTTTTTTATAGGTTACTAGGGGCCCACATTGGTAGGGAGCCTACTTATTATTTATTGTGATGGTGGTCACGCATTCAGGCAGCAGGCAGACAGACAATTGACGCATATCATTATCAATATGGTTCTGTATTTTATTCTATGGGTAAAGAATCCCTGAAAAGCATAGCAAGCAATTTCATATCTATAAAAATACATTGTTATAATATCGCTGGCCCCGGGCAATAAAGCGGTTATATCAAAAATCTAATTTTACAGGAGAAATAAAAGAAGCTAATTCGTACAGAATAAAATCTCTTGTGATTACTTCGTATTAGGTGTTTACAGTTTATTGATATAATACGTGTAATGGAGATTTTATCCGGTTTTTGGGTTCGGCCGTGGATTGAAATATAAACACTATTATAAAGTAATAACTTTACTTGTAAAATAAATAAATGTCCAACGCACAAGAACAAGAGCTTTCCACTTCGACTGTCTGAGACCGTATGACAGAGAGCGTATGTCAGAGAGGCAGAGAAGGCGAAGCACAGAGTAATACCGTTACATACTCCCCCTCTAGCACGAAACAAGCGCCCCCGCATTTGTGCTAGCACCTACTTCCTTCGCGGCCTACCACGCCTACGTTTTTCTTGCACCGCAGGCTGGTCAACACCAACAAATGGGGTGAGTTGCGAAGAGTGATACTTCCCCAGGAGCACATTGTCACTAACACGCTCTAACAAATAAGTAACAGGACCGACAGCCTCGCGCACTCGATAGGGCCCATCCCTTCGAGGAATGAATTTGGCTGTCTGCCCTTTACCTGTGTCGTTGGGTCCTTGCGTCTTTAACAAGACGAGAGAACCGGGCTCGTAATCTGGCGCTGCTCGGTGACCTGCATCTGCGAACGCCTTCTGAGTAGACTGGGCACGTTCGTGCACGTCGCGCGCCTCGATCAACGCGGTGGCCAGCCGCCGCAGGAACGGGGTGACGCTCGCCACGAAGCTATCTCCTTCGACGATCGCGCGCATGTCTGACGCGGCATCCGCCGGTGCACGGAGCTCCCTGCCAAACGTTAGGAAAGCAGGAGAGTAGCCTGTACTTGACGTTACGGCCGAATTCATGGCGAATCGGACCGCCGGTAAAAACGTATCCCACGTAGAGTGATCCTTACCCACCAATATCGCCAATTGTGGTTTCAGATCGCGATTCTTCCTTTCAATTGGATTCGCTTCGGGGTGATAATATGAGGTCAATGATTGCTGGATACCCATAACATGACATACTTGTTGCATAACTTCGGAAACGAATTGGACTCCGTTATCGCTTATCATGCGACGGGCGACACCATATCGCAAGAAAACCTCTGCAATGAGTGTTTTTGCGCACTCTAGACTTGTGGCGTTCCTCAGCGGGAAAACTTCCACCCATCGTGTGCAGACGTCCTCAACGATAAGGATCCATTTATTGCCATATGCAGTCTCCGGTAGTGGTCCAAACAAATCAATTGATATTACCTCGAACCTCCGAGCTGTAGCGGGAGTCTGTACTAGACCCGCCGGTTTCTTAGTGTCCGCCTTGTAGCGCTGACACTCGACGCACTTCTTCACATGGTCGGCGACGAAGCTGCGCATGCCGGGCCAATAGTAGCGCTTGCTTATACGCTGCAGGGTGCGTTCGACCCCGAAGTGACCGGCCGTAGGCGCGTCGTGATACTCCGCCAAAACCTGAGCTCGCTCGTGTTCCGGGACAACCAAGCAGGCGTCCTCGTCGTCGGCTTCTGGTGCATAACGATACAAAACACCATCAGAAAGTATATAACCACAATCGGACCAGTGTCTCCCCCTAAATGGAGCGTCATCTGACTCTAGGTCCTCAATAACTTGCGAACTTCTGAATCCTTTAATTGGTTCTCGCGAATGTTATTGGCATTACGCGATGGAAAATCTGTGATAGCTAAGCATACGTCACAACTAGCTTCTTCTTCCTGTGTGCAAGGTGGCCTGGAGAGCGTGTCTGCGATGACATTCGCTTTCCCAGGTGTATATTCGATTCGCAGATCGAACTCTTGCAAGGTTAACGCCCACCTAGCTAACCTCCCACTAGGTGACTTGGTACTCATCAACCAACGTAGGGGCTGATGGTCGGACTTAACAATTACTTGTGAGCCCTCTATGTACCCTCTAAACTTGTGCACAGCCCACACTACTGCCAAAGCCTCCCTTTCGGTAGTTGTATAATTTCTCTCAGCAGTGTTTAACATTCGGCTGGCGTATTCGACGGGCCGCTCGTCGGGCCCCTCGCCCTGCATTAATACAGCACCGAGACAATACCCGCTACTGTCCGTCCGTAGGACGAATGGCAAGGAGTCGTCGACCTGCCGCAGGATCGGCGCGGTCGACAGCAAGGCTTTGATGCGCTCGAAGGCCTGCTGCTGCTGCTCTCCCCAGTGCCAGGTGCTGTCTTTCTTCAATAGGTTGGTCAGAGGCCGGGCTACCTCTGCATAGCCAGCAATGAAGCGCCGGAACCAACTAGAAGTTTGAAGAAAGCACTTTAAATGTTTCAAATTACGTGGCGGGGTCATAGCAGTTATAGCGGCGGTTTTGTCAGGATCCATGTGGATACCCCCAGGTGTCAATATGTGTCCTAGGAACTTGACTGAGTCGCAAGCAAAGCAACTCTTTTTACGGTTAACTCTCAAGTTGAACAGTGCAAGCCTATCAAACACGGATTTTAAATCCATCATGTGATTTTTAAAGTTGCCAGGTGACAAGACAATGATATCATCCAAATAAGCGAGTACAGTGCCATTCAATGCAGTGAGGTTAGACTTAAACCTATCAATGAGCCTTTGAAAAGTTGCTCCGGAGTTGCGAAGACCCATAGGCATGCGAATAAATCGGTATGTACCAAAAGGTGTGACAAAACTGGTTTTGTCACGGTCATCCGCATGTACATTAACATGGAAATAGCCAGAGTGCAGGTCAAGCGTGGTCATATAGGTGCTGGTCTTTGCTGCATGCAAAATGTCATCTATCCTTGGCAATGGGTACCGGTCAGGCTCCGTTACCTCATTGAGTTTGCGATAGTCAATACAAAGACGCATACCTCCATCCTTCTTGGGAACCAATACTACATTGGCCGCCCATGGCGACTCACACTCTTCAATGACCCCTGCAGCAAGCAGCTTGTCCAGCTCCCCCTTCAGGGCCTCCTTCCGTCGCGGAGACATTCTGAAGGGCTGGCAGGCGATGGGCTGCTGATCCTTGCTGACTTTGATGCGGTGAGTAGCATAGTCGGTTGCTGGACCTTCCTTAGCAAACCGCTCTGCATTGTTACAAATAAATTCATTAAGAATTGTCCTCTCATCAACTAATAGGTTGCGACCCTCATCACTTCTTAACAATAGGCCATCATTTTGACCGCTATGTATGGGTCCGCTCTGACCAGAATGTGTGAGGTCCATGGTATTAGTCTGCATCACCTCAACGGGTTGTGGTGAGAGATGGTAAGACTGCAAAAACTTAAACCTTTTACTCGGGTTATGGACAAAGTGCCAAGTAGCATCTTGAATATTCATAACTATCCCTGCTTTTGAAATAAAATCTTTTCCCAATAATGTTCTACCGTTAGGATTACTAAAATACAGAAAATCTGTCTGAATTGTGTGATTTCCAATGCTGACTGGAACACTAGCAAATGAAGCATCACATACCTGAGGCGATCCAATGGCTAATTGAACAGTACGCTGGGTCGGAGAGAACTGTACCCCTGTGTCTACTAACAGCTTGTACAGCATTGGGCTAGCAATGCTCTGTGTAGATCCCGTGTCCAGAATAGCTACACCGCTCCGTCCGGCAATGCATACCTGTACTATAGGTAAAATATCAGTACGCTGAAACAAATCAACAGAATTAAAATCAACTGTACCCGAACCATTGACAGACAATTTGCTCTTGCAAGTATCACACTTAGATTTTACAACCCCTGGTTGACCACATCCATAACAGCTCATAGGTGGTCTGGTTACCGAGTCATCTAATGAAGTAATCCTACGCTTATGATCTATTTTCTTACATTCTTGTATACTATGTCCAAATGATTTGCAATAACTGCAACGCATGCGAGGACGCTTCGTGTAGCTAGGTGTAGGGGACGAGCCACTGGTAGTGGTAATAGAAACGCGCGGTTTACCTTCGCTGACGTTTGAACACTGAGAACCCTTAGGAGTGTTTTCTATATTACCTACCTCGTTCATCGCTTCCTCTACCTCTCTCGCTCTCATTAATAACATATCTAGACTAGTGACACTATTTCTCGGAACATGTTTTCTTATTTTCCTATTAAGCAAACCATACACAATATCTAATTGTAGACGCACATCCAGTTCATAAGGAAACCGGGAAATGATAGCTCGCACTCGCGGTATAAATGCGTCAGAAGATTCACTAAGTTGTTCGTTCGCGAATATGTCACGGAGAAGCTTATATGCCGGGCGCGGCGCTCCAAACATAGCGCGCATGCGGTTCTTCGCTTCAGTCCATGTCGTAACATCTGCCTTGATGCCTCTCCACCAGGTCGCGGCGCCACCAGTCAATAACATGGCCAATCCCTTGAGCGCATGTTCTTCACATACGTTAGTGCACTCTATATATATCTCGACTGCGTCGATGAAGGATTCGATCGCGTCGGGATCACGCTCGCTTCCGTCGAATCGTGTCGTGCAGTTTGCTAAGTTTCCTTGGCCACGCGAGCTCGCCGTAGTCGTGGGACTCGTGTCTGTAGCCGTGGGGTGCATACGTGACGTGGCATCGTCGCTGCCGGGTCGGCTGGCGTTCAGCAAAAGTGCATTACGCATGACGTTCGTCAGCAGTGTCGATAACTGATCTTCGGTGATCTGAATAGGTTCCCCGCTCGCCGTGGGTGCTTGGTGAAGTTGGTCCGGGCACGCCTCGCGTGCATCGGCATCTTGAGTAGGCCCCTCATGGGTTTCTTCAAATTCGGACTCATCATCAGCGATCTCATCGCGGCGTCGTCTGCCTCCTCGTGGCATTGCAATCGTGACAAGGAGTGTTAAAAATACGACGAAGAAAAATTTGCGGTGAAAAAAGATCGGACGATCGAAAATGAAGTCGGTCGATCAGCACTTGTTTTTTCTTTTTGCGGCGTCGTAATCTCAATCCACGGGCCGCGAGTTGGGCGCCAATTGTAATGGAGATTTTATCCGGTTTTTGGGTTCGGCCGTGGATTGAAATATAAACACTATTATAAAGTAATAACTTTACTTGTAAAATAAATAAATGTCCAACGCACAAGAACAAGAGCTTTCCACTTCGACTGTCTGAGACCGTATGACAGAGAGCGTATGTCAGAGAGGCAGAGAAGGCGAAGCACAGAGTAATACCGTTACATACGTTTATTTCCAAAAACGCGGCTAAATTTATTACTGTTACTCTTTGTTTAGAAATTTAGTGTAATGCAATAATAGCATGAATTAGCCGTAAGATAATTTCCATGCAATAAAGCTGTTATTGTCAATCATTCTAAAGAAATATTAATAAAAAAAAATAGAGTGATAGATTGATACTCAGAGAAGCCAAAAATCAAATAACATTAAAAAGGACGTAACCGGCGTTAACCGCTTTATTGCCCGGGGCCAGCGAATATGTATTTACAATAATAAAAAAGATTATAACTTCTATTTTAACACTACTTTATATTTCAGCATCAAACGCCACTCGAAATCTATTGATGTGACGAAGAAGTGTTGCGGTTACTGCCGGGGTACTTTCGAAGTTATAGTAAATAAAAAGACGAAGGATGGGGTTGTAGTGTCCACCCCGGCTCGTAAGGGTGGGCCTAACGACTTTGCACTGTTTGTGAAGGAAAACTACGGAACGCTCAAAGATGGCTCCCGGACTCATGCTCAAGTGATGAAGTTACTCGGGGAACAGTTCTCTGCAAAGAAATCTGCCATGAAGAATAGTGTTAAAGTAACGGAAACAGACAGTGACGTTTTTATTGAATTGTAATGTTATTCTACTTTTAAGTATATATTAAAAAGATTATGCAAAAATTGTAAAGCAGACTCGTCTGTGAATGAAATTTCTAGTTATAACGATGTTAAAACTGATTTATTTTTTTATGATTCTACTGGCTGGAATAGCAAACATTTTTTTGTAACAATTATACTATGATAGTATACTACATATGAACCATTTCAGTTCATGAAAATAGAAATAGTTACTCAATAGCTAAAAACTATTCTTGATAAATTTCATTTAATTTATTGAAAAGTTCTAACTATTATGAATCATAATTATGATATTAGTGGTATATTTTAGTGGTAGTGGTTTTTACAGTAGTCCTACTGGTAAGATTTTTAGATGCACTGACTATGACATAATAATTATGACTTTTAATGTAAAATATGACTTCAATTCGATATGACTTTTCGAAGTTAAGTATACAAAGGTTTGAATATAATTATTATTGTTTAATTAGTTGTTAATTTTTGAATTATATGGTTGTACAGAGTGCTGGTTACAAATAAGTATTATTTATTAATATTAATTATTGACAATTTTTAATAAATTACTCTGAATTGAGATATAATGTAGATAATTCATTTTAATGTTCTTTTTTGTAAATACAATACGAGCTAGATGTGACATGGGCAAGTCTGCAAAGGTATACCGATGCGTTGCCGACCAGAATGGCGCAGAGGTTGGACAACCCTCCAGTGGACTACGGCCTGTGACGGCTATGACACGTGACACTCACGTTGCGGGAGAATACCCGAGTCCAGCAGTGGGACAGTTAGGGGTTGAGACGATGATGATATTCACTTTTTTATTAAAAATTTTACTTTAAAATTTTCTTATTTTCAAAATTCTAAGACCCAAGACTTCCTATGAGTCTCATTAACCTGGGGGAAGAATCGAATAGGTAGGTGCCTGTCTGCATTACGGCATTTACGTCTACAACCTGTTATGTTTTTTATAATCGGGTTATGAATTATTATTTTGAATCGTATAGCCGAAAATTCATGGCAATTCTTATTAGCTGACGATTAGCCAATATTGTGAACTTATTTTTAATTATGTATATTATTAAATATGTACACATGCGTTACCAAATTCTGATGTTTTATTTTTGGATTCATTACAATTTTAATGGAAGGCGTCCTTTGAGGAGTGCATAATAAAAATTCTACTTTGTTACCAGAAACTAGTTTAATTATAAGTATGTGTTAACAATTGTTAAATATTTTATTTCTACTTATATCTTAAAAAATCGGAAATTTCGAAATGGAAAAACCTAAATCAGGACCTTTTATTTAATTGGTTTATATTATATATACATAATTGTGTAATATTATTACCAAAATTAACTGCACGCCATACCACACCCCATCACCAAAAATGAAAGTCAAATACCGCACTCAAGTATTTACTAAAGCGGTCAGTGTTACTACGTGGATAACTGCTCGTATATATGACCACGATACGAACTGTTGCAACTGATTATGAAGTGGCGGGCAAAAGAGCCGTTGGTCGGAGGAAGAAATCATGGTTGCGTAACATCCGTGAGTGTACTGGGATCGCTAGTGCCTCGGAGCTTTTACACCTGGCAAGGGACCGGAAGAGATATGCGAAGCTGACAGCCAACCTTCACTAGTTGGAGAGGCACCAAAAGAAGAAGTAAAGTACGGCCGGCGGATCATGGCCGCTCTGAAGTTAGGCTTTCGGATATAGTGCGCAGGTATTGTCATATTATTATTGTAATATTATTACCAAAATTAACTGCACGCCATACTTTTGCTAGAGAAGGTCCAGAAAGCCTTTTTAAGATACCTCTACAAGCGTTATTATTACTACTATCCATACATGTACCCGTCAAAATTTCTTCTAGGCTCTCTCGGTTATAACTCGCTGGAAGTCAGAAGGTGGAGAGACCAATTAATCATGATGTGTAAGATTTTGAGAGGTATGGTCGACGCCCCAGACCTACATGTGGAGTTGTGTAAGCTTTATGCTCCTGATAAGTATCTTCGTATTAGGAAACACAAGCTATTCGCCGCTCCTATTTGTCGTACAGTAGCCCGTTCGAGGTCTCCTATTCCGCGATCGCTCACCGCGCTCAATGCTCTCCTGAATGCTGCGCCGCACTGTGATCTGTTTGCGGATGAATGGAAGACGATATTGTCGGAGTGTCTGCAGTATTGTGAAGTGAATGCGTGATGTATGAGTGCTAATATTGACATTAAATAGATTACTAGATATCATTCATTAACGACATACCGTATTAAATTATTCATTGCCTGACTTTCACTTATTATTTTAATGATTTTTTGACATTGTACACTGATTATTTACTGTTATCTTATTGACCTATTACAAACCTGTTTTGTTTATTATTTAATTTATTATTACACAAATTGCTTTTTGTTTTAGATATTAGGTATGTGTTTTTTATGTTGCTTTTATGAAGGTTTTTTTTTTTTTTTGTATACTTAAGCATTTTGATTGTGATGTTGATATTTTGTTATTTTAATATTGTTATGTTATGTATTTAATTAGTGTAATTGGTGTATAAACCGTTCTAATTAATTCAATAAATAAATAAAATAAATAAATAAAATTGTCTTTAGGGAGAGATAGCGACGCAAGTCACAAACACTGAGCGTGTGACTGAAACAAACTATGCTCAAAGTGGCACCCCGTTGACCCCGTGCGTCTTGCCACCAACACCATTTCGAATTCGATTCGACCCTAAAATTGACTTCTGCGCAGCGATCCGAACAAAGTTCAGAGCGGCCAAGATCCGCCGGCCGTACTATACAACGTTCAGAGATCCTCTTTGGATATTTGTAACTTGTACTAGAATACTTAAACAATACAAACGCTTAAGTAACATCGTTAGCGTGATTTAGAAACTGGAACAGCGTCATCGCCGCACGTCATCTACTATGGTTTTAAAAAAATGGAAACTAACCAGAACCAGAACTATATGAGTAATGAGTATTGCTATTGAGTACAGACAGTGAGTGAGTACTGTGAGTAGTCTACTACTTATAAGTTATACTTAAGTAGTAAGTACTTATTTTAATTATTAATTATTAGCAATAAGGGTTTAAATCCCTCATGCATTCAAAAAATGGATAGTTAGTCCGTCACCCGTTTTTCAACGGGTGACACGTTAGCAGCGTTAGAACATTATCGAAAGTTAGAAGTACCACAATACTTATGTAAACTCTACAGTAACATCGTTAGCGTGATTGAGAAACTGGATCAGCGCCATCTAGTGTCGATTTGAGAAATAATTACAATAGGAAGGAAAGAACATGTTGTTTAGTGCCGAACTGCGCAATGTACACGCACGTACATTGACGATGACGACACGATGGTTCACTTGTGGGCGACGCGACAAAAAAATACGATACTCATGTACCTTACATGAGTATCGTATTTTTTTGTCGCGTCGCCCACAAGTGTAATTTGTAATGATTTAATGAAGGGGTAATATTCATTTTAATAAAACTATTTAATATTCCAATCTATTTAATATTATAATCCAATTAATGACATTACAAAAAAAGAAAACACATTTTTTAAGGTTAACATTTTTATAAAATAAATTACCTACTTACTTATACTTTTTAATTTTCGAAACTATGTTATACAAATTACAAAACCATTTACGGTGATTTGTTATAAATAATAGTATTATTATTATAAAATATTAGAAATTATTTATAAAATAATAAAAAGGCTTTCAATTCGATGTAAAGATAACCTTCATTTAATTAAATAAATGCTTCATTTATCATTTCCACGCACATGTCTTTATCTGCAACAAAAAAACAACTTTATATGCAATATAATATTAACTTAAAAGGACTCGCACTTTTACCACCGTGCAAATTATCAATTAATTTCATTCATTTTAATTGTATGATAATGTATTGATCAGTGCGTTACCCTACCACTAGCGCCATCTAGAAATGGATAGAATAAGTAAATAACTTTTCCTTAACTTCTGTACTGTAAAATTCGTGTTTGATTTTGATCATTATGTCAATGTGTTTGATTTATCAATTTTATCACGATCATAATAGTAATGCCATTAAGATACAATAATATAATATGTATAACTTTTTGAAATATGGATTTTACCAATATCACATTAATAAAATTATCCTTTCGTTTGATAGTGGCATATATCTTAGAGTATATATTACGGTAGTATAGAGCACGCGTATTGCACAAAATGTTCAGCTCGCAGCGTAGGCAGGTGTGCTATAGATATTTATATTGAGAAGTGTATGGCAATTAGGGATGTACCGATTACATTACGTCACTATCGACTGTCGAAAATTATGAGTAATAGAAATGTAATCAAATCGTGTGGCTTTTTATATTAAAGTTTATGAAATAAAATATCGGGTTTAGTGTAATTTTTTTTATTACAAAATCTATATATAAAAGGAGAAGTTGAATGACTAACTGACTGACTGACTGACTGACATATCAACGCAGGGCCTAAACTATAAGGGTTAGAAAGTTGAAATTTTGCACAGGGGTTCGTTTTATAACGTAGGTGAGCACTAAGTAAGGATTTTTGAAAATTCATCCCCTAAAGGGGTAAAACGGGGGTGCAAAGTTAGTATGAAACTTTGCAAACAACAATCAAAATTCAAATATTTGCAACAAAGTAACTAATATTTATTGAAGTAAAATAGAATGCTAGTGTAAATAGTAAAATTAAAAACATAATTATAAGAAACATCAATCAAAATTCAAATATTTGCAACAAAGGAACTAATATTTATTAAAGTAAAATAGAATATCAGTGTAAATAGTAAAATTAAAAACATAATTATACGCAACAACAATCAAAATTTACATATTTGCAACAAAGGAACTAGGTAATATTTATTTAAAAAATCGTTCTTCTTCAAAGTTTTGTTTTAGTTGAATATGGTAATTTTATCAATAGAGTAAGAATTCTGTATAAAAACCTGTATCCGGTGCTAATCTGTAGCGCACATCGAAAATCTGTATAAATACGAAAAAATCTGTATATAATTATGGCAACGCAAATTTTTTAGACTTACTATAAGTTAAAGCATTAACTACTACAATCTATCTACTGACTACAATCCCACCTGATTAAACGCAATAACTTAGAAGCCTATTCACTCTTGACTTGAAGATACCTACATACATTGTAATCGAACGGAAATACCGACGCAGGCAATTTGTTCCAGTCCTTCGCGGTACGTATAATGAATGATGACGCAAAGCGTGACTTCCGTACTGGAAGGATGTTTACGACGAAGGGATGAATAAACGCCGTGAGTCGGGTCCTTCGATGGTAGAAAGGATTAGTAGTTATTTAGATGACTTAAGTATCTTAAACCTAATAAACAACAACAATTAAACAGTGACAGTAACTCTTTTACTACATTACTACTCTAGTTTACGCTATAATATTTTTCGCATTAAAATACTAAAAAGTACTAAAATCGTACTAAACACACACCAAAAATATTTATAATAAATGTTTAAAAGATTTTGAGTATTAATATATAATTGAGTTACATTAATAAAATATATAATATATTACATTAATATAATATATAATATAATATATTAATGTAACTTTAATATTCAAAATCCACCTATATTATAGGTTACTAATAATTATATAGGTTCATAGCTAACATTTAAAAAAATATTTTAAATATCGAATACAGCGTTGGTCGCGTCACATCACCGCTCTCCACGCTTCACTAAGCGCGGGGAATGGGGCGCGCGGGGAGTCCTACGCGTGCCAAGCGTGCCCGCCCCGCACGTCTCTTTCACCCCCGCGATGCGTGATTTGTTTTCATAAAAATAAGTATATAAATCGACTTACCGATGAAATGTGATACTGGATTTCAGTTTTGTGTGTTTCCTAGTATCGTGTTTGCAAGATTGAACTGCACATTTGACCATTTTGATACGTAAATATTCGAAAACTCTCTGTAGGAACGCACAGCGCTAGCACTCAAGTTCACTCAACCACGACTACAAGCGCTCGCGGCGGGAACGTCGTGTTGTTCTCAACCGACGTAGGAGTTCCCACCTCGTTGCGCGTGCTCTATACTACCGTAATATAAACTCTAAGGGCATATATTATTATATCATTATAATTATTCTTTTTTCAGGATCTAATGAATCCGATATAATAAAGTGCGCTTGCCAGAAAGAGAGGAAGGGTAGGAAATTTAATTTTGGAAGGAAAAGTTTGCCGCGCATTTATTAGCAATAGAAAAATATAGAGCAGTGCGTTCACGAAGAACGCTACTAATTTTGGTGGGAACAAAAAATACATAAATAAACAAAGAATGCCACTTTTAACGCGAATACTAACGATGTTACCTACCTTGTCCTGTCGAAGAATTCACATTAACCTCACTTTTGATCATCTTCACATCATCGACATCAGCAAATGCTAGCTCTTGAACTTCTTGACTATCATCAGAGTCATCTGTGTCGCCACTTGGCTCTTCTTTCCTTAACCTTTTACTTGGTTTGTTGCTTTCTGCTGACCTCTTTTTATTAGTATCTTTTTTTATTTGAGCATCCTGTTCATTTCTAATTTTTAAAACTCTCGCAATTTCTTTCCGTATTCTAATTTTAACTTCTTCTGGTATATTGAGACCACTATCATTTTCTCTGGTGTATTTAGTGATCGGTTCGTCGTCGCTTGATAGATATCCGTTGTCATCAACACTTTTACTATCTTCATAATTGTCTCGTTCTTTTTCTATCAGATCATGCCATTTTTTTACTAAATTATCAATAGCAACCTGTAATAATACAACTTTATGTAGTAAATTGAGAGGAATAAAATGTGACATAACTATGTAATTAATTATGATATGTGACTTGTTACAAGCATTTGATTGTGCCAATAATACTATTATCAGGAAACTGTGTAATTGGCAGTGCTATTGACCTTTGGAATATCCTTAAAATGTGAATCTTGCTAACTTGAATTCATAAGTTTCAGCTTATTGGCAAGAACTTAACTATGTATCCAGTAACTATCCCGTAACTAGGTTATTCAAATGCAATAGATGCAACCTTATCACTTACAAACTTCATAGGTCGATTTATCCTCAACATAAGGTGGTCTGGATGTACTTCTAGCATCTCACATTTCTGGCAAAGGTCGTAGTCGTTGCAAGTTATACACTTGTACCTAAATCCTATAATAGGGTCTGAGCAACCGTTGCAAATTAGACCATTGTGCCGTTCTGGTTCATTGTCCTGTGTATCTAGAAATTTATGATTCAAAATTTAACAGAATTTTAGTGACAACACACAGACACCGTTAAGTGTATCAGATCATGTAATTTAAAAGTCAGAATGGTTTGTGCGATTTCCTCTTCCGTAATTCAGTAGGGTAGATGGTATAAAGACTGGACTCAACATAGAATGAAACCTCTTACTCTATGAACTTGAAATTTTGCATGTTGCCTTGTTGCCTATGCTTGAGCATACTATGCTACTTGAGCATAGTATCTCGTCACGGGGATTTTAGCTCCAAACAAGAGAACTCTTTAATGGTTAACACCAGTGACTAAATTGATTGCTTTACATTTATCAAACTGATAATTTATTTCTTCCTGCACAGTTCCCAGTTTTATTTGGGGTCGGCACAATATGTTCTTCCCTACTAGCCATCACTTCTACACTAACTCCCTTATCTTTCATATAATCTCTCAGACAATCCATCCATTTTTCTTTGGCTGTCCACATCTTCTCAATCCACATTCATATCAATTAATCTTCTCGTCATGTATTTCCTCTTTCCTCATTATTATTATTTAGTAAAACTAGTAACCATAAATCAAAGTCCCTGGCAAGCTAAGGCAAGGGACTGCTTCGGGTGCCAAATATCTTTTCTTTATATGTGAAGGTTCAAAATGACGAGAACACAATCTGACAGATTTGTACGAGGACTTCCCTAGTAGGTCTTCCCTGCCAGCTGCTCGGAGCCATTGCTCTTGCCTGGAACAGATGTTTTATATAATTTATAAATAGAACATTGGGGTAAATTTTATATCACCTAGAGTTATTAAAAGAATGGAAATCAAATATAACTCTAAAGACAACAACCTTTGACCGTTTTTTATGGGTGTCTAAAAAATAAATTTATAGCGAAAATAGAGTAGGTAGACAGATATAAGATTTATGTACCGAATGGGGATTATTAATATAACTTAACTACCATACACTAATTGCAATATTAATTTACAAGTACTAGTTGAATATGCGATGTTTCGCTTAGCTGTTTGTTTGTTCTAGGATAAGACCTCTTCCAACAATGTTATAAGATATCGTGTCGTGAAGTCATGACTTCACAGTCATGTACATTTTGGCTTCAACCCATTAAGGGCCGACTACTGAGCATGGGTCTCTCCTCATACCTGAGGAAGCCTAGAGCCTCCACCACACAGCGGATTGGGGGAGGGGTTAGTGGCCAACCCAAGCGTCGGAAAAATTTATAAGCCCCCCGAAAACCAACTTCTACCTGCTCACCTATCTTTCGCCCTGGGCAAACTATAGTAAGTTAAATGTTTATGTATTTTATTATTACGCCCACATCCATATACACAGCAATAATTAACCATTTTAATACACTTTATTCATAAAATAAATTAGTGTTTCTGTTTCAATGTTTGTATATATTTATTTATAGTTTTTTTTTTTTCAGATTCAGAGATTCAGACAGAAACAGTTGACATGTTGATTGATATTATGTCTGTTGAATTGACACTTGAGACTTGACATTGACACCTAGTGCCCACAGACGAGGTAGAGACACTACGCGTCTATAAACAGTACAGAGTACTTTTAGTCTATATTTTTGAAACGATCAAGACATTAATCAAGAGTGATTAATATTATTATCTTACTTGATTAGGTACCTACTGATTATGTACATACATAGGTATCGCGCAAATTTTAACGAGGCGCGGCCGGTATTCTAATGTCCCGATTAATTGATATGCCATGACTATGCTATTACAGCTTACCGTACTAAAAAAGTGGAAATTGTGTTCAAAGTTTTAAATGAAAGAAGCACATTCCACGAGTAAGAATTTATTTTAAAAAATCAGTCTTACAAAATATTTCATTTTAACTACTATTGACTATTGTAACAGACACAACATACCAAAAGTCTACGCTTCACACACTCAAATAAAGAGGAACAAATCAATAGCTAAAAATAAGATGGAACCTGGTAGGTTACTACTGTTTGGAAGCCTGACATGATCCTTCCGAATCCTGCTTAGGTTCTTTCCGAACAGGACCCGTTTGAGTGATCGGTACCTTCCTTTCGCCCTTAGCATCCACTTCCTTTCTCGGAGCCTTTACCGTCAGAATACCGTCACTGCTGAGCTCGGATACAACATTTTCAGACTCTGTACCTTCAGGCAAAGCGTAACGTCTCATAAACTTTCTTGAAACAAATCCATGTTCATCCTTCTTCTCCTGGTGATTCGCTTCGATAACTACGTAGCCATCGGAAGTCTTCACGGTGATCTCATCAGGCGAAAAATGTTGAACATCCAGGTTAATCTGGAATTTATCTTTGTCAGTCTTAATCGTCGATCCCAAGTCATGCGCTAATGATTCCAGGTGCCGCCAGGGTCTGTAGTAGTCACGGAAGATGAATGGTGACATCATGGTGGTTAGCAAGTCATCATGGTCGAGCTGGATGCCAAAATCCTGGTCAACTAGCCGGTTCCCTCGTTTCTCTTGAGAGCACTTGTCTTCATCTCCGTAAACACCGATGGTGAACGTGAAAATTGTAGCAAGAATAAATAGTCCCTTCATTTTCATTTATTTCGCGTTTATATCGTCGTCGTCGTCGTAAATAAAAGCTGCGAAAATTTTCTCCGATTTGCGTGTCGTCCTCTTTACAATGAAGTTTCAGTTGAATTGTGTCGAAGTGACTGCTTTACTCGGCTTTTATACTCCGCCCGCCATCTAGTGACAGATAGATAATTCCAGAACGCACTGACGCGGCCGAATGTTCTACAATATTCGTATGATTGTACCTGCGTTACTCCAACGCAACGTTATCGTGCCAAGGTGCTATTGGGCCACGTAATATTTGCACTACATAAACTGCTTAATGATTTTGATAACAATGAAAGTGTCTTGTTTTTATTGATTGTAACAAAATTTCTGATATTCTCGATTATTCTCGTTGATAGCCCGACATCTGTCGTCAAGTAGTTGTACTAAACTTCGATAAGAGGGTGACTGTTTCTACATATTTCTCGAATCGTCGCACTATGGAACGAAAACAGCAAATGTGGCCTTCTAGACAAATATTAATCCAATGAATTCATTACTTCTAATAATTCTAACTCATGTCTTCTAATCCAATAGTCACTGAATAGTGGATGAACTGCCACGCCTGATGCTGAATCGCCACTTATCAAAAGTAGCATACCAACTGCCAGAAATACACCAATGATACAAAATATGCACTAAAAGTTCATAACCTTGAACTTGACATTAATATTGATCATCATTATCTACAAATTGAGTCATTCAAATATAAGGTTGCACGTTTACGCAATTCGACTAATTAATTAGAATAACGTAGCTATTAAATTAAAATAAATTGTTGCCTCTTTTTAAACGGCAATTAAAAAAAAAATGACTACCGCGTGATAGATGATAAATATAATGAGTATGGTTTGAACGTTGTACTTCCAAAACAGGGTACCGGGTTCAAATCCTGCACGGACATTGCTGACCCATAATTTTTAAAAACATTGTGCTTATTAGAATGTAATTATCATTTGCTTCGGTGAAACATCGTGAGGAAACCTACCATCGTGAGCATACCTGAGAGTTCTCCAAAAGGTGTGTGAAGCTCGCTTATCCACACTTGGTTTATTACAGTATAGAACAGGACTTCCCAACCGGTGGGGCACGCCCCCATAGGGGGCGTAGAGAAATTTCAACTCACAACACGACGTTTGACGCGCACAGTCATGTAAGGGGGACATGAAAATATTATTTTTGCTGGTTTGGCGAAAAAAAAGTTGAGAAACCCTGGTATAGAACCTCTATAGCAAAAAATGAATCTGTGGCGGTGAGTACCTATATAATCTCGGTAGCAGAAGAATAAAGAAATGCTTTGACGATGAAAAAATATTTAGGTGTACATAGTTTGCTTCACCAACACTATTAATATAATAATGGTATAGTATTAATTGTAAAACGAGTATTATTAGCTGATACTCGTAGATTAATCATGCGATCTATCGATGTATTTCCGGTTACCGCTACCGTGCGGTTTACCAGAGAAATCACACGTCGTGTTGGGTTGGATTCCTGATTTTACGTTCTCACGGGACTGTCAAAAGAGTTTGTGGCGGGGTATGACATTCTCCTCGAATGTTGATCGCGTGCTCTTCGTGTTGTACCATGACAATGTATGTATGGAACTCTGAAATTGACGCTAATATCAAGCTAAGCTCAGAGTGCCGAAATTTACATGTGACGATCGTTCTAGAAATGATCGTCCTAGATCGATCGTGCCGCGTTGTAGAAAACTTATGCACTGTTGGACAGTGTCTTTAATGTCGTCAATAGAACACATTGTTAGTGGCACTGTATTCTACCTACTCGTTAATGTTTAATTGAACAAACATTTATCTGTCTCATAAATATCTGCCACGGCCGGGAATCACACCCGGGACCCGCGTTCGGAACCCTCGCTTCGCAGGCAGGACCACTACCAACTAGGTACCAAGCTCAGATTAACCTTTTGTTTGTTCATCTGTGGTACCAAGTACTAACTAGGCAACGGGGTCCTTAATATTCGGCATTATTAACCTACTCGTAACATCTACATTTCAGTAGCAACTAAGCATTGATTGTATGGTGTGCCTCTTCGATCAACAGTAAGTATTGTTGATCAAAGGTGTGCCTAACTGATTTTTGTACAGTAAAATTCTCATGAGTCAAAAGATTTTGTCGACATATCTTTTTATGTATGTACTTAAATAGCCGCCTAGCCGGTACAAGACAAGACATACTTCATATTGAATAACTACAATAGCAGTAATTCGTTTTAAAACGAAATGTTTAAAACATTGAAACTACTTGCGTAATTGCAATATTGCAACTACTACGGTTGTTTATCACAACAGTTCCCAAATTGTCACAATAACATTCCGAAGTTGGTATTGAAGATTCTGTTTCAAGCATATTAAGTGATGCGCATAGATTCTATATCGCTATATATTCTATATCCTTTTTTTCTATATCGCTGGTGATGCGCATGTTGCAGAAACTCAGGAATTGATAACATTTTTTGAACGTACAAAATTGTTGTTTTATTTTGTGAAGCAGGCTTTGCCGAATATTGTCGATTTTTTATCAAATGTGTTTTAAAATGTCCCAAAATAGTTTCTATTGAAACACATTTTATAAATGTAACAATTATTACAGTATTTTATGCTACGAAATTAGTATGTAATGATGAAAAAGTAGTATCTAAAAGAAAGAAAGTAGTATCTAAAAGCTGCAATCAAGGTTGTACTTGCTTCGGCAGTACTATACTAAAATTGGACTACTAAATATCACTAAATTGGAACGATACAGAGAAGATTAGCATGGCCCCTGCGCAAGGATGACATGCAAAATCAAAGCCAGTGTAACATTGTGGCGATTTTTTGTTAAATAGCTTTATAAATACATCAGTAGTATTTTATTATGATTAACCCATAAAAACACACACTTAATCAATAAATCTTTAAGAAAGGCTTGCAACAAAAACAAATATAAGTTTAGGATAAAATTTAATGCAAAATATATTTATTTTATAATAATACTCAATTTAACGTCTCTAATTATTGCCTAATTAAGGTAATAGGATGCTTTATAGTTCAAAATTCATCTTCACATAATGATCAATTCTGCCTGATTAATTTTCGGAGACCTTGGATGAGACTTGCAGTGTTTCTTTTGCCATCTCTTTGCGAATAGGGCCCGTTTGGACAATGGGTACTGCCCTGACATTCTTGGCTTCCGTAGTAAACTTTTCTGCAAAGATACTCAGGACTCCGTCTGATGATAGGTTGGATTCGACTAACTCAGGGTTATAGCCTTCTGGCAAACGGTATCGGCGGGTGAAGTGACGGCTAATGTAGCCATGTTCATCTTGCTTTTCTTCATGCTGTCCTTCAATAACAACGTATCCGTCGACTACCCTTACCGAGATCTCGTCAGGAGCAAAATGTTGCACGTCTACATTAAATTGGAATCTATTTTTCATGGTCTTGATCGTTGTCCAGTTTTGGCCGTAGTTCTGCTCCTGGTTCCAGTTCAAAGAGCGGTAGAAATCCCTTAAACGGTTGAAGTATGTGAATCTTTCGTAGGGAGTCCAAAACAGTTCAAAGAAGCGTTGGGATGGGTTAGCCATTTCGTAGTTGCCCATTAATTGGAAAGACATTGTTTATTACTTGTTGTGTTGCTTGGTAGTGTTAACGAACTGCTTTCCGTTAGGATTGCCTGTTCGGAATAACATATTTCAACTCTAGATGGCAGGGTTTATATACTATGAAGTGAGGACATTTTGTGGTGGGTGTACAAATACAAAAGGCCAATGTGTGTGTAATTTTCTGAGCAGTTGTATCAATTTATTATTTGCGGTTGGTGTCAAGTAGTCTACTGTAATCTATATTTTCTGTTGGCGGCAGTGGCAGTCACTTAACAGATAAACGTCCTTAATATTTTCGCAAAGTTTTAGTTCCCTTTTGCTTGGATTCTTATGGTTCAAAATCTCTTAGAATGGACACAATACTAATTAGGAGTCCTCTTTTGTACAATGGACTACTGATACCTGGGATTATTTAAATTTGTCTTTGAAATAACCTACAGGCTAAAAAATGTATACCTACTTATGATATTTTTTTAATTTATTAAGAACCGATTGAAATGAAACTGACAAATAATTTAATTATCTCAAAAAACCTCAAGTTTATTGTAAACCATCAGTGAAAACCGCATCTACCTTTTTACCCGATTGTGAGATTAGCGACACAAGCGCACATATTATGTCAAATATTTGCAATTCTAAAAATAATTTTATGGGATGTATTATATTGCATTATATTATTATACTTTCATAGTTTTACTTAAATAGCTATTTTGCAGGGTTAGAGAAAAAAAGTAAGTTAGCCGATTACCTAATACATTATAGTTATTCTATTTATGTCCGAAATTTAAGTTCCTAAGCCTGAAAAACTGTCAAAAAATAGTCATATTTGTAGTAATAGACTCTGGTTCGTTTCTACAATATGGCCAACCTATACCCAAATACTGACATGGTTTATAACTTAAATCATGTCGGCTTGGTATACAGAAATATTTGTTATTCTAACTTTAACCAAATGTTTTAGGCAAGTGATAATCAATAGTCGTAAAATTTAACTACTGCTACTCCACACTAGATGGCAGTATCTTAAATATAACAACAGATATAACGCTATATTCTCATAGCTCTAAACTTCCCTTTACTCTGTGTCTAAACTTTACTCTCTGTGTCGTGGATGCCACGAACAGAACACACACACCCAGACCGAAAGCAGTTAATTCAAATTTTCGCCTCGCCGGGAATCGAATCCAATATCCATAGGCGAGTCCGGCACGGTAACCTCTGCGCCATAGTGACAGCTGTACCTAAACGTGTAACAGAATACTGGCGCTTGCTACCGCAGCGGAGGTGGTCAGTTGGTCAGTAATATGACGCTGTGTGGTAGGTCAGTTCGATCATTATCGGGATCTAACTAATCTAACGACTATCAATGAAAAACCATTTCATACGAGAATAAAACATTACATCTCCTTGCGACTCGAGTAATATTTTTGTTTTTATTGTGGTACTTATTGATATTTCTGCTTATTTTATACATCCCTAATTGTTATTACTCACTCATAACTCTCATAATTTATTATATAAGTGTATAATCTATGCCTTGCCCTTCTCACACCCTCACACAACTCTTCTTTCTACCATGACTCCTTTACTACAACAGCAATCCGCCTTTGGAATTCCTTGCCTATTTCTATAAGTAAGGCCCCTAATTTAACTTTTTTCATTATTCAATGTAATTACTTAATTAAGAACCACTACCTTACTTAACTTTTCCTCCTTTACTCGTCCTTCCCAGGTCAAAATAGTATGTTTAAGTGTTAACTATAATATTTTCTCTTTATGTGGTGTGTATAATTATTTCTACCCTTTCTACTTGTCTACATTTCGACAACCTTAGGTTACCTGAAACAATCCCTATGTAGCGATAAGAGCGCCTTATGTGTTGTACTCGTATATTCTTTGTTAATTGTAATATTTGTTTGTAATAAATAATTAAATTATTGAGTGTCTTTATAAGCAGAATTAAGGTGATCTATTAACTTTTAAAAAATATCTGCATTGCATTTAATTATTACTTGTTTCAAGTTGTATCAGTGAAGGAAAACATCGTGAGGAAACCCAACCATCTGAGAGTTCTCCATAATGTTCTTCTTCAAGAACTTGTGAACACAATACTAGACATTAAAATAAAAGTCAAACATTTCTAAATAGTGGTATATTTTCAAAAATATTGTATTACATGACCTGCATATCTATTTACAAAAATAAAAACATAATGAACATAATAATCATCCTTTTACAACCGCCAATGCTTAGGTACGAAATTAAATAAACATTCTACGTAAAAATCAGGCTTGCGTGTACTACTTATGTTATATTTACAAAACAAGCATGCGAGCTCTTTCAATGTCCAATTTTGATTACATAACTTGAGAGAATTAAAAATTTTTTCACTTAAAAATAGTATACAAAGTAAAAAGATGAAAGATCTTATAAAAAGGTGTAATACAATGGTTATAGCGATCAACACGGACTTTTTGGAATGTACTGCAGACATACTTATTATAAATACTTATTAAAGCTAACTGAATTTTGTGCAATTTCTGTAATTATTGATCATTGATGTTTAAAGATTAAAACATGCAGCGATATAGGTTTCCATAACCATTTTCAGTCTTTTCTCTGAATGTTACATAACATAGGTTATATTAAAAGCATTGGATTCCCAAAAGTCCCTGTTGGTGGTTACAAAAGAGTGTAATTGACTAAGAAAACTCGCGTGAACACTAACAAATTAAAACACTACACAAGAATCCTTTTACGGTTCCAAATAAAGCGTAAACTAATTCACTTGACGACTAAAGAGAAAATTCAATAGAAAGTGCATTTATTTATGAGTAATGCTGGTTTGGAAAATTATTCAATAATGTATTCGCGTCCACCAAACACCCAATGCTACTAATTGTGCACAACCAGGATCCATTTAATGAGAAATGTAGCAAATCACATTGTTCTTTCTAAGACCTGATATAGAGGTAAATATATTTTTACCATATCATCCTTATAAAATTATTATTTATTACTGTACTAGCCATTTTCGTGCATGAATGAAGATTTACACAAGGTTAAACTCCTACTTAAACCAAATTAATTTCACTTTTTCGAGAATAAATTTCTCATGTAAATTGTGATATTAATTATTATAGACGTTCCAAACTGTTAAAACTCTTTGTCAAATATTTTTTATTTCTCTTTTGGTTCACAGCTATTGACGAGATTTAGCGTGAAAAATAAAAAGATTGAACACCAAATAAAAAAAATACATAAAATATTCCTCTTTAAATTTTCCATAGCGGCTACAATCAAGCAGTAGGCGAATAAATAACAAAGAACACATTTCTTACAACTACCACCTGCATTACTCAAAAAACAAACACTTGAGAAATAAGGGAAATAAGTAACTGAAATAGATTGGCCCTATAAACGCGTCGAAGACTAGAAAAATCGTCAATACAGAAGCGTGTCAGCGTTACATCAATATTGTAAAAGGGCAAATTAATACACGAGCTCCATTTTACAATACATTTCTATTCAATGACAATATTGACATCATTCCTTTGTTCTTCTTAATCATCTCTTTATTCTTGTAGATGGCCTGTTCGCCGGCCATTAACTATTTGCTAGAATACCTGAAACCTATGAAAGACTACCAACTGAATATCTCTCCTCTCCGCTCCTCAATCTACTCTCCACTCCTCAAGCCTGCACCTCACCGCTCCACACCTCGCCTCACCAGCTCACCACACCTCACCTCTGGTCCCCACACCTCATATGACCATTTCCTGCTGATCCTGCTCCTCGCAGTTGTTTTAGTAGAGGTACAAAATTCCTCCGTTACAGTCGGCCATCCTGAAACAATTGCGGCCCGCAATTGGCACGCATACGAAAGTATCAACACTCAAGAAAACCGACATCAAATTGTACAGTGTAATTACACGTCAAGGCATACATCACCCTTTTTATGCTGAAATATTCTCCTCTATATCTCCTCTACATCATTTTACAACTCTGAAAACATGCACTTATATCTGCTTATATTTTACATCTCATCTTTAATCAGATTGGTTAAGTTCCAGTTTATTTTGATAGAGGCTTCACAAAATATTCTTCCAGAAAATGCCAATTTTATTGCAATAAAAACAATCTGCACTCATCGTCTATTCTTCATTTGTTTTACGTCTTTTTTCTTTCCCACTGACACGTTTATCTGACATTTTATAATATTTTCTACATCGCAGAATATTGTTATTTCTTTGCTTTACATAATATCTCCAGGGCGAAACTCTTTCTAAAGCGGAATGATACACCACCGGCCAATAATATAACACGAGCGCCACTCTGAACTTTTCATATATTTCATCGGAACTCACGAACTCTTAATTACAACGGCACAATTCACATCTTTCTGAACTCTTCATCAAATTGCTAAATACTTATCTTTTTATATCGAGAGGACATCATCATTTATAATCCATCTGACACATAGCCATAATGTCATATCTTATTTGAAATCTTACTCCTTTTAATCGAGATAACTTTCAATTCCGGCAATTGCTCTTTATTCTTTCCATTCTTAGCACGTAGGTATTATGTTTTACAACATAAATATCCACTTCTGAATGTAAAAGGGCAAATTAATACACGAGCTCCATTTTACAATACATTTCTATTCAATGACAATATTGACATCATTCCTTTGTTCTTCTTAATCATCTCTTTATTCTTGTAGATGGCCTGTTCGCCGGCCATTAACTATTTGCTAGAATACCTGAAACCTATGAAAGACTACCAACTGAATATCTCTCCTCTCCGCTCCTCAATCTACTCTCCACTCCTCAAGCCTGCACCTCACCGCTCCACACCTCGCCTCACCAGCTCACCACACCTCACCTCTGGTCCCCACACCTCATATGACCATTTCCTGCTGATCCTGCTCCTCGCAGTTGTTTTAGTAGAGGTACAAAATTCCTCCGTTACAATATAATTAGTACCCGAACAACGACGTACAAGACGTTCGCTGACGTCCGTTCACACGAGTGAGGAATGTTATGTTTGTACAAGAGCCCGTCTCATAGAACATTCAAATAAAATAATGGTTTAAACACTAAAAACACGCTTTTACCAATGTGCTATGCGTTAAACCGAAAAAACTTTTGTTTACCCGTCAGGGCACATTTAAAGTAAAAACGCGGGGCGCTTCTTAAATTCTACCAGAAAAATTTAAACATTCCGAATCATAAAAAATCCTTTATTTGATCATTAAAATCATTTTTTATAAATAACAGTTAGTTACAGCGTGAACTATTAAAAGCGTGTTAATAGTACCAATACTCGTATGTACCTATTATAATTAATTGGTACCGTTATCGTGAAATTGGTACTGTTACGTCTGTAATCTTGCTGCACTTTCAGTTTCGTACGTCGTCAGTCGGATAAGAGGAAATATCGTTTCGTCACACAAATTGTACTAGAATTATTGCAGGCTTGTCACTGAGCAATACATGAAGTCATAACAAATTTAATTGATATTTTTTCTAGACATTAACATACTTATTAGTACGGATATGATTAAGTGTCTGTATTGCTTATTTACAAATCAAGTAACGAAACGGTGATACATAATTAGGCATAAGCTGTTATAGTATTTTGTAAAATTAACAATTTCGCACTCCCAAACTGGAGTTTCGTTAACGGCTACAAAAGAAATTTTTAAGATATAATTCATATTTTATAAATATTTTAAATTTTCATACAAAGGCAAATCGTATTATATTCGAGTGGACTTCTTAAAAATGTCTCTTCCAGCCGACCGGCGTGTTCCAAACCCTTTATTAACCTAACTTACGAACTAGTTGTTTATATAAAAAACGTCGTAACATCCCTACACCTTACATTTTATATAGCCAAAGCTAAAAACCACATCAGTCGCGCCGGGGGCCTGCACGCGCTCCTGTGATCGTGTCACACAAAAAAACATTGAACACAACTTTAAAGAGATCAATATTACCGTCATAAATAATCAAAATAACCGTTCACCGTACTCGCATAAAACAAGAGTTATGAAAACATTAATTTTACATCTAACTTTATACACGAGAATTCAAAAGGATTAGTTAAATAAAAAAATGGTTGTCTGTAAAGTCGGTTGACGGACGATAATTTCACGTGATAACGTCATAAGAAAACTTTGAAGAATACCAAACGCTTAGGCCGATCGATCGTGCCTCTCTATCGCTTGTTCCGCGCTCTCGCTTGCACGCTAGACTCAGGCGGAACGTGACAATGACGTAAGACTTTTTCGTGCGTGCAGCCCGCGTTCATGGATTATGAGACGTTATCACGTCAAAAATATGTTTTGGGCGAGAATTGATAATGTCAAATGTCCTCACGATTTTAGTATTTTTAAGTAGAAGTGAAACTTTATAAAAGTTAACAACAGAATCTCTTTTTAGTTTAGCGTTTCATTGAGTTTAAAATCAAAACTTTGCTATAACATCTTTCACTTCAAACATGTAATAAACCAAAAACACATTATTTTGCCGATCAATTAACAAACCAATAATATTATGAATTCAAACAACAAATTGCGAACACGGTGGAACTTGACAAATAATTTTAGGAACCGAATTAAAACTCATCATTAATCCTATAATAATATGGCAGTCATTAAACTAATACTTTTACAAAACGAAGGCCTCCATTGGCTCAGAGTGTCGTACACCGGAGGCGATCCCAACGTGTCCTCCGAGGCACAGTCGAGGGAGACGCCGTGCAAGCCCATGATTACAGCATGAAACAACAGTTACAACAGACATCCAATAGCAAACTGACCAAGGCACACCAGTACAGTCCAGTTGAGTTATAGTTATGCGGGTAATACATGTATTGAAAAGTTTAAGCTATCTAATGGTTTCATGGAGACACATTCCCACCAATGGCGCAGGGAAAATTAAATAAATTACTTATAAATTTTATTATAAAAATTTTAAATGTATAAATAATAATAATAATAATATATTTAATTCGGGTAATAAATTACATCCATACATATACATACATAAGTAAAGAAGTATTCTTTACTTATTTTTTCATATTTTTTTTAATAAAAAATATTTAAAAATAAAAAATATTTCTCAAACCATATTATTTGAGCTATTGTAGACCGCGGGCCGTTAATTGGTTGAATCCAGCCACTAATCTCGCAATATTTGACCACAATTAGTGGGACTGTGTCTTTACTAGTATCAACTATTACAGAGAAACGCGTGAGGATCTAACAAGTAACATTTAGACATATACTATAATTCCGGGTTTAGTTAATTCATTATTTATCTACTACTATACAATTATTTTTATACTATATTATTCCAAATGGACTTGCAATGGCGTTTACCATTTGTTGCCGTGGTCAGTTGTAAAAAAATTGATTTTTGCGTTCGGTCAAAACATCAGTCATGTATTATAAACACAAACAGTAAAAAATATTCTTAGGCTCAATCCTCACTGACAGTATCGGATTGAAGTGAAGCGTTATTCTTGAATTTGTTATGTATTTAAATTAATTTTCCATAACATAATGCACAAATTATAATAAATACGACATGAGCAACAAACTTGAAAATCACTTTCTCGTAATTGTTGCGTCTTTTATTGGTCCTTTACGTACTTGTGTGTAGATAAACCAGTTTTTTTGTTACTTTAACTATTACGTATTCACTAAAATCTCCCAACGTTGGCACCAAACATTCAATCGTACATTTGCCATTACAAGGATGTCAACCAGTTATTAAATTCCGCTTTAACAATAAACAAATTGTGCATTATGTTCTAGATACAAAGGATCCATTATTTTTTTATATCAGTGACAACTATCTGAGATTACATTACGAGCACAACATAATATAAAAAAATACAAATATAAAAAGAGTTTATAAAATAATTAACAATTTGATTATAGTTTTTATAATTTTGTCTACTGCTCGCGTATCATAGACGATAGAGTATCCAAACATACAAAACTCAGTTTTACGATAAGACCGAACACCACCAAAATGCAAACAAAATACGCATCTCGCACGCACGCACGACACATATCAACATAGTGTATATTTCGTTATTCTCATACAAAATCTAATTACATAACTTAACCTACGTACAAAATATATGTCAGTCTACCCACACTATGCATAATTACACACACACTTCAATAAATTATTATAAGAACAGTGTGCGTGAGCGAGATAGCATGAAGCATTGCATAGTGTGGCCAGACTGTTGACAATCACAAACAAGACTTAATACCAGGTCTCGTAAATACACAAAAATAAATCTAAATCAAATAGTAAATACATCGAAAATTTGGGTAACGGGCCGTGCACACTGGCGTTAATTGTTCGTCTCACTTAAGCGCCTTGTGAACGATCAAACTTGTTCGACAAAGTTTGTCAGACTTTACCTTTTCGTCAAAGAGTAACGCAAAATCAAATTAAAATAAATATAAAATATATTTGGCAAACTTGGACTTAGCTATCGGTGGAAATGGATCGATTATGTGCATAAAGAAAAAAAAAGAGATCGGAGTTTGTCAAACACGTAAAATTTGCCAAATTATTTGAACGTTTACAGGGCGCATTATTGCATTGTACTTTACAAGCAGCGTTCGAATTAGTATTTCGAATGTCGACTTTAAACCTTTGTAATACAGTGCTTTTTACACGTAGAAGTGAAAAACGTTGGACCGCGTGTAAGCGGCATCCTTATTTGGTACCATTTACTTATATCGAGTAGAAAAAATGAAATATTTACAACGGCTGATATATCGTTTTACACGCGAATTTTTTCATGACACCAAAATGACACAGTATGCACACACCTTTATTTAAAAATTTGTGCTACCTTGGGGTAATGTTTACAATTTTGGCCTTAAACATTTATCGAGGTGTTCTAACCTCGTTAATTTAATTTCCCATCGAAATAAATAAAAATGCATATCTATATGGCCTCTCGTTACCAAAAATAAATACGTATAACATTTAGTTTTATCAAAATTTCCTCAACACTCCGTTATTACTCTCTCCGCCGCGTCAATCATCTCTTTGGACAAGATTTTGTTTGGTACGTTATAATACCAAATACATACATAATAATATAACATAAATGTTGTATAATATAATTATTGTAAATTTGGAAAATGTATAAAACACCCTGTAGAATTGTCTACGTAGGTTGTCTTTGATACTATATATTTTTTCTTCATTTATTTGTTGAAACTGGCAATTTATTAAGATACTTGCCGTGTGTCTAATTATTATCAAATGTATTATGTAAAAATAACTTTGTTTTATTTTTGCATTACATAATGAATTTATTTATAGTTCGTGGATTTTAGGCCAAATTATTTTAAGGAATTTTGACGTGCAACATCGCTTTACGCAATCTTAGATATACATATAATTATCTAATATATAAACATAATCTAGTCATAAATGTATTTCAAATAAGTGCAATTTATTTGGTTCTAAGCGATTTGATTGTGAATAAAATTTTAACGTAGAACTAAGTAAAGTGTAAAATACAGAATGACACACTTATCTACATACATATATATATATATATATATATATATATATATATATATATATATATATATATATATATATATATATATATATATATATATATAGAAGAAAAACTTCACACCAAGTATGTTGGTGTTGTTGAGACGCAGACATATACAGGATGTTTTGTACAGAACTATTAAGCAACTACATAATATCTAACCTAATCATAATGCAACACTGTCTGTTCGTTTGTTGTGTGTCAATTTGTTAGTAAAAATAACCTCGGATTCTTAATTTATAAAATAATAGACAAAAAAAAATTGGTTGTCTGTAAAGTCGGTTTACTGACGATAGTTGAACGTGACAACGTCTTAAGAAAATACTGATGGAATGGTAGCATTTTACAAAAGAAAATTTTAATTTCATTTGTTTAATAGATTTTGTAAATGTACTATAGTATAGCAGCTGTCCACGTAGACGCATCGCTCACTCAATTATGAGAGAGACGGATGTCGAACGCTGCCGAACGCAAAGGCCGATTGTGCTTCGCCGTTACGGTAACGCCGGTAACGACGCATGAGTCATGTTTTTTCATGCGTGCCACCGGCTATATCGAATTATAAGACGTTGTCACGTCAATAAAATTGTCTTTCAACCGACCGCACGGTCTGTTTCTGTATTCCGTATTATTATTATTTACGCAATTGATTCTGATATGGTTTTAACTAGTGTTTAGAAAATACTTTGAACATTTTGTTTATACATTTCTTACTACTATTCATTTCTTGGCGTTGACCTACTCTTTCATCGAAGAGGCACAGGTTACTTAAAATTGAAATGCAGTCATAATAAATTATCCCCTAACCATCTGTTTTAATTCATCAAATCGGATTGGTTTACATAATATTTCGAGGAAGTTACACGCTTAAAATATAATTAATTTTACTAAATGTAAATTTAATTTATTTTAAACTATAGGCACAACAGATTTGCGATTATAATTGTATTCAAACCCCCACTATGTCTCTTCAATTGATCTTACATCCTTGGCCAACGTGTTACCTATACATATTGACAAACAACAGACTAACACACGCACGCATTATTAACATAATGACATATATACAACTATATCTATATATCGTGTTGGAGCTTGTTGCAACGAATAATATCTAAGCACTATTGGGTCACAGATCATAATAATGGGATTCATAATAAATTGCCATGTTAAATTTGTCTTTTAATTGATTTAAACTTTGCATATGTCGATAATTTATAAAATCGATTTCTATTCCTATTAAAATTTGTTTCGTTTAAAATAAATAAACTATTATTGTTAGTCATTTTTTATAAAACATTACAATTGTACATCTGTGGTTAACTGGACAGAACAATTCAAACAAAATGATTAGAAATCAAATCAATTTACATCGTCAACGTAGAACATTCCGAAAACGTACATATACCTAACATATTACATCTAAAATTAAATCAGTACTTTTGTACTAATAAAAAAAATCACTGAGCGCTCTACATGAACCTAAGCCTAAGCGATCGAAGAGAATATTGTGTCGAACTTTTGTACGCTATTTTACACCGTAACGCTTTATAAATACCGATTAAATTCGCCGTTCGCTCACTGAGACCATTCGCCTCTTAGGCAACAATCCAAGATTCAAGTTTGAGGATAACGTTAGAATAACCCTCATGTTACAATAATTCTCATGTTACAATAACTCTCAAGTTACAATAACTCTCATGTTACATTTATCCTCATGTTACAATAAACCTCACTGTTGTCACAAATGCTCGAATCTGAATTGTTACATTTTAGACGAATGCTCCCTACGAGGGAACGCCTTAATAAATATGTATATATTCGTACTCACATTTTAGACGAGTGTAGGTATAGTAGAGCCTCGATTCGGTGAGTTCAAGGTGATATAGTCCTTACGAGCTGGGATTAAAGTTCAATCTAACCTAATTACAACTATAATTATAATTACTGAGTTTAGCTGTCTTCGAGGAGATTGTGAAGCTCGGCGTAGTTGAGAATGGCACGGTGTAGGAATTCGTATTGCAACTGGAAAATGAACAAAACAGACGCTACTATTATAACACAGATAAAGAACCATTACAGTTATACAATATACTACTAATATGGCTTGGCTTCAACCCGTTAATGGCCCACTACTGAGCACGGGTCTCTCCTCACACCTGAGCAGGCCTAGAGCATACTCCACCACGCTGCTCCAGTGAGGATTGGTGGAGGGGTCAGTGGCCAACACAAGTGTCGGTAATTTTTATGCCGCCCGAATGCATCCGACATGGCTTAACGACTGCTACCAAATGGTAACAACCGGTACCGACGGCTTTACGTGCCCTCCGAAGCACGGAAGCGCTCAAGAAATTTAGCCACTAGCGGTCACCCATCCAACTACCGACCGCGCCCGCTGTTGCTTAACTTTGTTGATCACCTAAGATCGACGCAAGCCGCCGGGATATCAGCACTTAGAACTATTAATATACAAGTGATAAACATTCACGCTGATAACATAAACATTTACTTTTCCTGTAAATATTTATTTTACTAATTGGGAAATGGGTCCAGTTAATACACACATACACCCATTCTCACTATCCTTCACAAACAAACGCAGTCACATTCACTCACTTTAACCGATAGGCACGCACGTAACACAAGTACGCTCGCACGCACGCATGTTACATATTGAGAAAGAAATGTAACCGTAGCCCTATTTGAACCCGGACACAAATATCCCTCGCACTAACACTTGCACACAAACAATAGACCAAACAGTGAACTCACGAAAGTGTCGATGGTGCGTGCGCGCTGCGAGCGCAACTTGCGCGCGACGCTATTCACGTCCACGCGCCGCTCGACGCGCAACTGCCAGATCAGGATGCACAGCGCCACGAACAACGCCGACCGCTCCGTGCCGTATCTAGATACAAACACACAATACAATCTACGTATGTACTTACTTACTTACCATCAGGTGGGACCGTAGCCAAGCGGTAACTTATATTCAGTAAAAAAAATCTATCATATCCATTGACTTATTATTACTATGGACATCTAGTCTCATACTAAAATCGCGATAAAAATGTCCCAGTCAGTTATGTCATGTCATGTCATGCAGTTAACAAGGTAATTTAAACACTAAAATCATTGTGTCACGGTTTAATTTCGATTGCAGTCGTGAACGCCAGCCATTGCAAGAATAGAAATGTTAACAAGGTAATTTAAGCACTAAAATCATTACATCACGGTTTAATTTTGATTGCAGTCGTGAACGCGGAATTGTTTCTCTCCTTGCGTTTTGTTACTCATTTGGCTCGGACATTTTTCAGCGCGGACCTGACGTCCATATTTAATAATAAGTCAATGATCATATCCTATAAAACTCGTCCGTTACCGAGTGACTGCCAGACAACGCACAGCCAAAACTACTGAGCGCAACAAGCTGAAATTTGGCATGTATGTTCCTTGGGGAGTGTAAGGGAGCACTAAGAGAGGATTTTTGAAAATTCCTCCCCTAATAGTATAGATATGGTACTAGGTACTAGCTCAACCACCTTTTATGTGTTACATAGCGAATCGTCTAAGCATGTTACAAATATGAAAATGTCCACAAATGGTCACATGGCATCACCGATACTATGCCGAAAAAACCTTACTAAACTACTTAATTTTGAAAATTTTTAACTTGAGAAAAGCCTAGGTTATCACTTAAATATTATGTATATTAATATGATAATGTAAAGAAAGGTTATTAATAAAATCTTTTATATACGAGAGGGTAATAAATAAGAGGAGAACAAGAGAGGAGCCTGCCTACCGCTGCCGTATGAAAGGCAAGCCAGACAGACTGGCGCCGTAACGCGTTACGTAACGAAAGGTCCACCCTCCCATAAGAAGTTATCACTTCAAAAAGGAAGAGTGTAATAATGCACTCACTGGCAGTGCACGAGCAGCGGGCGCTGCAGCGAGTCGAGCGGGGCGGCCAGCTCGGCCAGCTCGGCGAGCCCGCGGGTCACCTCCGGCACGTGGCCCGCCGCCGTCGGCCAGCCCTGGTACTGCAGCTGGCGCACCGAGCTCCAGTCGCCGCTCTGGAGGACGACACACGTTTATAGAACAAACATATTGAAACTATACGGTCTATACGCAAGTTGCACTTTCGGATCCGCTCCGATGACATTACTGTAACTATGGATGTGGAAGATAATTACCGAAGGCATGACACAGAAAGAGTTATCTATATGAAAAGTAGGAACCTTGGCAAAATTATATTATCCCACTTTTTGCACACTAGTGATTCATCTACTTATTTTTTACTTAAAATATTATTATAATATTTCTCAAGCAAGTGTTTATACTTATTTACTTGTTACTAAAATACAAACTTTTTTTGAAATTTTGTCTGTCTTACTGTACTTCCAAGCTAATCTCTAAAACGAACTGATTTAAATGGGACTTTTATTGGAATATAGAGGAGGTGATGCTGTATAGACTTCTTTTCATCCGATATTCCCACAGAATCGGGATTTACACGTTTTACATAGTCGGCAATAATTTCAATTTAATGATATTATATTTCCTTATACACACATTTCTACATATATGTATATGTACGTGCTGGTATATACACGCACGCACACGTACGTACGTGTGCGTGCGTGTGCGTATGCGCGTGTACGTGCGCACGCCGCACGAGCATACCTTCGTATTGGTGATCCGGAACTGCCGCCGCGTGTAGTAGGGACAGGACTCGCTCTCCTCGTACTGCACGGCGATGTGATCGTACTGCGCCGTGCCGTCGTCCCAATACCGCGGGCATTTACCCTCGCCCAACTGAAAGCGTACATACAACTTATAAAACGCACTTTTTATAAGATCAAATCAATTAAAAAATATATACGAGTATGACGGCGTCGATTTATTTGCTACGTTGCATTATTTTACAAAATAAGTTTGCATTTTTAGATAACGTCGTTTTATCCGTGTTTCCATCAATCATTAGAATAATACCTATATCATAGATTTTTATTATTATTATGTACGTAAGATCGAAAAATATTATTCATATTTCATCAGTATGTAATTCGTATCTAAATATAATTTCCAAAAAACATGATTCACCAAAAAAAAAATATACCGAGCACAACATTTATCGAGCAGATATCAGAAACCACTTACCTCGCTAAGCATCACGATGGTAGACACATTATGCTCGGATACCATCCTCCAGAAGTCTGTGATAGTGTTGGGCAGCGGATCTTGCGTTATTATAAAACCTTCCGAGTTGTCGTACGCTGAAACAACGTTTTCAATAAATAGACGCCTGATAAAACGCCGTGGTTGTAAAGTTTATTCCTCATACCGATGTGTCCTGCTAAACCGGCTGAACTATGAAACCAGACACCTCTTGCAGGTCGCAGAGCTATATCATATATAAAATATCAAAATGTCTACAATTCACGCGTGCTAAGAGTGAAACCTTCAAAAAACGAATACTGTCAGTCCAAATATGGACGTTTTGCTTTGCTTACGTAAGCCGCCATTTTGACTCTTTTCCGTTGCATTTCATTTGCGCGTCATTTCCGTTTCATCGAATTCCAAATCACAACGATACTATAGAAGTTTTCACTTTAAAAGACACTTACCTTCGATAAACGACGCGTTGATGTACGTGGAGTAGTCCCTAGCGGGCACGGGCGCTAGTATAACGCGGTTGCGGTCGTACGGTAGGCAGTCGGGCGCGCGATTCTTCGCACGCAGCTCGTCCGCCTGGCCCGCCGCGCACGACTTGGCCGGCTCCGCCACCGGGGGCTCCATCATTTTCTAGCAAAAATAAATATTCGATATACAAATAAATCATCGTCATCATCATTGCAACCGATAACTGCCCCACTGCTGGGCACGGGTCTCCTCTCACAATGTGAGGGGTACAGGCCGTAGTCCACCACGCTGGCCAAGAGCGAATTGGCGGACTTCACACACCGGGAATACCTCAGAAGGGAATACACTTCGTTTTCATTGTAATCTGATTATTAAAAATGTACTGGGTCGCAGTGCGCGTCCGTCCGTACGCACGTAGCGTGCGTGCGCGTGCGTACACGCGCGTGCCCCACAGTACCTCGAACTCGTGTTCCATGAGGCACTTGTCGGCGCCCTCGGGCGTGTTCCGCAGCCGGTCGATGGCGGTCTTGAGCCGCGCCGCCGGTATCTCCGTGTCGCCGTAGTGAGCGTACTCGACGAGCGCCCGGTACACGAACACGTATTGTTTCTGCGGGCGAATGAGCATTAACGTTATTTTTTTTATCAGAATGTTATCAAGATTTATTTTTGTATCAATTGATCATTATACGAACTATACTATAAATATCTTAATTACAGTGGAGAAACAATCAGTTACCATATTTTGATCCACGCTATCAAATAGAAAGAAAGATTTTTTAAAAATCTAATAAACTACAGTCAGATGAATTTAAAATTGTCAGTTTATGAACGCTGGTGTCGTCATAAATAGTAACCTAGTGTGACCTAGTGGCATAGCATGCCTCACTAGAGACGCCCCAGAAGAAGACTTCTTTTCTAAAAAACTTCGAAAACCTTCGAGCCTGGTGACTCAATTGATATAGCGCCCCTAATGCGGTCTCACCAGCGACTGGACGAGGAAGTTCCGCTGGCGGCGCAGCTCGGCGACGGTATTGAACACCGCCACGTGGCCGGTGGCGCGCATCTGCTCCAGCAGACAGTCGAGAGCCACCAGCGTGCCCGTGCGCCCGACGCCCGCCGAGCAGTGGACCACCACCGGCCGCCCGATCACCGTCGACCACGCCTCGTTCACCCTCTGCAAGCGACATTCAATATCCTTATAATATAACGGAATACACTCATAGCCCAACATTAACGGGGCGTTTAGAGTGCATCGGCTAGCGCGTGTCGCGCCCGCCTACAAACCACTAGACAACCCATTCGATGGTAAGCGGTCACCGTCACCCGTAGTGTATGCAAAGTGCCAACAGGTTTTACCCTTAGTAAAATTTAGCCGATGACGTCACTCGTGACACTCTTCTCTAATTAAATACACACACACATACACACACGCACGCACGCACGCACGCACGCACGCACGCACGCACGCACGCACGCACGCACGCTAGCACACTCATAGACTCATATTTCTCGCTTCATACATGACCCGAAAACAATTAGGGAACCCCGTCACTTCACAGAAAACTAAAACCAACCAACCAACCAACCGACTAGGATAAGGGGTTGTCGTTGTTGTTGACGGGTTTGTTAATTAATCTGGTCGAGTACTGTGTCGCGTTTACCTTGATGAACTTGAGGATGGAGTGCGGGTGCTCGGGCGCCGCGAAGTCCTTCCACATGAGGAAGTGGTACTGGCGCACCAGCCGCGACTCCGCTTTGGCCTCGCGCGGGGACGTCGGCGCGCTCTCGCTGCCACACTCTGACATACGACAGCAATCGATCAATACTAATATTGTAAAGCTGAATAGGTTGTATGATTGTTTGTTTGAACGAGCCAAGCTCAGTAACTAGTGGTTCAAATTGTATTTTTTTTTGCATTGGATAGTCCAAAAAAAAAAGGAGGAAGGGTATAGGCTGTATATCACGACACGACTGATAGGAACGGAGCATCAATGAAAAATGTTACAAAAATGTGAAAATATCTAATATGTATTTGTAAACGTAAAAAGCTCTATACATACATATGTACGTACAATATAATTTTAGGCCACCTTTGTAACGGCTGCCCCGATTTTGATGACACTCAAAAGAATGACATGATAGCATAGATAACAACACTAAAATGTATCAAATGAAATCACACGCCATGCACTCACCTCCGTTTCTTTTAGCGATGCCGTTATTTTCAATAATCGGCTGACCATCGGAGTTTGTCGGTTGCTTAGTTATTTTCAACTCCCTCACGATGTAATCCGAATAACTGAAACAAAACAAGGTGTGTAAATCGGGGCTAAGACTTTAATTCTTTTGGACATACATGCTGACCGGGTGAATAAGATTTAAAATGTTTTTAATTTACTGTCAAAGTCATATACTAAGTAAAAAAAACCAAAAATTGTGCAATTCACACGTGCTAGAACTGAAATCTTAAAAAAAAACGTATACTGTCAGTCCAAATATTGACGATTTGCTTTGCTTACGTAAGCCGCCATTTTTCCGATGCCTCCCATCTCATTTTCCACCACGTTAAAATGACATTTCGGTCATTTCGTCATTTCGGTTTCACTCCAAAAAACCTAATCAATTCGCTCACCGCTTCTCCGAGACATGGTGCACGGTGATGTTGCCGAACGCGCGCGCGCCGCGCACCTCGTCCGGCCAGTACTTGCTGCACTTCACCTTGGAGTACTCCTCGAGGTTGGTCAGCATCACGATCAGCTCGAGCCCGTGCTCCCAGATCATCCGCCAGAAGTCGTTCACGGTCGTGTCGGTGGGGCCCTGGGCGCAGATGAACTGCTTCCGTTCCTGATCGATTAGGAGGAGAGTTTAATAACAAACAGAGTGTATTAAAGAAAGCTAAGTCGGCTTCTATTAGCAGTTGCAATAAGTTCAAACTAAATGTATTACTTAAATTCTTTATACACCAACATTTACGACCAGAATAAAACAATTTAAGTAACGTACACCGATAAGAGAACGAAAGACAGTGCGAAAGAGTAAGAAAGAATGAGGGATGCAACATAATCACAAGCGTTAGTCACATGCAATACCTGAGTAGGCTCCGAAGGGTCCTTAGTAAGCGCAGAGAGGGCAGAAAAACACTCAAGTTAGACACACTAGACCGCTAGAGGGTTGCTTCTAACACTGCGTGTACTAGAGGCAGAGCTACAGTCTAGACTGTTCTAGCCAGTACATTATTAAAAATAATGCAAAGTTTATTATCACATATTTAATTAAAAAGAATTATTTTTTGTTTAAGTAAAAGTTAATTATTATCACTCGTCTATTGGTCAAAGTATTGTAAAAATATTCATTTATCTAATGAGGTCACATAGCGTCGTAAGCGACAGAGAGTTTTTTTCGTAATGATAATTTTTAAGCAAATGTAAGTCGCACATTATTGTAGCATTCGGAAGAGTATAGTTACCCACAACATATTTTAAAGTACATTTTATTTATACCAATAAAAAATATTATTATTATAATGTATGTAAAAACAAGACCGCATTTTTTTAAATTAAAGTGAAATTTAAATCAGTAACTAAAAGTCACGTGTCCTTGTAAAACTCTAAGAAGAAAAGTTGTATCTTATTTATCTTGATATTAATGTCTTTAACATGTCTAATAAAAGCAAACACTATAAGGACAGCTCCACACCAACCTTATATCCCATGACGTAGTTGGCGTTGATGTAGTCGGAGCCGGTGATGCTGTCGATCTGAGCTAGTTTCACCCGGGTCTGATCGTACGCCTTTATATCCGGGTAACGGTTCTTCGGCTGGTTCTCGCGCGCCTCGGACGCGTGCGTCGTCCGATCCGGGAAATATTCCGGGAGCATCTGCAACAACTTGGTGAGTTGGCGCGCGTTTAGAATTTGACATATTCTTTATTTTATTTTTTTGTTAGTTGACAGTGTTAAGCATGCGCACAATGTTAAATTAATCAGTGACTAAACTTCAATGGTTGGACCACGAAACACACGCATTGCTAGAGTTATTTCTAATTCGCAAACAAATTTAAATATCGCTGTAATTTGCAGCGCAATTTCCTGGCCTTACAGATCAAACACGTACATTTGTTTCAACGCTCGACACTAACGCGCGCAGCGCAGAGCGAATTGGCCATTAGCGTGCGACTCGTGGCCCCTGGGAATGGACTACTTTAGATTAGAATGAATCTTTAGTAAATTTAAAAGTATGAATCGAAAACTACGCCTAAATAATGAGAACATACCGGTCCAGTAAAGGAATTAAATTCAACACATTTTTTAATAACTAAAACACTGAGTTTAAAAGCTCCATGCTTCTATTTAATTTGTTAATTACTCTTAAAAACGCATATATCTCTAATTGCGACTGCATCTACAAAATTTTACAAAGGGAAGTAGTAAAACGGGCAAAAACTTTACATTTAAAAAAACAAAACAAGCGCACTCTCAAAAACGATTATATTTTTAATTTCGAGCGATACATATTATACGTAATGTAAGATTATCAAAAAGAGAAATATGCATACGTCACGGCCTTATGGCACTGTGTTGCTCTGGTGTGACAGACATTTATTTATGTATGTATATCTGTGGAAAATATGCTGGACGAAAAAATTATAAAATAGCTTCATTATTGACCTTGAAATTGTCTGCATCAAGATATTGGACAAAGGTACATTAAGGTTAAAAAGTATAATTTTTATTACTCTTATCATACATCGATAGTTTCATGGTTGGTTACTATAACCTATCTATTGCTTACTGCGACTAAAAAACTTCGTATTAACAATATGACTCAAGATTTTTGAAGTACCCGCAAAAAAATTATAAATTTTAAGTTTTGGATCGTTTTTTTTTGTCCTCATAATACGAATAGATGTATTTATGTAAATAGCCGGATAAACGACCAGACGTCCACTCGACAATGCTATTGAATTGACACAGTGATACCAATTTATTTAATGTCTGTTATGTATACTATGGAATCGCTCATAGCCCGGCGGCTTGCCTCGATCTTAAGTGATCGACAAAGTTAAGCAACAGCGGGCGCGGTCGGTAGTTGGATGGGTGATCGCTGGTGGCTAAATTTCTTGAGCGCTTCCGTGTTTCGGAGGGCACGTAAAACCGACGGCCCCGGTCGATTCCGACACTTGAGTTGGCCACTAACCCCTCCACCAATCCACACTGGAGCAGCGTGGTGGAGTATGCTCTACGCCTCCACAGGTATGAGGAGAGACCCGTGCTCAGTAGTGGGCCATTTGAGCTTGAAGCCAAATCAACATCAAATCTCATGTGAAACTCACCTCAAACTCCTTCTGGAAGCCGTAGTCGCAGTCGACCTGGCGCTGGGCGTACGCGGCGGGCAGGTCCTCCCTCGCGATGGGCGGCATGTCGGGCGGCGCCGCGCTCGCCAGCTGCTGCCGCCCGCCCATGTGACCGACCACGTATCTGGATGGTGATTACCACATCATAAACAGTGAAATAAATAGCCGGCGTCGGTGTTAGATTACAATGTTGGTTCTTCAAATCAAGAGTGAATAGACTTTTGCTAAGTTAGTTTGCTTTACCATCCATGACTGCATCACCAGTAAGATAAGATGGTAAGTGGTGATTCACCACTGTGATCACTTGTGATCACTACCAACTAGGCTAGTGGGTCGTCAAGGTGGATGAAATTATAAAATAAATCGAATTATTAAATAGAGCTTTTCTACACCGCTTGCATATATTCAAGTTGAAATCGTGAACATTCCCCGGCATGCATGACACCTCGGTTGGCGCCACCGACCACACAGCCAATAGACACCTAATAACAGGTGAATGGCTTCTGTCAACACATCTGGCTTAAAGTACCGATATAAATTCGTGCCGTCTCACTCTTTCCCGTTGCTTAAATTAAAATCCATTTCTTTCCAACGTTTCGTGTGGCTTTGAATTAAGTCACCCCGCTTCGTCTTACCTCAGCTGGTTGCCAGAATGCATTCAATATGGAAAATCAAACATTAGGTGTCTATTGGCTGTGTGGTCGGTGGTTGACGACTACCAGGGTAGTCCCCCTTCACCAAACCGGTGACCCCGCGGCTGCCCCCCCCCCCCCCCGTTACCTGAACGCCGCGTGCAACGGGTTCATCTCGACGTGCGCGTGCGGCGGCATCTTGCGCGACTTGCGGGTCTGCACCACGCAGAACACAATCATCATGAGGACGACCAACCCGGCCACGGCGCACGTTGCCTGGAAGCGAACGTACATAATATCATTATTGGTCGCGGTGGCCTTTGGAAAGGACTGCAGGGCATGGATTCGATGTATTGTTACATCACTAGCTGTGCCCGCTACTTCGTCCGCGTGGAATTTTAATTGTTACGGGGAAATTTCTAAAATAAAAATAAAAATCCCGTCAAAAACGGTCCAGCCGTTCCAGAGATTGGCCAAAACAAACAGACAGACAGACGGGAAGACAGACAGACAGACAAAAATTGTAAAAAATGTTATTTGGTATATGTACCGTGTATAGGTACTATTTAGGAATACGATACAACGATTAACTATTAATATTGCATGTTCTAAATTATGCAAATCAAAATTATTATCAATAAAGTATCAATCAGTTGTTTTTGAACCGGAAATAGCTAGTTAGTCTTGAACACGGCCTTTGAGAATGTTTATTGATACCCAAAAATCTTCAAGTCGCTTTCCATTTTTTTCTCCTCTGGATGAACCTAAGCGTTTGTCAATAGCAATCAAAACTCCGCCTCAGACTTTATTTTTTTAAAGAGTGGACTGGTTACCCGGTCCCTTCTGTAGACAACGTATCGGTCAGTAAACAGTTCGTTATCAAAGATTGACGAATATAGCCATGTCTCAGACAATACAATTATTTATATTGTACATACAGCTAAGAATGTTATTATAAATAAATAATAAATCATACCAAAAGAGCAATCTCGAGAGCCGATATCGGCGCGGGCGCGACCGGTGTGGGGGCAGGCATCAGAACGTTTAAGTATTGTGTGAAGATCGAATCGTCCTCCTCTGAGCCAGCTGGAAACAAACATAATATATGAAACTCACAATCGTATACTCACCCAGTGCCTATACGAGTATGTACAATTGTACATAGAAGTAATATGTGTAAAATTTTGAAAAGTTAAAATGAAATCGCATCAGCAATTCAATATAATAATTATGTATTATTATCCAATAAGGGTTTTCGCCCATTGGCGTGTTAACTAAAATTCCAGCGCAATACATACAGGACAATGACTTTCAAATAAACAAAATCAAACTTGTATGAATTAAAACAAAGAGGGAGGCTTTTTTCGCGTGACTGAACTATGAAGTTTGATTGGCATCCAGTGGCGTAGGTAAGCCAGCGAGAGAGGATTTTCGGCAAATCGATATGATAGTTAGTATGAGAGTAAGTCAGTTTCGAAGTTAGTCATGAAAATGGTTATTTCGTCTTTCCTTTACATACAAATGGACGTGTTTATAGGATAGCTTGAAATTTTACCGTATAGTAGTTGATATAAGGGCTGAATGTTTGTACTATGATTTTAGTAAACCTTTATTTATTTGCGTACAACTTTGTATAAAATACTGTTCTAAAAATATAAAGATTGACGCGTGTCATAATTTTTCAATATTCCCTGTTCAAGAATCCGAAGGTTCAAAACTGGGGTTGAAATTTTACTCAAACGTCACGACCGCATCTAAGCTTGAAATGAAGCGAAGCGAGGGATAGTTGCTACTAGTATTATAATAAATAAAATAATTAAATTGTATAAAATACAATTTCCATCAGTCACTACATTTTGTAACTTTACCTGTATCAAAACTGTTTGTTGCTATTGATTAATCATGTGTGGAAATGTAATATTACACTCATGTTTTTATAAATTAAATTTGAATACCGCCATGACTTACTTGATAAGAATTGATGACGTTACTTGCATTAGTTTCTTTTTTTTTAATTTTTATTCACTTTGAAAGCAATACATAAATCGCTATATATAAAATCCGACCAACGATCAGACGAAACACCTGATGGCGAGTTGTCACCATAGATATACACAGATTGGGTATAAGAGTAAAAGAGAGCTACCAAAGCTTACGGTTCTTTGATCTAACTACTACTAATAGTAAATTTGTGTTGTGGAAACCTACATTATTTGGCGAATATTAACGTAAATTACAGTATTTCAGTGTTGTTATAGCGTTATTACGATGGTTACTCGGAGATTTAGGTATAAAAGTGAAATTAAACCAATTTACTTAAGCGATTAAAACCATTTTCGATGCACACATTGACACATCACGCACACATGAACAATTAATTGGTTTTTCGTCTCATTCGATAGTTCACATTGCCAATCTATGTACCTACACTACATCTATGGTTGTCACCACCGCCCACGGGCATCAGACTCCAAAGGCGTCACCGAAGGAAGCGTTGCCAGCTAAGACAGTGAATGTTCTCTAGTTTTTTTTTTTTTAATTGATTTTTTGGTAGCAAACGAGCATGCAGCACCACCTTCCGCTGCCGCCCATGACAACTGTGACCGACTTAGAACAAGACTCATATGGGGACTGGGATAGTTAGTCCGGTTAGGTGACGGTGTTAGAACATTAGTTGGTTAGTTTGTAAGTATGAGGACTGGGACAGGGACTGTTAGTGAATGTTAGTCCTGTTAGTTATTGTTAGTAATAGTCCAGTTAGTAAATGTAGTTAGTTAGTATGTTTGCCACTTACGTATGACTTCAACAAAGCACGAGTAGTTGGCGGACGCATCTAGAAGTCCATCCTTCACACTCAAGTCTTCTCTGTCATCCTCTAAGACTTTGTCCATCAAAATCGGGTCCTTTTTGTAGTCACTGTAAAGATGATTACACACAATAATTTTGAAGTTATTCCAATTGTTTCGGCGCGATTGGGAATAGAGATCAAGTGTATATTTAGCGTATAACACAAAGTTTATTATTTATAAACACATTTGATAGAAAATTACTTCAGCAATTGTTATAAAAAACTGAGTATAACGTTTTCAACACAGTACATTTTGAAACGAGACAACGATACAATGAATCTTAAAGTAATTGCGTACATTTTGACACCATTTTATATATATTTAATTTGTAGTTTTTTACTTTCCTCTTTGTTTAATTATAATGATATTGTTTAAATGCAAAAAAAATCAACACCAATAAATTCTAACCTACATACACAAGTAAGTAAACAATTGGATCCCTCTCCTTTTCTAGATCGCGTATTTGTATTATGACAATAATTTAGCCTACAATACTGCAATTATTGTACTTTGATTACTAGTTAAATTTAATAAAGCGATGTATTCACTGGATCATCACCCACTCTACAATTATGACTATAATTATGGCATTACTCGGCTTCTAGGGATGCAACCAGTGACAACACACAAGGAAAACGAAACGGTGATCAAATTATTTTGATACAAATGACATTACCTTATAGGTAATTACATAATTGCAATTTACAAAAGCTTAACCACATCCCAAGGCTAAAAAGATATTAAAATCCATTGGATCGCAAAATATATAAAAGTATTGTACTAATATTATTTATACAAAAGTAACTCTGTCTGTCTGTCCGTCTATTACCTGTCCAGGCTTCATCCAGTGAATCGATTTAGATGAAATTTAATACGGAGATAATTTGTGGACCCGGGAAAGGATACCATAGGATAGTTTTTACCCCGATAATATCCCTTTGTCGTCGGAGTTCTTGTCCGATTATAATATGGGTATCTTCAAATCAATAGTGAATAGGCCGCTGCTAAATTAGTGCGCTCTACCACCCAAGACCACATCACCACTTACCATCAGGTGGGATTGTGGTCAAGTATATTAACTTATAACAAAGATGACAAAAAGATAAAAGTTAACGGTACGATATTATTTTCTGATTCCCACGCGGGCGGAGCCGCGGACAAAAACTAATTGAAACACCTGCCAAGGACAGAAAAGCTGTAATTGGAAGTAGTGGGCGTAGACTAAAAACGGCGATACTGACCACAGGCGCGACGCCAACCAAACAATTCCTATTCAAAACAACCATTCACACTCCGCACTTTATAGAGATGTCGCGACAACCGAACAGGAAACAGACGCACAAAACTATTCCACGACAGTAACTTTACAATTAATTAATACAATACAACGCACACGGGACGCGAGTATCCTGCGACCTGTCCATCGGTTGACTGACTTGAAATGGAATCCCGCTAAATGCCTGCTAATATACTCGATATCTACCGTCGCTGTGGGCAACAATATCGCGCGATATATCTGCGAGGTGTACCGCGGCTTCTGCGAAACGCGCCGTACGGTAAGCGGTACGCGGCGGTACGGTAACGCGGCGGCAAACGAGTTCCACGTACACGAACGAAAATCAACCTAGTCGCGATATCCAGCGATAGCGATATCCGCTTAGGTTCGAACAAACTTTAATTTTTTGTTTGAAAGGAAGAACCGTTTACACACTCGGATTTCACCCAGGTGACAGGTGACAGGAGCAAATATCATGGTATAACTAAATGGGCCGTAACATGCGACAGGGCCGTTCCTATCCTACTGGAGTCGTCACGAATATAGTTTTATAATACGAGCAAAATCGGGACTAAAACTTAGTGAATATTAACGAAAAAAAGTATGCACGTGTTAGCGTACACACGTACGAAAAGAAACTTTATTACGATATACTTATTTTTTTCAAATGAATATTTACACCTATTTTATTTTTTAAACTTTGACTCTGCCTTTAACTGCGACTCCCGAATTCGACCCAACCCTCTCTAATTTGTTGTTACTGTGGTACACTCATGCAACCGTGTGTCCCTGACGACACAACTTCCGTCGCAACGTTACTTCCGTTTCAAGACAACGTTGCCATTTTTTTTACCATTAAATTTCTCGCAACTGCGTCGATATAGAATTTTATCTTCAAAAAATTGTATAACATGCTAAAATGCTTTATTGCATATTGTTAATTATTTACACGAACTAAATAAATAAATAACACACCTCTCCATAAACGACCGCCTCTCCCGGCCGGCCTCCTCCGGATCGGCGGTGGTGTCCACCTCGTCGTCGAAGAAGTCGTCCCTGGTGGCGGGCGTGCTGGGGGTCGTGGTGGGGGGCCGCGGGGGCTCCGGGTACCCCCGGCGGGGGGGTCGCAGGCACCGCCGGCACGCGGGCCGCGAGAACGCCGGGTCGTGCGTGTCGAACACCGACATCTCGTCGCCCATTATCAATTCTGATTCCGATGGGAATTTTTCGCTGTGGACGAGAATACACTATAGCAGCCATACCCAAATTAAGCTCTGCGGTATGCCTAGTGGAAGCATTGTATAATGGGGAGCTATGAGGTAAAATCTATGCAAATACTCTAAAAAACGGAAACAAAAACTGTAATTAAAAGAGCAGCAGCTGAATGCGTTTTATACATACATAATAATAATACTTGATTATTTTAGGGCTCCGCCAAATATTTATAATTATGTCAAATAGTATCAATAAAATTATTACGAATAATTTGGTTAACTTCTTATTTTTTTTCATATCAGTATTTTAACATTACATTTATGAATTAATGAACGTACAAATACATTTTGAATCTTATGCAAACCAAAGCGAAATGACACAACAAAACCCTTACTTAGAGAAGATGTCGGTGACGTACGCGCCCAGCACCGGCCTCACGCTGTGCGCCTCCGCGTAGTCCACCACCGTGATGTCCTTCGGCGACGGTAGACTCTTCCAGTCCATGTTGCGGAGCAAGCGTACCATGAATATCCTGCAAACCAATTATATTATCAGCGGGGACGGTCTATATGTAATCATGATTGTGGCTTCAACCCATTAATGGCCTACTACTGAGTCTCTCCTCATACCTGAGGAGGCCTAGAGCATACTCCACCACGCTGCTCCAGTGCGGATTGGTGGAGGGGTCAGTGGCCAATCAAAGTGTCAGAAATTTTGCTACCAACTGCTACCAAATGATAACAACCGGTACCGACGGCTTTACGTGCCCTCCGAAGCACGGAAGCGCCCAAGAATTTTTTGCCATTAGCGATCACCCATCCAACTACCGACCGCGCCCGCTGTTGCTTAACTTTGTCGATCACTTCAAATCGACGCAAGCCGCCGGGCTATGAGCGCTTAATCATGATTACAGATTACAATTTCATCTGGTGCATTTTGCACAAAATGAGTTGCGGTCGAAATTCGACTGTAACTCATTTTTACCACGTTTCAATTATCTGGCTTTGAGTCTTATCTGTTCTGGTCGAATTTGGAAATCAATTTTACACTACCTTTCTGACGAACTAGAGACTTCTTTTTGAACATAGCTCACACTCGGATGACAATACCGATCAATATAAAAAAACGTGGTAAGAACAAGATTTTACGTTCCATCTCACCTGTAACAACAAATGGAGCCGTTCTTTTCGGACACTCGTGGCAGATACATAGCGAACATATATCTGTTATTTTTCCGTATCTGTAACAAAAAGTCATTGAAATCTTTATACACACACACGCCCACACACACTAAAACTACATTGGCGTTGGGTTCAGCCAATGCATAATGTACTGTACAGTAGCATAAAATAATAATAAAAGAAAAAAAAAGAAAAATTCAAAATGTGTGCAATTCACACGTGCTAGAAGTGAAACTTAAAAAAACGAACTGTCAGTCCAAATACTGATGTTTTGCTTTGCTTACGTAAGCCGCCATTTTGCCGATGCTCATTTTCTCCCACGTTAAAATGTGTCTGTCTCTTCTTCGTTTCCGTTTCGTTTAATTTGCGCGTCATTTCCGTTTCATCGAATTAAAAATCACAACGACACTAAACAAGTTATCACTTCAAAAAACCAAACAATATCCCCCGTACCTTCTGCCAGCGCGCGCGCGGCGGCGCGGCGGGCGGCGCGGGCGCGGTGGCGCAGTGCCGCACGTCCTCCTCGCCGCGGCGGCGCGTGCGCGTCACGGCGCTCAGCCGCACCGTGTAGTTCATGTTCGGCTGCAGATCGTCGAACCTGCGACAATCGACAATTTAACATGTCTTTCACATACTCATACCTCTCACCCCCTCCACACTACGTAGATGGCACGGACTACACAAACTAAAAAAATTACTGAACATAATTACACGTCATCGTTTTGCACGAAAATTCAATCGTAACGTGATGTAGCTTTCAAACTATCTCATGTAATAAAACATGTAAACAAATACAGGCCAATGCACTCACACACACAGACACACAGCCCGCCCGAAAGACACGAAATCTTAGTCCAGGGATCACTAGGATTTCGGGTGTCGCAGGTGGCATGGACAACACGAACAACACATGACTGACATCCATGTCCCGAGAGTAAAAAACATCTGTCACATAAATATCTGGCCGGTGCGGAATTGAATCCGATACTATCACAACACAATAAAGCTTTGGAAGACTAAACCCCGAGTGGCGTGCACCGTTATACAAACCTACTTTTCGTGAGTCATTACTTCGGGTGAGCTGTCAGTGTGAGTGAAGAACGCAAATACTGGCCGCAATGCTGCAAGTCTTAATAAAAACTTTGTTGTCGTTGGCGGTGGACGATTAGACCTCGACTGTGCGGGGTCTGTGCAGTAATTCTACAGAGAATGTTAAGACATATATCAACAACATAGAAAACAGTCTTTAATCTAGGTATTTGAATACGTAAAATACATTTTTAAGGTGAACACTTTTTTTTTTTTTAGCGGCGTTGTGCACTTTTTGGGATGGGTAAAAAATGTTAAACTCGTGTATCTACACGTGTCCTGATTATAAAGCCATGGCAACGTAAGTCAGTCAGTGACATTCAAATGTTATTTATAATGTCATGGCAACGTAAAGCTAGGGTTGAATATGTACACTAGATATTTTTATAAATGTAGGGTTGCTACACATCTAAAGTAGGTAGTAGGACAACTGATTTACTTCTGTTTATAAAAATAAATAAATGATCAAGTTTTCACTTCTGCCGGCACTCCCGGAGTGCAAAGCCATGTTTTTTTTTAAATTAAGGTACCAAAACGAGCATGCAGTGCAATTCAAACGTTACTAGCGACCCGCCCTGACACTGCCTGGATTGAACAATGATCTATCTACACATCAGTTTTGTATTGAGCAACAAATGTCACATTAACTACCTGTACATCCGGGTGTCGTTCGTCTTGAATATAGACAGGGGCCCCCACGTTGTATGGTTGATGTTGCCGAACTGATCCTTGTATGTGGCGTTACCGGTCAACTCCATCTGAAATGGACAACAATATTAATAACAAGTGTATAGAAATATACAAAATATTATGTGTTACGACGAATTACTTGCTGCGACTGACAGATCGACATACCCACAAACCAATGTAAATAGACACGTTATATACTAAGATCCCAGGGCCCCCAGACGTCACATATTTTCTGACGGACGAAATGTGGACGATTGAGTAGTTTTAGTATGTACTACGATCGTATGCCTACCTGCTAGCTTGGTCAAACGGCCAATTTCCAGGTATCAGGTGATCAAGGTACATAAAAACATAACTAAGTTCACGTATCTTCTCATGGCTGATTTTCGCGCAAGTTTTAGACAATATACCTCGTACAAAATAAGTCGTCAATACTCCCAGACACCTTCCGTCGGCCATATTGCTTAACAGACGCTTTAAAGCTTCCAAAATACATGATTAGTATGCATTTCCTAATCGCCTACAACCGCCGTAATAATAGCACAGCGTAATGGACGAATTCGCTGTCAGTCACGCAGCAGTGTGCAGCGGCTTATCTTCAAGTCGGTTAAAAATTAATTAACTATAGTATAGTACGCCCGACGGTTCTAGGCCGGTCTGAAGTTAGGCTATTGTGCGCAGGTACAGTAATTTAGAGAGAGATAGCGACACGAACACTGAGCGCGTGACTGAAACAAACAATGCTCAAAGTGACAACCCCGCTCCCACCCCCTCCCCGCTTGCCACCATTTCGACCCTAAAAGTGACTTCTGCGCAGCGATCCGAACAAAGTTGAGACCGGCCTCGACCGACCGTACTATACATTACAAGGCACTATCTCGCATCTCACCGTGTAACCCTTGATCTCGGCGTTGGGCTTGAGGGGCGGCTGCCACGCGAGCACGAGCCAGCCGCGGTCGCAGCGCACGCTCACGTTGCTCGGCCGGCCGGGCGTGCCGTCCAGCGTCGCCGCCTGCATCTCCGCCGACCAGTTGCCGCACCGCTTCGTGAAGTCCGAGCACGCGCACACCTGCGGCGAGACGGTGGCCAAGCTGGTCAAATCTGTCATTACTTCTGAGCACTATGGGGTCATTCAAGTATTACGTAAGCACAACATGGTCTTTGCTTTGCTTATTTTTGATGACATGGGGGTGGGGGAGTCTTAATGGTGATTACGTCAGCAGTATAATTTTTTTTTTCACTTTTTGAGATTTCCCACTATATTTTTTTTCAAAATTCTCTTCAATCAATAAAGAAACCATTGAATGCAAGTATTAATGTTTACGTAAGCATGTTCTAACTTAGAACTTCTAAGAGATTTGCTTACTTTTGCCGATGAGGGGGACGGGGGGGGTTAAAATTGCAAAAAATCTGCTTACGTAATACTTGAACAGCCTCTATTTAAAAACCACCAATCCGCACTTGGCGAGCGTGGTGGACTATGGCCTATACCCCTCACATTGTGAGAGGTAACCCGTGCCCAGTAGTGGGACAGTTATGGTGGTTGTGATGATGATGATGATGACTATTTAAAAAAACAACGGGTTTGCACTCCGGCAGAAGTGAAAACTTGAAATTTTATTTATTTTTATTAACAGAAATAAATCAGTTGTCCCACTACCTACTGTAGATGTGAGTTTTACATTTTTTACCCAAAAAGTGCAAAATGCGGCTAAAGAAGTTTTCACTCCAAAAAAAGATGTGCCTAGGAGTTTTCTTTCACCGTTACTTTTGCCCCTCAAAGATTTAAAATTTAAAAATTCAATATTTAAAGGTACTGTAGCGAAACGGTGGTAAATGAAAAAAATTGACGTTCATAAGTGTATTTAAATATACCTACATGGAATAAATGATTTGAGTTTGAGTTTGAAAATCAGTTAGAACACCTTTTGTACCAAACCAAAGCTGTCAACGGCTATAGTTCAAAACTACTTAACCAATCATAAAACAAAGTCCCCCGCCTCGTCTTTCTGTCTGTCTGTCTGTCTGTTAACGATAAACTCAAAAACTACCGAACGGATTTTCATGCGGTTTTCACCAATAGACAGATTTAGGTATGCATATAATTTATTAGTGCAAATTGGTTGAAATATGACGATAAATGTTGAGAATGCCGGAAAAGACCGCATCGCAAGGATGGCCACTACCAACGAGTCTACAGGGTTGTCATATAGATACAGGTAGTGTGTACAAGTACTGCACAAAGAAATCCTTATCCCCATTGTAATAATATAATGGATCACAAATCAATTGTATGTATAAATCTGTGTAAATATAACCATATCATAGATGAACATGCATTGTTTTATATGAATGACTTCACACAATCAATTTTCCATAATGATATTGTTTTTAATTATACTATACCGTACAAAAGTAAATCAAATCAAGTTATTAATTGTGAATGTATTACGACAAAATATAGTGACGATATCAAACAAATCATGTCAAAAACACGCCGAGCTCTTTCTAATAGCGCTAAGTAAGTATGACAAGTTTGTTACCCCGTTCACTTCAATTAATAGTGAAAACTGTGAATACAGAAGTGACTTATATTACTACCACGGTATAACAAAACATAACTCACCTTAAAAGTGTAGGTGCTGTAAGGTTCTAAATTGTCAAACATGTACGGCAAATTCCTGTTGTCCCTCGAATGGTACGCAGTGCTGGGGGCTATCTCGTCCATCTTCTTTGCCTCCAGCAGGTAGTAGTGTATCAGCTCGGCTATATCGGGCGGCGGAGGCGCCCAGCCTATAGTCACAGATGTCGAGGAGAACCCATTGATGGTGATATTTGGCACGAAAATAGGATCCTTATCAAGCGTCCTCACTTTGGACTCGTATATGTGAGGCTTGCTCTGACCGTGCATCGTTGTCACTTCCAATTTGAGCTGATACTCCGTCGAGTTGTCCAGTCCCTCCATCACAAACGACGTGTTATTGACCCCTATCTTAGCCCTATTGTACAAACTGAAGTCAGTGGACGCCATGCTCCGGTACATCAGGTTGTAGAACTTGATGGGCGAGTTGTACGCGCGTACCGTCCAGTTTAGGTATAGCTGCGACGCGCTGATAGGTATCACGGTGTCTATGACCACTTGTGGTGGTGCGAATATCATCACCTTTATTTCACCGGAGACGTTGAGCGAGGTGACCGAGTCCCAAACCTCGCAGATATATGTCCCCATGTCGTCCGGACTCCGGATGTGGAATTCGTAGGTGCTACTTATTTGTTTTAAATTAACCCGCTTCGGTGGTTTAGTTGCCAGCTCGCTGATTTCGTTGTCTGTGCCATTCTTTAACCATTTGACGTCACTGGGTTTGTATACTGAAAAAAAAGAGAAAATTGGTAATGTTTAAAAAATATGGAACGTAAGGGGTCCAACCATTGATATTCCAACTTTTCCTTGTTCGTAGTGACCTTACTGAACAGCGGACGAGACTATCGCGACAGGAAAAAAGGTCCCACCTGTTAGGAGAGCTTTAAGCGAATCATAAAAACGTCCTCATTCATAATAAACGGATGATCTATTAGGGCGTCCAGGGTACGATGAAATGACGTAGGATTCAATGTTGTTTATAGCCATAAGGCCAGAGGTGTTTGATCGCAACAAGGGTTATTTCTAATTCGTTGAGCGTTGCGTTTCGTAGCCCACGGGTAAAAGTGGCATAGGTCTTGATATAGGGGCTGATCGACTTCAAATGGCAATAAGCGATATTAACATTAAAAATTACCTTCAAAAAGACAGTACAGGGTGACATTGGCCTGTTCCGACACATTGTGCTTGATCGGTCCGGCCGTCTTCTCCAACAGTTTCCCGGGGAAGCTCAGATCTAGGCCGATGGTCTGCTCAGCTTTCTTCTCCCCGAGTTTGGACAAACACGTGTAGTTGCCGTCATCGTTCGACGTCGCGTTCAATATCTTCAAGTTGCTCAACTTGAACTTCTTGCGGTTTCCGTCCAAGTCTCTTGCCTCTAAAAACTGTTCCTCATCTTTTTGCTTCACCCTGTGAGATTGATCATAAGTAATCTTTTATAATGAGTGTACTTTACAAATTCTGGAATTCTTTTAGGGGATTATAAATTGTAAATAAATAAATAAACCTTTAGGTAGAGGATAAATTTAATACTTAACAAAAAGGGTAGCGGGTTATAAATTTTTAACTAGAACTTACCGGTCTCCAATCTTAACAGCTTCTCCGTTGTAGAGCCACGCAATCTCAACTTCGGCCGGTGTGACGCTGCAGGAGATGTTAGATTCTTGGCCGACATCTCCCTTCAGTAAATTCAATTTCAAAATTTCAGGAGCCTCTTGACCTAAGAACAAAAAAAATGCATTTTAATATTATTTAAGCACTGAAATGTCTCTGCTTGTGTCTTAAAATCATTAAATTCTATTAGTTTTATGCACCTTTCATCGTCTAAATGAAGGAAAGCACCGTGAGGAAACCTTTACACCTGAAAGTTCTCCAGCTTCTCCAACTTTTACCCGTCAGGTACCCGTTCAGGCAGATCTGTCGGGCATATCTGTGCGTGTATGGCTAACTATTCTCTGTCTAGGAATATAACTACGCATATACATTATACATAATAATATATTATAATTAATCTGTTTCCCGAAGCTAAGCACGGGCGATAACTAATTACCTAATAAAATACCTAACGATAACTAAATACCTACATTTTTTTTGAGGATTGGAGAAAATACTACATTCATTAGTGTCAATGTGAAGTAACCCTTTGATAAAACGAATTACGGTCGAATTTCGAACGAAGAGAACATAATATGTACATCTAATACCTATAATAAACTACCTATTTATTTTTAATGGTCCCAACATTTCCTGTATTAAAGATTACGCCCGTAATTAGGTGACCCACTCGCATACCTATAATTGCTAATCGAGGGTGTAATTAATCAATTAATTGGGCTCCGTTCTTTGTCTGTCTGTAGGGATTATCTCTTGAACGGAAATAAGTAGACACGTGAATTTTATTAGAAGTTTTTTTATAAAAAAAAAATACACGAGTACGAGGGTACATCATCTAGTATTATAGTTCGTATCATCTTGTATAGTAGTTGTTGGTTTTTTAGTTCTTAGAATAAATTTCATTGCATTAGCTACAAAAAACAGTCAAATTTTGCTAATATTTTATAATATTTTCTGTATTTATTTTAATGTCTAACAGAAATACATATTTAGCTGTAGGTGTATTTTTTTTTATAAAAAAACTTCTAATAAAATTCACGTGTAACTATAGTATTATAGTTACACGTGAATGTACCCTCGTACATCATCTAGTAAGATGATGTACGAGGGTACATCATCTAGTATTATAGTTTGCCAACCTGTGAAGAAACCTCTTTAGCCGCGGGGGTGAAAGCTGGAGTCATTTCCCGGGCGGAAATCCTCAGCGAATAGAACGACAATGATCAGAGCAATCTAAAATAAATGTTTGCTTCAAAGGTGCCCCGCTTTCTACTTCGGATCAATGATTTGAAATAATACACCACCTTGATGTCAATATATCACCGTCTGTACATGAAATATATTTACAAAAACTATTAATGATACTGCAATATTATTAACGCAATAGAACTCAAAACAATGATTGTTACAATTTTTTCTGTTTGTTTTCGCGTTTGTGCGCGCTTATTTCAGACACGGCTTAATCAATTTGGGTGCGTTTTCACCAATTGATGTATTATAGTAAGCTTTAATTAAAATCAAGTGTTTGTTTTATTTCAATCAGTTCAAAATAAAAAGTTGTCAGTTTAAAGAATCACGTCACAATTTTCGAGTGTGGGTACTAAGGGACAGCTTTCCCGTTCAAAGCGAGGGCGGGTTTACTAGTTTAATAATAAATGTTTGAACTTTCATCCCCTTTGTCACGAACTCGCGGGTGGCATGGACTACACCTATTTGAACTTCATAAAATTGTAGAGCGCATGTACAAAAGTCGAAATGACATGCATACTCGTACATGAAACCAACAGCCACAGTTTAACAAATAATCTGACACAAATTATCTCCACACCATGGATAAAATGATTGGGAAGACCTCTTACAATTTGACTAAAGATAGGTATTTATAAAAAATGTGTAAGACTATTGTATGAATAGTCTTAAACATTTTTTATAAATATCTTTAGTCTTTGTATCCAATCTTGACCCCTTACTTAACCGGGACCATCACTAACTACACCAGAGCACCAGCAATGTCATTTGATCATTGATCACGGTCAACAAGACAGCTATTTTTCCAACATCAAGCATCAGACAAAAACATGAATGACAATAGATTTATCGATTTAAAACAAAACGCTTTAAATGTAGGCCGCGCAGGAAAACACTGCGCCCTAACAGGGGTTTCCGTTTTGAATGCTTTTGTTAGGTCCAAACGCTGAGAACGAATTCATTCCGTGTTGACACTCCGACGATAACTCGTTTTAATTAACAATTCCCAGCGCACTGTACTGTAATTGGATAGAAACGTTGCAAGTTTTTGATGCCAGAAGCTAGGGGGAAATCCGGCGAAGATAATTGATGAGTTTCTAAAATTCGGGATGTTACTTTGAGCTACGTGTAAGTTGATGTGGTGTGTGGATATTCAAGTGTATACGGCCAAATTTAGCTGAATTAATAGGGCTGCAGCCCTGCTGGCTAGGTACCGCTCTCTTGTTTGATGGTTTCAGACCATTAATGGCCCACTACTGAGTACGGGCCTCTCTTCATACCTAACGACTCTGAGGAGGCCTAGAGCATACTTCACCACGCTGCTCCAGTGCGGATTGGTAGAGTGGTGTTGAACTTAACTAATGAATACGTACTAAACAAAGTAGAAATACTAAAAATGACTAGTAGGAAAGTCAGGTACTAAACCTTACTTGGCTGAATAAAATGTCTATCTATATAATAGATACCTAAATACAGTCTGTATGGTTGTCTGTTGCACCGTTAGGCGGTTTTTATTATTCCGTTTGAATAGTTCAACTTGACTAACGTGGAATAAAACCGTACAGTGCAAAAAACCCATATCTCTGAACAGTTTTTCAACAGCCTTTTACAATCGTACAATACTCGTAGGTCCTGTGTTGCCTGGATAGCTACCACTCTTTTGATTGGTCAGCCGCCAAAACACTGCGTGTGTTCTTGCTGGAGCTTGAGAGTGGGGCTCTCTTTCCTTCTTGACCACGACGCATCGGCCAAATAACAAAAACAACCTTTGCGTTGCTTGACGTGTGACACCATTGACTTATTATTGTGCCCCCTATTATTTTGTATTTTAAGCCTAACTGGACTAACCATCTCAGTCTCGAACTCTCGATTGTTCTGGATCGGTAACAGTTGCCATGTGCGGCATCGGGAGGGTGGTGATGGTGGGTTTGACATCTAAGTCCATAAAAAAATATGGCCATAAATAGCATAATAATATAACTTGTTTAAATTCCTTATTTAGTTGTGCCCGCCACTATGCTTGGCAGATTTCCCGCGTAAATCCTGCTGCCTAGTCCCAAGGGAATTCCTGAATAAAAAGTCTACATGGAATTCCTGAATAAAAACCCTACATCTGGCCCTATAACCTTCTATCTTACAGTGAAAGTCCAATTAAAATCGTTTCAGCGGTTCCATGATAAAATGAGATGAAATGAAATAAAACAGACTGACAAAAATTAAAAAAAAGTTTGTTTGCGTTTTAGTATCGTGCAAATAAGTAATAAGCACTTGAAACAACAGTTATTTTGAAATCACACATAGACTTCAAATTTTATTTAAATATACGTATAGCGCTTGTAATGAAGATGGTATAAACTTCGTACATCCATTAACGCTATTAGCGCGATTATCTTCACAAACAGCTGGAGACTGAACATGTACTCTAAATTCTCCGCGCATACACACACGCACACGTGCACACTGTGACGTAAACACCATAACATATGGGACATTTCACGGCACCAAGCCGCATCTCCTATTGCGTCACAACTGACAACAGGATGCAATATGCACCAATGATGCAAAAAAACCAACAGTTGTTTTTCAAAATTTTTTTTACTTAAAGATCACTTTATGTAATGTAGCAGATATGAGACAAACTTAGCTGTTTGGACTCCTACATACTAGTGTTTTTACAGTAAAGGCATTTGGTAATTTTCGCCTTCGTTCATGGATATCAGTTGATCAGTACCATCAGGTGCATCACTGACTTAATAATTTCTACTACACAAAGAAGCAGAGTTACTCTGAGCTGAGGAGTTTCTTTTCCTCCATGTCAAAGCGCCTATCCGAACGGTGCTAGAATTAAAAAATGACGTGAATAAGTACTCTTATACCCTGGGCATCCCATGGTCACCATGTGACATGTGTGAGATGTCACCACAAATCAAGATCTAGACTTCCATTGGCACTTGTGTTGCAGATACAACTGTTACAAATCCATTATCATATCACTATTTTATGTAAAAACTTATCAAAAATAAGAAGTTGTAAATTATATTTCAGCTTCAAACTACAGTCAAAACCGTCTATGGAGACATCGTTTAGAACAACATACCGGTTATATTGACCCAGAAAAAAGGTCCCTGCTGAATGCTATATGGTCATATAGCATTCAGCAGGGACCTTTTTTCTGGCCTTTTTAGAAACATTGTTTTTTACAACATTACTGAGAAATTATCTAACTGTTGCAAAATTATTTGAAAACTTAAAGTGACAACTCGCAAAACAAAATTTTAGGAAAAGCACATTCTTTGCTTACCATTATATTTTTTAAACCAACAACGGAGTGGAGTCATTATAGTTGAATGGATTCATGTTAGCAACATTGATGTTAATTAACGAGTGTTTCCTCTGTACCTATTGGACTGTATGTGTTGTTCAAATATAACAATATACATACATGTATATACATTACTTCATTCAATACAAAGTGCTAATTGGAATGTTGAATTGAAACTAATTAAAAATCAACACTGCTAATTAGCAATCCTTTTTAGTATTGCATCCTATTGTCCAGAGTTTAATGTATTTTAAGCGATAGATAATTTATTCTATGGTTATGATGATTATGAGTAAGTTCAGATTTGTTTGTCTTACCCACAACAATCCCACCTGATAGTAAGCGGTAGTATGGCCTTGTGAGGTAAAGCTCACTAACTTAGAAGCCCATTCCTACTCGAGTAGGGCCAGAACGCCATCAAGGGCAATTGTTTCCAGTCCTCAGGGATATGCATAATAAATGTTGACACAAAGTGTGACGTTTGGAAGAATTTTCACGACAAAGAATACCCGCTGTAAGTCAGGTTGTTTGTAGGTGGAAAGGGAATCTAATTATTTACTGCAAACAAAATAATTTGACATTATGTAATACATAATTAATTAAATAATTAGCCAATGAAATGTTTGATTTTCCTCAATTTGTACTATTATAAAATTAATGTCAATTGAGTTTTCTGGATTGATTACGAGGTTTTCCTAATACACAATTAAATAACATATGGAAACCTGTAAGCTGAAAAAATTACTTGAACATAACTTCTAATTCTTGATGAACAACAACAACGAGTACAACAACCAACAGGAGTCTTGACAACCAACCGTTGTAGAGTCCACATCAACTGATGATGCTCTTTTTTGGGGTGAAACATGTGTCGTGTACTATTGGAATAACTTGTGATGGTATATACCTACCTGGAGATAAGGGAGGGTGGTGGGTCCATACCAAAACAAGTTCCACGTGTGCAGATTGTTGCAAAGAAATATAAATACAACTAAAATGGGTATGTTTGTTGCCCGTAATTTTAGTTTTTATGGAGAATTTTATACATACTGTTATCCTTTACATAATAATGTTTTTGGCACAAGTTTCTATATATTCAGTGCTGAAGGAAGGAACAAGTGGCATGAGGAAGAGAGGATCCCTTGGGAATGGAGTACCTATTGTTGAATAACAAAAAGAGTATTATAGTATCATAGTAATTTAAAGTTATGTTTGTTATGATCCAAACATACTAACATTTAAGATGTGTTAAAATATTATATCTTTGCAAGCTTTACTGCAACTGTTTGCGACTCTACTGCATTATAGAATAATGGTAAGTTACAACTAGTATTTTTTGGTTACATGAGATTCATAAAAATATAGTAAGTATGTTCATTATCATTACCATTCTATTTAATTTGACTATATAGCAATTTCAGCATAGTAGATGTTAGATTATGCGTCTGCCTTTGGTAAGAGTTCGTAAGAGCAGGCCAGCTCAGCAGAAGAACAATAAAGAGGTAGTAATGTTTCTGATGAATGAGAAAAACCCCAACAAAACACTGAAGTTACATTTATGATCAAAACATAATGAATGACTTAACAATACTATTTAGAAACATTCAAGTTTACATAGTGAAATAAACATTTGTTTACGAGCGGACGAAACCTTACGATAACCACTGGCGTTCATAGAAACAAAATATAGCTAGATATGTCAATGCAATCATATAGGAACAATCCAAAAGAATAAACATGTAGAATAAGGATCGTTAGATAAACTGAAACGAAATATTCTTAATTACTTACAGTAAACAGGACGGCATAACGCGATAAAGCCAAAATAAAAGGCAACTATCGCGAGAAACTTCCTGACGGTGTGAACCATTGTCATGGCGGAAGAAGCTGCCGTCTACATACAGTTCACGTTAAACCGCAATGTTAAACTCATCTCACGATCACTTAAATCATCTTCTGTTTATTTACACTGCGATATCACTGATCAATTCTATATTTATTTTAATAAAAAATTACAAAGCGGCTGACACCCAAAGCCGAACAAACAATCTAACCGTGCAGTGTTGCTATTTATTTTTGTAAGCGAATCGACAACCCAGAACTTTTTCAAAAGTAATGTTACATGTTTTAAAAATGTTTTTATCATAGTGTAAGTTCTCCTATATTTTGTGGTCTGAAGGTAGGTAGGTAGTGCTTGATCAAGCAAGTCTGTTGGTAAGTGGGAATAAAATTCTAGATCTTGATCTTGAGCGTACTAACTTACTACTTTCAGTGACTGTTTGAAGATTCCCTCGTTATACGTAGCGGAGCATCATCGCAGGCATGCTATTCCAATCGTTATAAATTCGAATAAGTTTACATTTTCGCTCACTGATGTCTGTGTTCTTGTAGTCTGACGCACTTTGGTCGACTCAGATTCGATGTGGGATTCCGTAGGACTAGGTACTTAGAGTTTATATTACGGTAGTATAGAGCACGCGCAACGAGGTGGGAACTCCTACGTCGGTTGAGAACAACACGACGTTCCCGCCGCGAGCGCTTGTAGTCGTGGTTGAGTGAACTTGAGTGCTAGCGCTGTGCGTTCCTACAGAGAGTTTTCGAATATTTACGTATCAAAATGGTCAAATGTGCAGTTCAATCTTGCAAACACGATACTAGGAAACACACAAAACTGAAATCCAGTATCACATTTCATCGGTAAGTCGATTTATATACTTATTTTTATGAAAACAAATCACGCATCGCGGGGGTGAAAGAGACGTGCGGGGCGGGCACGCTTGGCACGCGTAGGACTCCCCGCGCGCCCCGTTCCCCGCGCTTAGTGAAGCGTGGAGAGCGGTGATGTGACGCGACCAACGCTGTATTCGATATTTAAAATATTTTTTTAAATGTTAGCTATGAACCTATATAATTATTAGTAACCTATAATATAGGTGGATTTTGAATATTAAAGTTACATTAATATATTATATTATATATTATATTAATGTAATATATTATATATTTTATTAATGTAACTCAATTATATATTAATACTCAAAATCTTTTAAACATTTATTATAAATATTTTTGGTGTGTGTTTAGTACGATTTTAGTACTTTTTAGTATTTTAATGCGAAAAATATTATAGCGTAAACTAGAGTAGTAATGTAGTAAAAGAGTTACTGTCACTGTTTAATTGTTGTTGTTTATTAGGTTTAAGATACTTAAGTCATCTAAATAACTACTAATCCTTTCTACCATCGAACGACCCGACTCACGGCGTTTATTCATCCCTTCGTCGTAAACATCCCTCCAGTACGGAAGTCACGCTTTGCGTCATCATTCATCATACGTACCGCGAAGGAGTGGAACAAATTGCCTGCGTCGGTATTTCCGTTCGATTACAATGTATGTAGGTATCTTCAAGTCAAGAGTGAATAGGCTTCTAAGTTATTGCGCCTTACCACCCTCGACTACATCGCTGCTTACCATCAGGTGGGATTGTGGTCAGTAGATAGATTGTAGTAGTTAATGCTTTAACTTATAGTAAGTCTAAAAAATTTGCGTTGCCATAATTATATACAGATTTTTTTGTATTTATACAGATTTTCGATGTGCGCTACAGATTAGCACTGGATACAGGTTTTTATACAGAATTCTTACTCTATTGATAAAATTACCATATTCAACTAAAACAAAACTTTGAAGAAGAACGATTTTTTAAATAAATATTACCTAGTTCCTTTGTTGCAAATATGTAAATTTTGATTGTTGTTGCGTATAATTATGTTTTTAATTTTACTATTTACACTGGTATTCTATTTTTCTTTAATAAATATTAGTTCCTTTGTTGCAAATATTTGAATTTTGATTGATGTTTCTTATAATTATGTTTTTAATTTTACTATTTACACTAGCATTCTATTTTACTTCAATAAATATTAGTTACTTTGTTGCAAATATTTGAATTTTGATTGTTGTTTGCAAAGTTTCATACTAACTTTGCACCCCCGTTTTACCCCTTTAGGGGATGAATTTTCAAAAATCCTTACTTAGTGCTCACCTACGTTATAAAACGCTTATAGTTTAGGCCCTGCGTTGATATGTCAGTCAGTCAGTCAGTCAGTTAGTCATTCAACTTCTCCTTTTATATATAGATTTTGTAATAAAAAAAATTACACTAAACCCGATATTTTATTTCATAAACTTTAATATAACAAGCCACACGATTTGATTACATTTCTATTACTCATAATTTTCGACAGTCGATAGTGACGTAATGTAATCGGTACATCCCTAATTGCCATACACTTCTCAATATAAATATCTATAGCACACCTGCCTACGCTGCGAGCTGAACATTTTGTGCAATACGCGTGCTCTATACTACCGTAATATATACTCTTAGACTAGGTAGGTAATAAAAAATTTGTGGTTTTTGTATTAATCCTCTATGCATATTTTTAATCTGTTTGTGAAGTATTAAATTTTGTGTTGCCATACACAATTAGAAAAATATTTGTTATTTATTGACAGTGGCAACCTCAATTGTTTATTGACAAGGTAAATGACAGACGACGGGGTCCAGCTAGATGGCAGCTTGATTGAAACAATTTAGAGAGATTAAATGACCTGTTACTAGAATTATTTCCGCCTACAAACGGTATCGAAGTAAAAATGTGGTTTAAGAACATTATTTAAACTATTTTCGCACGCATAATCGTGTGTTTTGTGATATAAAAATGTATATTCAGTACACGTTAGGAGCCATTTTTATTGTATTTATTTTGTGCGTTCATTGTGATAATGCTGGTAATTACAACGAAGTCAAGGAAATTTACGGTGAGTTATCCTATTGTTACAATTTAGACGCTTTCGCATCGTTATTTTCAATTAAAACTTGATCTGTTACTAGCAATTTCACGCCTTTAGGTGATACCGATCTGTCAATGATACATCGTTCCGTCTTGATTCAGTGTAGTCTTGAGATAAAATCGCTTGCAATTTCATTTACATGTGTCTTAATAGTTTTATTATCGTCGTCTACATTATATCTAATATTATGTTATGTCGATAAATTTTAGTTCTTATTAGAACTTCGATATTAGGTGTCTACTTTTGCTAATATCATATAGTAATTAGTAATTACTTCTTATTATCATAATGGATTTTATTGTTGTTCAAAAATATTTTTCACATTCAAATATTAACATTTATACTTCAAAATATATAATTTATGAAACTGGCTATGCAACACATAGGTCAATGATAGTTGAATTACAACTGTGACTACACATCTGTTCTAGGTTCCATTTAGCTTTAGACTCTTCTATAACTGTTGGTATGATAAGCTCAAATGGAATCCTTAAAGATTCTAACTATGAACTTATGAACGTATTGGGCAGCTTAAAATACTGATCCAATCCCAGGCAGATGAGGTTGGACCAAGAGGCGACTAAATCTGAACAGCATTGGTAGCGCTTCATGTAAAGATTATTACTGGTATTAATATCTTTCTGTAAAGCCTACGCAGACTTCCAGCTTAACCCAGCTGGATAGCTATCAACCACTTTGAATCAGCTGCCAAACTAATTGTTGTGTTGGGAACTTATACTTTGTTGATCAACAATGTGTCAGTGATATCTGTGCTTGTATGTTGGTTGGTTGCTTGTTTAATTATTATTTGTTGGCTATATAACATACATAAAAATGTTAGACTCGAAAGTATCATACCTGCCCAGTATGGCAAGGACGATACTTTTGAGTCTATGATATATATATCTGTGATATGAGGAATACCTCATATTACGTAATAACAAACTGACAACTAAAATTCTTAATAACGCTTTCTTCTAACTGAAATAAACAAACAAGTCTCAATTTGAGTCTTATTCTGTGTCAGTCACAGTTGACGGCAGCAAAAGGGTGGTGCTGCATGCTCGTTTGCTACCTTAATTCCATAAAATGAGGCTCTTAGACTATTATCAATTATTTTACTCAATATGTTGTTGTTGAAGTCTTCAAGTAAAAATAGGTAATCAGGCTTTTAATTAACTTTGTGTAATCAATATCTTGAACTTCATAACCACTTGTATTGCCAACCTTTAGTTGGTTGTTACCCTGCCTGTGCAGAGAGGGATCCCGGGTTCAATTTCCGGCCAGGGCAGATATTCATGTGACAAATAAATGTTTTTCTCAGGTCATGGGTGTATGTGTTTGTGTTATTTGCGTTGTCCGTGCCATTCGTGACATAAGAAATCTTAGTGCAAGGGTATGCGTGTATCACCATTTAATTATATTTTAATACAAAAATGTGCTCACTTACATCTTTTAATATGGTCTTGGTTGTTATCATTAGAGATCAGTTGTTTACCTGCTTATTATTTATTATTGTGTATGAACTTTCTCACTCACACATGCCTATTTTGGTATATGAAATGTGGCAAACTATACCGACTCGATGCAATTGAAGCATCTATAAATTAGCAGACTCGTAACCTTGAGGTAAATTTTTTACTAATAATTTCATATGATTTTTAATATAATGTGACTAGTTGTTTTTGAAAATATTGTGGAATGACCAATGTTTTTACAATTTGAATATTGACCTATTTTAATTTATCTTAAAATTATTTGGTTTGTAAAGTCTTACTGAAGAAAGGAAGGCTTACAATAATGAAGATGCCTTATAAAATTTCTTTTCATAGGCGGATGAAATAGGAAGACATACAAAGCCGTTTTAGAATTGAAGATAAGTATTTTGCATTCGGGGACACTGGGAAGCAATCTTCAGTGATTATTTCATATTGTTTAGTATGCATATATACTTAGTTAAAATCAGTTATGTTATATTTACTATTAGGTACTTTTAAATAATGGTATATTTGAGGTGAATAAAGTCACACACACACACCTTGTTTTGAGGATTCCCTGTGTCGTGGGCGCGTACACACAAAGATAAGAACACATACTCAGGCCGAGGACGGAAACTTAAACTCATTCAAAATTCGCCCTCGCTGGGAATCAAACACAGGGCCTTGGGCGGTCCGGATGGTAAACATTGCGTCAAACGGGTCGTCAAAATGAATATTGTAAACGATTATAGTGGTATACAGGGTGTAATGGTTAAGTGTGTACAGGCGATTATTTCGTAACTATTACAGATATCAAAAAACTTTAAACTGATATCGAAAGCAATTTACCTAATGAATAAAATGACATTAATAATTTATTAAAAATAAAACGAGAAATATCCAAAAAAATTACATTAAACTCTCCCATACATTTAGTATGAGATAGTACAAAGGTTTTACTTTCTTTATCCACTGAAACGTCCGGAAATGTTAAAAAACAATGACCTAACGTCCGCTCGCGAAATTCCGCGAAATCGGTAAAATATCGCGTCGAGCCCCCCATGCCATTATTTATTTAAATTATATTTTCTAGCAAACCACTGCAGCTACATCTAATTAAAAAATACCTGTATAAAGCTGAAACTACAAGGAATCACTATATAATAAACCTAAAGTACAATTATTAATCCAAAATATATGAATAAAATGTTGAATTTATTATTAGGGTTTTTTTTTTATTTTACTAATTCTACGAAGTTTTTGGAAATCATTTTGTAACATATCTTAATGTTATTTTATAGTGTTTGTAGTGATAATCTGAAAGAATAATTATTGAGGATCATTTTAATATACACTATTACCGGGGGATATTAAAGGAATTAATAATTATATCATTAATGAAACTTGATCTCACAACATTTGACAACAACACTTGACACAGCTAGAAAACAATTATTTTTTTCAATGTTGGCCTGTTACAGAGTCACAATGTTTTATATACCAATCGACGCGTTTTTTAATACAGACTATATTGGAACAACATTCATAGAAATCATCGACATCTGCCACAGATAAAAACTCGTTTAAAGTACACAAGTCGGCTGTGCCGCCATTTTGCCTACGAAGTTTTTGGAAATCAATTTGTAACATATCTTAATGTTATTGTATAGTGTTTGTAGTGATAATCTGAAAGAATAATTATTGAGGATCATTTTAATATACAATATTACCGGGGGATATTAAAGGAATTAATATTAACATCAACAATGAAACTTGATCTCACAGTCTTACAAACTTGACAACAACACTTTGACACAGTTAGAAAACAATTATTTTTTTCAATGTTGGCCTGTTACAGAGTCACAATGTTTTATATACCAATCGACGCGTTTTTTAATACAGACTATATTGGAACAACATTCATAGAAATCATAGACATCTGCCACGGATAAAAAAACGTTTAAAGTACCCAAGTCAGCTGGGCCGCCATTTTGCCTACGAAGTTTTTGGAAATCAATTTGTAACATATCTTAATGTTATTTTATAGTGTTTGTAGTGATAATCTGAAAGAATAATTATTGAGAATCATTTTAATATACAATATTACCGAGGAATAATAAAGGAATTAATAATAACATCAACAATGAAACTTGATCTCACAGTCTTACAAACTTGACAACAACACTTTGACACAGTTTAGAAAACAATTATTTTTTTCAATGTTGGCTGTTATGGAGTCACAATTAGAGATGGGCAATCTGTTTCTGCCCGGCGGGAATAAATGGTAAGTTACGGGCATATTGGGCATAAATGATTTTATGCCTGAATAAATTCCCAATCACAGGGCAAATATTTTAATATGCAGTTAAACAAGATTTGAATATTTTTCTTATGTAAAATAGGAACTATTCTAAGAGTAGAAACAAAAATTAAGTTCTGAACGTATTTTAATGAAAAAATAATCACATCGATACTAATATTATAAATGCGAAAGTTTGTTTGTTTGTTTGTCCTTCTTTCACGTCGCAACGGAGCGATGTTATGGTATGACAAGCCTACACCCGCGGCTTCGCACGGCAAAAACGCCTGAATATATAAAAGTTTGTAAAATCAGAGCACTTTTCACTTTGTGCCCCCCTTTTACCCGCTTAAGGGATGATTTTCGAAAAAATATTTTATACATGTTTCATAACTATCAATGAAATACCTTCATTCTGATTTTCATTCGAATACCTTCAAAAACGGCAAAGTTTCATACTAACTTTGCACCCCAGTTTTAACCCCTTAGGGGGTAAATTTTCAAAAATCCTTTCTTAGTGCTCCCCTACGTTATATAAGGAACCTCTGTGCAAAATTTCAAGTTTCTACCCCTTATAGTTTAGACCCTGCGTTGATATGTCAGTCAGTCAGCTTCTCCTTTCATATATATAAGACAAGCCTACACCCCCGACTTCGCCCGCCAAAAATCTCTAAATATATAAAAGTTTATAAAATCAGAGAACTTTCATACTAACTTTGCGCACCCCTTTTACTCGCTTAAGGGATGATTTTCGAAAAAATATTTTATACATGTTTCATAACTTTCAATGAAATACCTTCATTCTGAATTTCATTCGAATACCCTCAAAAACGGCAAAGTTTCATACTAACTTTGCACTCCCGTTTTACCCCCTTAGGGGCTGAATTTTCAAAAATCCTTTCTTAGTGCTTCCCTACGTTATATAAGGAACCTCTGTGCAAAATTTCAAGTTTCTAACCCTTTTAGTTTAGGCCCTGCGTTGATATGTCAGTCAGTCAGCTTCTCCTTTTATATATATAGATTTTTGTGTGTGGAGATATTTAGAAGGCTGGAGAGTAACGTAGGCTACTTTTTAATCCGAAAAAAAATCTAATTCCCAAGGGAAGATCCATTATGATGTCTATTTGAACTACAACAGTAACAACACCAGTAATAATTTGTTTTTTCCTTCTTTAATTTCGTAAAGCATCTCTGGATTGATATAAATTTTTGAATAGACTTAGTTGGAAGTTCGAAGAGAATCTTTTTACAGTTTAATAACATTAAATTCCCACGGGAAAAGGAAAATAGTCCTAAATAAAATTCCGCGACAGCATACGACGACATTCTACATTCATCTACGATTACATTTTACGTGGGAGCCACTATAGGGACCGTGCACGACAGTAGCGCCATCTTGTAAGCGCAACTTAGGGGTGTATGTCCAATAGTGAATGACAAAATGCACATTATTTTTTAGAAAATAAAGTAAATAGAAAATATATACAAAGGCAATAAATAGTATTTTTATAGACGTTTGGTAAAAACAATATAAGGACAAATTGATATTATTATAGTTTTGAGAGTGCAAAACACGAAATAAGTTTCCAGCCCCAAACTATTCCAATTAAATAAAAAATAATTTTTTTTGCTGTTCACGGGGTCGGATCGGGACGCGCGAGGTGTTAACGGGTCGGACTCAACAAGGGCTACAAAACTGGATTAAAATTTTGGAAAAAAGTTGAAAATTCAATAAATTATTTGGAAAAAACGGTATTTTTTGGGTTTTTCCAAAAAATTTCGGCTAATTGTAGACAAATTTAAACTTTGGCGCATCCAGAAGGGAGCGTCCAAATATTACGCAAATTTTGATACCACGCAGTGGTATCTCAAAGTAAATTTTAAAGAGTTATAGTCCGGTTAATTTAGATATTTGAATTAACACTAATTCCTGGAAAGCCAAATTTTGGTGGAGAGGGTTTACCAGTACAAATAAAGTGTTAAAAATCCCCATCGATCCCATGTGTGCTTCAAAAGTTATTCGGGTTCAAAGGTCAAAGTTTGAGGTTTTTTAGATTTTTCTCGAAAACGGTAAGTTTTACAAAAAAAAAACTTCGGGCCAAAGTTGTAGATCTTAAAATTCTCTACAAAAATGGTTTTATAATTTTTTTTCCTAAGAGTTACCATTCCTGAGATATCGCGATTCTAAGAGTAGTGGAGTGCCTGAAGCTTTATACCTCGGAATCCAGAGCCAGTCAATGAATATTCATAAAAACTGTTGAACTACATTGTTAAAGGCTCAAATAAAAAAGTTAAAAGAAAATAAAATCGATGACGGCGACAAGTATATAAAAACAAGCAAAGTTTCATACTAACTTTGCACCCCCGTGTTAACCCGTTAGGGGGTGAATATTCAAAAATCCTTTCTTAGTGGAGCACTAAGAAAGGATTTTTTTAGTGGAGCACTAAGAAAGGATTTTTACGTATTAACCCTACGTATTAACCCTAATAGTTTAGGCGTGATGCCGTGATTAAGGGAAATAGGGATTCATCTATCTTCTATGTATATCAAAGGAAAAGCTGACTTACTGACTGACTGACATATCAACGCAGGGCCTAAACTACAAGTGTTAGAAACTTGAAATTTTGCGATTAACAACAAGCGATTAACAACAAAATGGTGGCGGGGCATGGTGCGTATGCGCATCCCTCTTCCCGCACCCCTTACGCGATGCCAGGTATCGTTAGTTGCCGCGCTCATGGTATTTAAATGGTAAAACATACTTTTTTAATTATATGTGTATGTATGTTTCTAGGGAAATGTGCTTTAATTTATGAAATTATACCTCTAAACAATAAACACTAGCTGAAGACTATTACTTCACTCACTTCCAATGCTTGATTCTAATAAATATATATTTTTTTGAACAACACGATTTATGCCCACATAAATGGGCAAGGTAAGAAATTTATGGGCGCTTATTAGGAATTTATCCAATCTGCCCGGCATATTGGGCAGATTGCCCATCTCTAGTCACAATGTTTGATATACCAATCGACGCGTTTTTTAATACAGACTAAATTGGTACAACATTCATAGAAATCATAGACATCTGCCACGGATAATAAAACGTTTAAAGTACACAAGTCGGCTGCGCCGCCATTGGGCGTCTTTCGCCGCCCGGACGTTTGACGCTAAAAAGTTATGGGCGGCTTTGGCCGCCCGGACGTTTCAATGGTTATTTAAAGTGGAATAGTACCTACTCCCGCGATAAAGAATTTGAATTTAGAACGAACACCAAAGAGTATCTTTCTTTTTGTTTTTATTTAGTATGTTGCTTTTCAGCCAGTTCAAATCTATACGATATTGAAACAAGGTTTATTATTAATTTGAAATGGTAAGATAATTAATCTACACGTGTGTATCTACTTGAAATTCATCAATATCATATCATACATAATTATAAAATGATAAGGGTAAAATGTAAGGGTAGCGCTCATAGCCCGGCTTCTTGCGTCGATCTCAAGTGATCGACAAAGTTAAGCAACAGCGGGCGCGGTCGGTAGTTGGATGGGTGACCGCTAGTGGCAATATTTCTTGAGCGCTTCCGTGCTTCGGAGGGCACGTAAAGCCGTCGGTCCCGGTTGTTATCATTTGGTAGCAGTCGTTAAGCCATGTCGGATACCTTCGGGCGGCTTAAAATTTCCGACACTTGGGTTGGCCACTAACCCCTCCACCAATCCGCACTGGAGCAGCGTGGTGGAGTATGCTCTAGGCCTCCTCAGGTATGAGGAGAGACCCGTGCTCAGTAGTGGGCCATTAATGGGTTGTAGCCAAGGGTAAAATGAGTAGGTACTATTCCACTTTAAATAAAGAAAGTAAAACCTTTCTACTATCTCATACTAAATGTATGGGAGAGTTTAATGTAATTTTTTTGGATATTTCTCGTTTTTATTTTAATAAATTATTATTGTAATTTTACTCATTAGGTAAAGTGCTTTCGATATCAGTTTAAAGCTTTTTGATATCTGTAATAGTTACGGAATAATCGCCTGTACACACTTAACGATTACACCCTGTATACACACTGACAGTTGTTTATCGTATGTAAATTACACACTGTATAATTAATAACACGATAGTTAGTTTTTTCCGGATGTATGGAACAATTAATATAATAGCGATTTATTATCATCATCGGCTTTAAAGTTTGGGATATATAAAAAATACTTCTTTTTAATTACGAAAAAAATGACAGTTTAAATAATCACGCCTAACAATTTTGAGGTGTAGGTACATACCTACTTAAGTTAATCTTATCTACTTAGGGACAGGTTTCCGAAAGCGAAGCGAGGGCGGGTTTACTAGTTACAAATAAATGTTCACGCACTCATAACCCTCACGAGACTCCCTGGACAGTGGGGTGGACATTATGTACTTCAATTAAATCACAAATAACCACGACCCGAGAACAAAATATATTTATCAGTCATATAAATACTTGCTTCAGCCAGAAATCGATCCCAGGAATGTGGAACCAGGGCGGAGTGAATCAGTCAGCAAAGTTACTAACTAAGCTAATATATCGGTAAATAATTTAGGAGATTTGCGACTTTGACCTAACGAACATTTTATTATCGTTCAAATTGAAAAAATCTTTTTTCATAGAATCGTCCATTTATCGAGGATGGCAATAGGCAATAACATCACGCTACGGCCAAAAGGAGCGAATATATCGGTAAATAATTTAGGAGATTTGCGACTTTGACCTAACGAACATTTTATTATCGTTCAAATTGAAAAAATCTTTTTTCATAGAATCGTCCATTTATCGAGGATGGCAATAGGCAATAACATCACGCTACGGCCAAAAGGAGCGGAGCAACAATGAAAAATGTTGCAAAAATGTTAATATTTTTAAACGTAAAACAATTTTCCTAAATCGATTATACATAATGTAATTGGACATCGATATAAAATACAAAAAAGTTGCTGCTGGCCAGCGTGGTGGACTATGGCCTGTACTCCTCACGTTGTGGGGGAGATCCGTGCCCAGCAGTGGGACAGTTATGGGTTGCGATGTTCATGATTGTATTTAATAAAAAACGTGATTTGTTTAGTTTGGTGAGAAATACAACGGAACATTATAGGTACCATTGTTTATTACAACTCACTAATTAAGTGGCTTATTCGTTTTTATTAGCCCTCTTGTATTGTTAGGCCCGTAGTAGTTAGTTTGGGCTCATTAAAATAGGTGGGTACTGTGTAGAACTTACACTGTTAAGAAATTGTAAAATGTTGCTTGCATACATTGAATTGTGAGCAAAGGCCAATGCCCGATCGGCCATCACACCCCATAACCGTCCTTTCAAAATCACTTGTCCTTTCAAATCGACTCGTAATCTCTAATTCAAACAAAAAAATATTTTGTATGAAATATCAGTTTACATGTCTAGATTTTTATAATATCCAGCTAATTTTGTAGGTAACTTGTAATTAAGGTACCTATATTGTATTGCGGTTTTTTATCCTTATAGTTCACTGCCTGTTAACTTGGTAAGTAGAAGTTTTACGTTAATCTTAATTGGTGGTTAACCACGGCATAATTATGTTAAAAGGTTAAATGTGCAATAAACGAACTTCCGCTAAACACTCTTCTGTTTCGGTATCTCGTTATGTTTACGTCGGTAACTTTAAAATTATCATAATATATCTACTTCATAATTAGCTGCCTCCATCTATGAAGGCTAAACTCACTGGCTGCCCACGTAGCCCAAGGTTTTTATAAAAAAAGCAGCCAGGTAGTTTTGTTTTTAAAGGTGATTTTCAAATATTTATATTGAATAAGTACCGATAGGATACGGCTAAAGGAGTGCGCACATTACACCAACTCGACGTCAACTCCACTCCGACTCCACTCCGTTTCAACTCCGACGTTCCGTTCCGCGATCAACGCTTCATCGACGTCAACTCGACTCCGTCTCCACTCCGTTTCAACTCCGACGTTCCGTTCTAGGTACATTACGTCATTGTGTCGGTCGACGCGTGGACTACTCGTCTACGGTGAGTCGTCAACGCAACGTCGACGCGTTGGTCTCGAAACGGAACGGTTATGGGTGTAGGGCGAGCAGTACAGGGCTTTTAAGTATAAGTTCGAAATTCAACCTTACCTTCAAAGATATAAAGCTCATAATTGAATATTAGCTTTGTCAAGGTTTTAGTCGCGTTGGCGTCGGTCGGTCGTGGAGTCGTTGTAATGTGCGCACTCCTTAACTCAAATACCGCTACCGACAGCGCAGCGGTAGCGGATGCCGCGCCTTTCTGACCAGGCACTTGGCTACCTTATCGTCGCAGCCGGGTAAAAATGTAGGGCCAATAACATTAACGGTAGCATTAGCATCCAATATCATCCGGCCCATTTAAAACCCATACATAAAACTTACCGTAAAGGCTTTTCAGGATAAAAATAAAAACATTCATAAATACAGTTGTTAAGTTGTGTTCCAACGAATAAGTGCTACTTTCTTTGTTACGTTCTGCGCAATTCATTTTATCTTGGTATTGTGTTCTATCTATCTTATCTGAAAAGCAAGTGATAGCCGAGGGGTGGAGGACTTCCGAATATTCCATACTTATATTCCTATTTCAAATTATTTTCCCAAATATGATCCACTTGTTTGTTCTTGTGTTCTTGTGTTCATAGATCAATTAATGGCTTAAGAGGGGGTATAAAGCAAAATTGGCAATCTTAGATTCAATTTTTACAGTAGTAGATCAAGTTTCTAGAACCTGAAGAAAAACATAGTTATACTTCATTATATTATTGAGTGCAAGATCTAAGCAAAAACAGAAAAAAATAAAATTTTCTCGATAGAAAAAAATCACAAAGTTAGGTCTAATTTTTCACTTAAATCAATTTATTTTCAATGTGGTGCATATTTTAGAGTCAATATTTTAATATATTATGCTAATTAGTATCACGGAGGGATTAGATTAGCGATTTCAAAATCAAATCTATAATTTACGAATTATTAAAATAAAATACATTTGTAGGATTTTGAGTATTTTGACATGCTCGGTTTCATTAATCAGTCACCATTGCTCCATTGAGACGGGAAGACTGCGTCAGTCTTCTCGACATGTGAAATTATTTTTTGGTGTACATTTGTGACTGAGAGCGTAGTTTTTATTACAAAAACAATAATTGTGTGTGTGTGAACTAAAGTTAAAAGACACTAAGATCCAACATGGGTAACAAACGGAATAAAATCAACATTAAAAAGGGATCATAGAAAGCTGAAAATTCAAGTCATGGCTAGTTGTCAGAGGTAAGTTGACAAGTAACTATTTCATATTCAAAATTAGACCTTATTGTTTTAACTTTTGTGCTCACAATACAATGTTGATGTTGATGTTTGATCGCTGAAGCAGCATAGTATATACGAAAAATTCACATTGTATGTATCATTAATAGTTAGTATAGGTATGTACTTTCAAACAAAATATACAGCTTTATCCAAAAGCAAATTTAATTTTGAGTTAATTATTTCCTCTTTGCCCCATAATTTTGTTTTTAAAGCAACACCTATATTTCTGGTAGTCAATTTGATCAATCCCTACAGTAGTTGTTACTTGTGTGTGTTTGAAACTATTATTGTATTTTCATTTCAGAACAAGATTTAATCCAAAATCAAGATATGAGAAGAGAGAATAAGAAAATATTCCAAAATCTATTGATGATGACGGGAACATTACACCAGAGAAGTGCGTATCAATTCATCTGTCTATGTATTGTTTCATTTATTATTTGCTTGTTGTTGCATTGTAACGAATCTACAAAATAACACATAAACTAAACTTTTTTTATACTATACATACATGCATAGTTGGGCAAAATTACTTTAACAAAAATAAAATTTTGTATAAATGCATTTTTAAAGCGACTTTTTTATTTACTTTTTAATTGCTAATTGTGTTTTCTTAAAGAAAAAATATATATTTTCAGGCTTACTATTTTACGCTTTTACAAAATGTAGAAATTTTAGAACATACAGATCCAAATGCAGACGAATTTATTGCACCGGAACGACTGGCATTAAAATAAAGTATTTATGTAATTTAGTCCTATCTAAAACTTTCAACCGATTATAAATGGCGCAAAGTGATACCTGACGTCATCAGTTTCAATGTTAGGGAGTATAACAGTGTTTGAATTTTTTTTTAATTTCAGTAACATCAATCCTCGTGTTTATGAACGGGTCAAGATAAATATCAAGACAAACGACGATACTAAATACACATGTGAGACAAGTCAACGGCTTATAATAGACAAGATATATTTTTTTGAACAATTAAAACTTCCAACCATGCATAATTTTGGCATTTTATTTTTTCTAGACGGATTTTGGAGTTAGTGAATTAAACTTGATTTCGAATAAATTCATTTTGGTTTTAAGTAAGCTTTGTTCGATTTTATGCTTATTTTTAATCTTCAAAAAATTGTTTAGTTTGATGACTTATGTGTTCTTACCATACCTTAAATATTTTGAATACCCATTATACATTTTTCCTGTTCTCACGCATAATTATATCATCACGCATCATATTTCACACACTGTTTTTTTCCTATATTTTTAAAGCTAACAATTGTCGCTCAAGAAGTTAGTGATTGTCATCTTTTTTATGATATTATTGTCACTTAATTAGTTTCCTTATAATAACAGCAGTGGCATTTGTAATTTTTCTGTTTTCTGGCGAAGGATTTCTTTCAATTCAAATAAATTTAAAGGATAACTTAATTTATCTTTTTGTAGCGAAAAAATGAAAACAATGTTATCTATAATAATAAATGTCTGAAAAACATTGTACGTGTTATTTATTTACATGTTATACGGCATACAGGTGTCATCACGTAAAAATAGAGCAGATATTCTGCTTTGCGAGAATTTAAATGATTTAATGGTCACACCAGTACGAACATTATACTGCCTTTCTTGTCATAAAAGTGATTCAATCGCTCCCTACACTAGGTTTCCAGCGCTATGGTTACATGATGCGACCGACACTACCTATAAATGTTATTAGTTTCAGAAATACAGATAGTTACAGCGAGAAGAATTGCTTTAGATTAATAGATACCTACATAATAATATATTCAAAATGATTAATGACACCTAATAATGTGTTGTCTGCCATTCACTGGCTCTCTAGCTATTAACATTGTATAAAAATCTAACCCTAATAAAGAAAAAACAGCTTGCCATTTTTGAGGTAGATGATTCTACATTTATTGAGCCGAAATTTGTCTTAGTTTTTACATTATACTGTGCCATATTCTTGACTGATGCCATGTTATATAATAGCGGCTGTACACTCTCGTGCGAGAGTACTCGCTATGTCTCGTGACGCCTCGGCCGAGACGTCATGGGAGCGAGAGTAGGCGAGACCCCCCGAGACATCACGAGGCGAGGCGAGCGCTACCAAGTACATTCTCATACGAGTGCACTCGGCTAGCAGTCTCGCGAGAGTGTACAGCCGCTAATAAAGTCAGATGCAACCGGACGCGCAACTGCTGCGGCGCATCTATTTGACGGGCGGGGCGGGGCGCGCGGGTGAAATTTGATTTTTTCCTAGCTTTATACCCCCTCTTAACAACAAATGCTAGCAATTGCAAAAACATGCATGTAGATAACAAGGAAAACAGCATTATGGCTTAGAGGTTGTGTCAGGTTGTGAATCATCGCGTGCATAATAAGCGCCGTGTATAAGAATCTTAATTTTTCACGATCCCTATCGCTTGCTCGACCCAGTTATATTGTTTAACTCAATGTGAACGAGATCCATTTCATTGAAGCCGGCTACTCGTAGGCACAGATAGTGAAATGTTTGTCACCCGGATTGGCGTAGCTTATTGGGTCACGAATCATGATCCATGTGTTTGGACTTTGGAGAGTTTGGCGACCGAGAGTGTCAGGAAATGTGCATCCATTTCAAATGGTAGACTTTCCTACGATGCTGTAGAAGGTAACTAAGCTATTCACTAACTCAGCTTCGCTATTCAACTTCGTTAACTCAGCCTTAATAAAGTCGGTGCACGTTACATCAACTCAAATCTAACTCAACTCAGCTCAGATTCAATTTATGGGAAAGCATTGTAATATGAGCTTCATTTAGCGTCACTAGCACTAGCAATTACTGGAGACCTTAAAGCAGCATTTATTATGGAAATGCCCAAAAAAAGACGTGGCATCTGATAACCAGTGGCTATTATCGTCAATGGACATCTACTACACCAGGTGAAACTGATTTTTTGCCTATGTACCCTAAAATACTTCAAATATCCAGATCATGGAGAAACCGGTGGGTAGCTAGTCTAATCTTGTAATATCCGGCGTCTTCGAACCTACCATAACGCTGTAGTATCGTCCGTTTGTCAGCAACATGAGATAAAGAGGTCCTTAGAGGTCCTTGACAGATTAAGGTCAAATATATCTTAAGGCTAAAGTTGGACTGAGTAGTCTGCAATGATGATGGGAAGAATGTATTTTATCAACTTCTCTTCCTGAGTTTAGAGTTGCGGCAAATAAGCGAGGTGGTCCAATTTGTCATAAGATTTGAGTAATAATCCACGAGACTTACTTACAGGACAGGAAACTAGTTTCTGCAGAGAAGCAAGTTGGATGACCGCCAAAAGAACAATCTACGTTCATCCAGGATTCAGCTGCTTGAAAATTGGCAGCAGAAATATTTCAATATAAAGTCCAACGTGTTATTTACTTAGGAAATATTACAGTAATAGCTATTATCATTCATTGACTCGACATTGTTGCAAAATACTACAGATATAAAACGTAAATAGAACAAGAATAGCCCACAAGACAAGGGTGTAGTACCTACGGCTACGCGCGAGACAGGAAGGTCACATCCATTAACCTCTGACTCATTGTGCTTCGTGCTGGGAAATTGCATATACGGAGATATATATAAATACACAGCTCATATGCCCTTGTTGCACATATTGACAGTTTTCGCAAATGCAAAGATATTATTAGGATCTGAGATAAGGCTTAATTTGAAAGGACCATGGCTTTAATAGTAGCAGTGATAGCCGAGTGGTTTGAACATTGGACTGCCGAATCCCACTGTTCGGCACTTGGGTTCGAATCCCGCACGCACCTCTAATTTTTAAAAATTATATGCTTATTAGAATTCAATTATCCTTCGGTGAAGGAAAACATCGTGAGAAAACCTGCACTCCTGAGAGGGCTCTATAATGTTCTCAAAGGAGTGTGAAGTATGCCAATCCGTACTTGGCCAGCGTGGTGGACTATAGCCTGAACCCCTCACATAGCGAGGAACACGATGATGATGGCAGGACACGAGTTCCCATGTAATTAAGAATGCCTGGAAGCTCTTCCATTACGATCCATCGCTTTCATGTGACAGGTGTTGTAGCATTCAAACGCGTCCGAAAACAACGTATTTATGAAAGTCCCAATAGGATTCAGTAGCTGAGTTTGTAAAAACGGTAAAACAATTCGAAATCGTGAGTACCCACCCGTATACATTAAAATGTATAGTGTCCGCGATGAATGATATCAGTTTAAAATCATAAGCTGAGTTTGTGTAATTTAGGTGTTGTTGCCTTAAAGTACTAAACAGACTGGATCTCCTTGACCGTCAGTTTCTTGGGCAGAAGTACTTAGCCGTGACACATTCAGATGGTCAGCAAACAGCGGCTCACTTCTATTGAAGGTCGCCAGATTTTGTACTCTACTATAGACTCGACGGTACTCTTGCATGGTGTACGTAGTGATTACTACCTGCTACCAATTCAGTTCCGAAAATACATCCATCTAATGTTCAATGACAAAAATTCTAAAAATAATATTTTTGGATTCCATTGGCCCCTTGATGACCTATTTATATATGGGTTCATTCATTGTGTCGCAGCCGGCAGTAAGGCGGTGACGTCTTGAATTTTTTGGATGCTCGTGATGTTACTGTTACCATTAGCATCTGCCCCTATTGTGTTACTTTATCAATACTTTGTGGTCAATCGAAATTGATGGACACCTAACTTAGACAGCATCTTTAACATCGTAGTGTGAGATATGCATAACGCAAGGTAGACGCAAAAATTATATAATACATAATTATTGCACCGAAACTGAAACTTTGGAAGTTCAAAATGATGATAACCAACCAGAAAATATCTGTATGTTTTTACCATCGGCGTTAGAGCTTATAAAATAAGAAGTTAAAATCTCTTCGCTACGGCGCAGTGACTACCATGCCCAAAGACTGGTGACCATGCCGGACCGCCATTTGAAGGGCCATTCGATTCCCTGCGAGGCCGAAATTTTAATAATTATTTAAATTTTTGTTCTCAGTGTAGGGTGTTCTTGTCTTTTGTGTGTTTTCCATAGGCACTTACGACTCCCAAGTATGGTGCTATGAAATGAAAGTAGCGTTATTTATTTATAACGAAGTGTCGGTGAAACTTGTTCGATTTGTAACGAACAATTTTGCATAACAGATACGTCGCATGATCGATAAAACCAGTAATGAAGCGAGACCAGGTTTTCATTGCTCGGAAGAGAATCGCGTGCGACGTTACGATATTTGGCACGGTTGCAATAGTTACGGCCGGCCGGTCCCCTCGAATTGATCACTCGGTAGTTATCGACAGTTTCATTGTTTTCTGTGTTTGGAATATGCATTGTGATTAACTTAAATGGGTCAAAGTTAAAATCGAATCCGGTTCGCGGTTTGAGGTTCTGTACAGAAAATTGTGAGCGTGTTGTTTTTGCGAAAAATTGTATGCCAAATTTTTGTGCAGACGAATCACCTCATGATGCGTGGACATCGTCGTCTATGGATATCAGTAACATGAAAGCTGACGTTGACGGCTTAAAAAGAAGCGAGAAGAAAGAAAACACTGGCTTGAAGCCACCAGCCAAGCTACTAGCCGAAACATGACGGTCTTTTGAATAACTCAAGCGATAGGATGCTAGCTGTAGCCGGTAGGCGGTCAGGTGGATTTCACGGATTTATAATTTGTAAACACATCCGGTTAACTATGGTGAGGGTATATATTTTTTGCAAAATTTTAGGTTCATGTTTTCGTAAGTCCTGTTTAATTGATTTTTAAATTTTTGTGTTTTCTTTAGTGATAAAATTAACGATGAACTATAATTGGGTATTCATATATTTTTGGTCATAATTGCATTTCACTGTGTGCACTTGGTATTTCTTTTTCATACTATAAGCTACCGAATACTTAGTCCAAAATATGTATGTCTGTTTCAACTGAGAATCGAACCCCCGACCTCTGGTGATGTAGACAGGATTACTGCTTGTCTTAGGATGGATTTTATTACTATCCATCACAATTCTATCTTCCTTAGCACATACAATTACATAATACTGTATAGGCTATCTGCGTAATTGTGAGTAATGTACGTACATACGTACCCATATGTAGTTTGAATGTATTTAATTATTTATGCTGGATGTCTTCCGCTACTAACAGGGAAGGGGCTAAAGGTTAATATAAATTTTGCATCTAACTGTTGTACGAGGGTTGACTCTAATTGGCTTGAAACACATTTTGTTATGCAGATGATGTCATCGTGGTTGAAAATTAATTAGATGTCATTGTGAGGTTAACGTGCATAAGCAGGTAATAAATGTTTACATACATAGTAATACATACATACCCATGGGCTTACACAAATGAAACATCAACTTGGCACTTGGCCATTGTGATGGACTACGGCCTGTACCCCTCACATTGTGAGAGGAGACCCGTGTCCAGCACTAGGACAGTTATGGCAAGGTATTATGGGTTGAGATGATGATGAATGTGTTATTTATTATGCTGTCGTAAGTCAGTACTGTTATTATACAATGGTATTACTAAAGTTTTAATGGTAAGCCGCTACAGGTAATAAAACTGGAATTGGATTACTAATGTCACTGCACTCACGCACGATACATACTTTGCGGAATTATCAACTAATCTCGGAAGCCGCTTATGGATTCCCTGTCGTTATTAGTGTACCTGCTGTATACAGAATATTATACTTTTATGGAAAATATTAAAAGTGGTCGTTTGGATTTTCAAAGAAATCCTACTTTGCAGTCGGTACAATATGCTATCGCAAGTAAAATATGTTAGTACAAATATAACTAGCATTCCGCTCACGCTTCGCACGGGTTGGCTTCTTGGTTTCCACTTATAGCACGTTGGTTTCCACCCATTAATGTCCCACCCGTACCCAGTACTGATAACGCGTCGTCATAACTGATTACAATCGGGATAGACGGCTTAAAGTGTCCTCCGAAACTCGGAAACGCTCAAAATATTTTTTGCCACTAGCGGTCACCCATCCAACTACCGACCGCGCCCGCTGTTGCTTAACTCGTTGGATCACTTTACAACACAAACAATCACACACAAAATGCAAATGGCGATGTTTCTTTAATTAGTGACATTGTATGTCTTGTCGCGATGCTCATAAAATCTCGTTCGCTTCCCTGCCTTGTAATAAAATTTATAGCAACTGTAAAGCGATGAAAAGTGCGGCAGGTTTGTCCACCTCACGACGCAGTGACGTAACGCCGTGCAAATCCCGGACGGGTCGCGAGTTCAATAAGGATCGTATCGCGGATGTGACAAATGGTAGATAAACGAAGATTCGTTCGGAGAGAAGATCGGGAACAATAGCTTATTATAAACGAGGCATTGTGACGAGCCTTGTTATCTGATCGTTGCGAAAACCGCTTGTTTGGGAACTTGGAAGAAGAATTATCTATACTTACAACAAATCTGTAACTGGAATATGTCTGTACATAGGTATTTAAGAAAAAATGTACGAGGTGTTTTTATATTAGCCAAATATTATTATTTTTAGAATTTTTGTTCGTCAGTCTGGCTGTATGTTTGAACTCCGGTTACAGATTGAAGCAAAGAATTATAACTAGACAACCTTACCTTGTGCAAAACAAAATAAAGGTTTACAACGCTGCCTAAGACTTCCATCAAATTGTTGATTAGATTCGATTGCACATAATCTCGATTTCACCTTTGTTTACAAAAGGTGCATTGACTTTAAGCCCATTTTCTTAAAATCCATTATCTACGCCTTGAATTGTCAATTGCTCAGTTTGCGAGACAGGGATTTCGTCCTAATTTGCAAATTGTTTTGTTAAGCTTATATTGAACAATACAACATTAGTTTACTTAAGGCTAAGGTAGTCTACCAGGATGGTCATGGATTGTAAAACATTGGCTTGGAGGTCATCGACTTGAATGGACGAGTGTGTTCATGCGAGCCTTCTCATGCTGAAGCCGTTGCCGATGATGGTGAGGGTATTGCTGAAGGGTTTTAATGGATAGGCATCCTTCATAACACGGAACCTCTTCAACAAGTTCAAGAAAATTTCCAATATATCCCATATTGGAAAATTTCTCAAATAGCTAAACCGTGAGGCAGATCTGAATTTTTCGTTGATAGTTTATTCTGGTCCATCTGATATTTTTATCTCGTGGGGATTATTTTAAATAGGTTTTTTTACCAACGAATAGCCTATACCTTGTTATATCGTACCTATAATAATTATGGGTGCAGGTGTGTAGTAATGTCCACAAGTGATGTGTAATTCCCACGACGCGACGTGGTTGCCTGTTTCCAAAAGTTTCTAGCGCCCAGTTTTTTGATAGTAGCATTATAAGCAAATTGCTTTATTATACCTTTTTAGCAACTTCCAACGGTTTAAATATTTTTTGTAGGCCTTGGATTCTCCAGAACGTTAATCTTCTTTTTTCTGATATCATTGACAAAACCAATGCGATAATTCAAGGAAGAAAGGAAAACGCTTTTAAATACAGGGCTTTTTGTATAGTTTTACTGTTTGTATTGATATCTAGCTGATTTTAACAATTTTTTATCCAGATTCGACTCTGCTGTAATGCTCGTGTATTTGGCTTTTTCTACTGTTGTTCAATCGCATTTCGTTCTAGTATTATCGTGTTGCTCGTAAACGTTTTTTCGTTTTATTTCTTTTCTTTGGTTTTCTGTTTTTTGTTTGTTTTCCGTATATATTTGTCTTATATACTGTCTTTGGTATATGGTTGTAATATATATATTGTCTTTGGTATATGGTACCTATCTATGACCTCGCGTTCAACCCGCCATCCCTAACAAAATTGATCTCGAAGATCAATTTTCATGTAACAACTTCGTGTATAAAGTGCTTTTTTGTGTAGGGCTGTTATTGATGCTGTGTCATGTGTCAAAAGAGATTTTTAGGTTTCGTTAGTCTTCGTTTGACTACGATTCTTGTATTTGGTTCGAGATATCGACATGCAATAAGTATCGTCAGTACGTTATTACTGTTACGCTTAATGGTGGCGCACACTTTTTAACTTGGATACGATTTGGCGTCAATTATCGCCTGATCTTGTCGAGGTCAGCTGGTCAGGTGTATCCATTATGATGCTTATTCATAATGTCCGGGCATTATATGTATCTATATTGACACGATTTATTACTTGGTCCATAAAATATATACCGCATGATCACAATATTATCTTAAGTCATATTTGTTTACAAGTAGCATAAATATGCTGATACACTGATGATGATGTTCTCCAAGACGTATATATAATTATCCATTTACGGGGACCCGCTTTTATAAAATAAATAATTCTCCGAATAAAAGTAAGTTATATTCTATATATATTACAAGTTATCCGCTTGACAAATGAATATTGAAATTGGGTTACAAACAGGTAAAAAACAGAGTTAATGATATAAACAATGTTTATGTTATTTATATATGTAAACAACAGGTAACATTATTACAAAATTTGGTATATTTTCGGATTTTAAGATAATCATTTAACACATTAGGTATGTATTTAGTAATCTAAGTTTGACCGACACACCAAAATTATTTCTTATGTGAAAATGTATCTCGATCCGATTTACAATGCAAGCGTGGACAATGAACGCCATGTTATTTATTAATGTTACGACTTATGGTGTAATCCGGAGGCTAGTTAATTGCTAGCATCCCCTAACGGGTACTCTAGGGACCAATAGTAGGTAAGCGAGTGAGGTGGGGTGTAGTTTGACATAGCTAAGTTGTGCGAGGTATTTGGTCAGATGATCACTATGTTGTTACTAAATGTTATTTTATGAAACGGGGATATGTATTTAGACTTGCCGGTTAATCCGTGTAAAGAGAGCTTGGTCTTGATATACCGTTTATATGAATTTAAATACATTTTAATTAGTATTGATTTTAAGTTGTAAAGTTCGAGAAGGAAGATATTTTTGTAATTTGATGTTAGATTAGGTTTGGTCAATTTAAGCACATTTTTTAAGCTTTTAAACCAATCACATTACGAATATACACATGTATTAACAAAAATATTTGAACGTGTACAAAAACAAAGTTATACACCCTTCCACTTGCATTAGTGATGTTCATCCAGTTTAAGAATGATTATACTAAACTACAATATAAGCGTTTGACTTAGTAACATGCTACACATAAGTCTTGTAAGTATTCATTGTAAGCCTGGTCCCTGTTTTAAATACTATCAAATCGTATGAAGACACATTGTAACAGCAAGTAACTATAAATAGAAACATCACACATTATTGACATTCTAACGCTAAGCTAGCTCCGGTTGATAAAGGCTTCCTTTTTGCCCCTGCCCCTATATTATTGACTACAAATTATAATTTTAAACTTTTATCATTGCGGCTATTGACCTAGTCATGGAATCATGGCGAGACACCGAATCTCCTGCCTTTTTTGGTCGGTAACGTGTTGGTGATGGTTCTGAAGGATGTGTTAGGGCACCAGTGACCAATGTAGATTTTTTCTTGTCTTTTGCCATCTATTAATTATGTAAATACATAATTATGCTTGTATTAATTTACTCAATTCTCACCATAAGCCTTCCAAGCGAAGTTACTAGCCAACAAACGAGCTACTTTATGGTAACTGGTCACTGTTGCCCGTGGATATCAGTAATACTAACTGCATCACAGATGCACCGCCGTCCAAGAAAGAAAGAGTCCTTAATCTTCAAAATATTCTTATATAATTTTGTCTATTAATTACAGTTCCGTCCGCGCCCCAAAACCTTACAGCGAAGAGTGTGACCGCAGATGAGATATATCTGTCATGGGCCCCGCCATCCACTTACACAACGCATATACGGTCAATGACCGTAAGTCCAGAGAGCAAGGGTCCGACGTCCAACAGGCCTGAACCCCATCTCTCCGAAATTGGGAAGAAACAAGAGTCACAGGCGGATGAACCCATAGACAGAACCCACAACCCCATCGTCGAACCTCCCACTAACCAAAGGCTAAACGACATGGACTACACTTCGTATAAACTATACGCGAATGAAAAGGAAAAATACAATGACGAGTTCTCCTCATCGGGCATACTCAACGATGAGTCGTATAGGAGTAAGAGAGACGCAAGATCACATAGGCATAGAAAGAGACGGCAGGACAATGGGACCGATCCTAAAATTCACGCTGAGAAAGTTGAAGAGGGAATAGATATGTATCATGATATAGAAGCTATCTATGTCGCAAAGAAGTCATTCTCAGCAAACATACCGACTCCGAAGGATATAAAGCAAATTGCCTATGTACTGTATTATGAGCAGGGGGTCCCGTATGAAATGACGCCGATCAAAGGCGTTCAGACTCAGAACGATGTGAGGGGAAGAAGCTTGTTTAGAAGTGAACTAGGCTTCGAAGGCTATCAGAATGCTACCAAGAATCTAACGTTGCTGAACAAATCCGAGATTCCAACAAAAGTGGTGGGCTTTCGTCTTAAAAATCTCAGTAAGTATTGTTATACAATAGTTATAGTATTCATTTATAAGTCGCCATAAAAGTATGTATATTTTGATTATTTTGTGATATCAATACTGTAGCCTTCCTAATATTATGTATTTCTTTATTTTTTACGTTATCCCAACTGACACTGAACCTACCGCGACAGACATCATCTCATGGTCGGCAGGTACAACCAATTAACTGAGGATTTTTTTGGGCTTTTCTAAATTATGTGTTGTCTACCGTTCACGGGCTCTCTAGTTAAACCCAAACTTATTGACAATATCCTATTTATATTTATTATACTGGTTGATTTTTAATTCACTTGACATACTCGAGAACATGAAAGAACATGGTCATAGGTAATTATTAAAAATATAAAGACAAAATTCTACACAATAGTAATTTCAAAAATATCAATCAAAATTATCTAAAAACACTCGGAATGTATGGGCAACAGCTGTCTGCCTTAGCGCGGGCTCGAGCGGTGGGGTTAATGACCTTTAGTGGAGTAGTTTATACCGCGCGCTCAGTATGTCTACATTATCGGTTTGTAATGGATAATTACGTCAAATTTTAAGCACCCTTTTTAATTACATTTATTTGGAATGAGAATCGAATACTACTATACTAATATACTATTGTATTACCTGTTTCAGAACCCTTCACGCCGTACAAGATATGGGTGCGTGCGTTCTACAACGTAGATTCCCTGGAGAGCGCCAAGCCCTCAGTGTTACTGGAGCACCTGGGGCCAGAGTCGGACGCGTTGTACGTCATATCGGACGTCAGGCCGCCCTCCGCGCCCATCATACTCAACTTGACCTGTGACCAGCTGAATGGTAGGTTTGGTTTAAGTTTATTATGCCTAAAAATTAAATTGCAAAATATGACCTGTGAGAAGGACTCGTTAAAAATCCTAAAATCTGTGGGACGTAATTTATGGATGGCCCCTGACGACAGCCTGGTCTGCTGGTATGGAGTTGGGTTTAGTACTCTAGGTCGCCCCAATATGGTTAAAGGATACAGTGAAGGCTTGTGTTATGTCCTGCGACACCCGTCACTTCGATCTTGTCGGCTCCCCTTAACTATAACACATGACCTTACTCACCGTCAGCTCGATCGTTGCAGGTTTCCTGTACCTCCAGTGGCGGCAGCCGCTCGACTACAATAACTCGCTGGACCAGTACGTGGTGACGCTGCGGAAGGTCCCCGAGCAGCAGCCCAGGACCCGGCTCACGCTGCCCACCAGCAAGGATGACATCGAGACTACCATCAGTGTTGTGAGTTTCACTGGCGTCGTGGTCAAGTGTATTTTGAACTTTACTCGCTAACTGATAAAGTTCTAATTTATTTGAAGCGAAAGAGGGTTAACAAATATTTTATTTTTAAACATTTGTGGCGACGTCGCACAAAGGTCACATGGTGACGTTATCTCAAGCCTGAATCACGCTATCGAAGTTTTGCTATCGCTGCATCATTTGCATATTTACAATATTCCACCATGAACAGTTGGACCTCGGCCGCTCCCTAGCCTGGAGGGAGATTTCCCTTTGCCAAAAATTTATTTTATCAAAATATTAAAATTGTTCATAAAGATGTTGGTTTGTGAACTACCTACAGTAGCGTATTAACATAAAATAATAATTTTATTTGCAGCCCGTAGAGCTGTGGAATGTGACGCGTTACGAGGTGAAGATATACGCTGTGACCAAGTCAATCACCCGCGCTAACGTGCTCGTCAATGGAGTGGAGTCACCGCCGGAGGTCTGTGTTTTGTTTGTTGATTTATTTAATCACTAATACACGAGTACATACAACATACACTAATGCTTACTTAAAAGAAGAATGTTACGCAAATGTTTGTGGACAATTATAGGACTATATTTTGCGGTATAAGAACAGCGATTGATCATAAAATTTACACCGACACCAAAATATTAAATAACGATCATGATTTACAATTTTTGTTTTCCAACGATGACACTTAAATTGACAGCGTCGGTGTGCCCGTTCGATTATAATGTGGGTGACTTGAAAACAAGAGTGAATAGCCGCTAACTACACTAACACCTAAGTTGTGCGTTTTACCACCCAAGACTACATCATTATCTACATCTTATATCTACACCTTCACCGAAGCAAGTGACGTAACTAAAAGACTTAATACACATAGTAGTAAATGCAATCTGTAACTGTGAGTAGGAAAAACTACTTGAGAGTTCTTGCCGCTTCTTCTTTCAAAACCAGTCACGGTAGGGATTTGCTGAAGCGTTTGTGTAGTGTTTGTTTATCAACTTTGAATGAACTTCCTGTCCTACGAGTTTGGAATAATTTCGTTTTTCTACTTTCTTACTTTGTTGTGTGAGTGCGATAGATAGTATCCTATAATATACTCTTCTCCGTGTACGATCCAGGAGGTGTCGAGCGAGTGGTGTTCAGCGCACTCGGAGGCGCGGTCGCCGGCGCCCGACGACGGCTCGCGGGGCGCCACGGCCTCCGTCGCGCTCATGGCGGCGCTGCTGCTCACGCTGCTGGCCATTATCGCCGCCGCCATGGTTTATTGGAGGTATCCACACACTCTTTATACAGGACTACCTGCCAATAGGAACCTGTATACAAAGTTTCAAGTGAATCCTTTGAAGGAATAAAAAGTTTCAGCTTATCCCCTTTTCATCCCCTAAGGGGGGAAATTTCCAAAAATCCTCTCTTAGCGCTCCGCTACACACCCCAAGGAGCATAATTACATGCCAAATTTCAGCTTCTTAAATTCAGTAGTTTCGGCTTTACGTTGTCTGTCAGTCACTCAGTAACGGAAGAGTTTTATATATATAGATGTAATACTCTTTATACATGACACGACCCGTATGGTGTAATGGCAAATCCCGGATCGCCGTTCCAAGGATCCGGGGTAGAATTCCCAGCGAGGCAGAAATTTGAATGATGAGTTTTTCTGTTCTCGGTGTGGGTGTGTGTGTTATTGTCTTGTGTGTAGTCCATGGCATTGTGTGCGAGGGACGAATGTTATTTTTTTTCTATTCTGTTAGTCAATTTAGTTGATTATGTAAAGTGTAGTGTTAAAATCTCCGGTTCAAAATACTTATTTTGATGCCTAAGCGACTGTGAAAAGAAAAAAGAATAATTATGGTACTAGAATATAATTGAGGCTGAAGAAAAAGGTAGCCCAAGTATTCTCCTTTCAATTAGTGTCAACATCCTTATTATATAAATGCCTTATTTACAGATCCCGTCTTAGCAAATGCATCAGCGCTGCGTATAATTACTTAGAAGAGGGCGGCGATAGAAATGGCGGAGTCCCCAGGAATGGATACAAGAAGCCAGGTGTGATATTCTTTTTTATTACATTGTTTGAAAGTTATTTGTTTCATTGCAAGCTCCTATGTGGAAGGGAGACAGAGAATATACGAATTGTTGTAAAGTAGCTTAGTCTTTAGTTTGTTGGGAGTTCCGCATAGTAACGCCTCATGCAATTAATCACAACAATTAGTCGTATCATAATTCGCCTTATACAATTACTCACCGGACTCGCGCTTCGCGTCGCCCCGAAAACGTGAAACGTTTATAACGTGATAAGTTTTTTTATATTGTTATGTATGTTAGTCTGTAAGGTATTTATGATATGGAGCTCTGTACATACGTAATACATGTATTTTGTATGCATATTGTCTGAAATATAGATTTGTTATTATTATGATTACCTTCAATATTAAACTAATGTTGATAATTGAGTATTTGAATTAATTTTTTTTGTGATAAATGAAAAGATCATATATAACTTTTATATATGATTTTTATATAAGATCGTATATAACTTTTATATATTTTTTTTCAAATAATTGTAACGTTCCACAGTGGCCCACTGTTCCCCAGTGCGCGGGTGCGCGGGCGGCGCGGGCGCGGTGGAGGCGCGCGCGCGGCCGCCGCGCATGGCGGGCGCGCACCTGCCGCTGCACTCGGCGCGCGCGTTCGCCGCGCACGTCGCCGGCCTGCACGCCGACGGCGACATCGGCTTTAGGTGAGCTTGTGGCGGTTGTTTGTTTGTTTAGATGTTTATACGTCACTAGCTGACCCTGCGGACGTTGTTCCGCCATATGGATTACTTGTAGTGAACGATATTTGAGGGGCGGGGGTAGGGAAGTGAACATTTGGGATCATGTGAAAATCGTCCAAAAAAGAAAAAAAAAATTCAGGGTGGACAACCCTTAACATTTATATGAAAAATAGATGTTGCTCGATTCTCATACCTACTCGATAAGCACGTTTCCGAGGAGTATGGTAACTAACATTGTGACACGAGAATTTTATATCTATAGAGATGAATTTTTTTAATCTTTTTTTGGATAGATGTGTAGAATAAAAAATAAAGGGCGGATCTAAAGCTACTACTTATTGAACTAATGGCAAATTCAAACAACTGCATTTCGTATTACTGTTTTCTGCACACCTGCCAATGATGCAAGACGCGCTCGCGGCTAGTGATGGCTCGGCCGCGCAGAAACGGAAACCTGTCTCGACATGTCTCATTAGGTTATGTCCTTAGCCGAAATTAACCGACACTTTTATAACGGCTTCGCTTACGGCTTCTTTTTCTTCAAATCAAGAGTGAATAGACTTCTACTAAGTTAGAGCGCTCTGCCACCTAAGACCACATCTCCACTTACCATCAGTTGGGATTGTGGTCAAGCATTAACTTATATATTAATAAAAAAGTCTACGGAGCACCCTCCTTTAAAACTCAAACCGACGATGGGTCGTACCTCAAACCAACAACGCGGGGACGCCCCTCACCAATGACCTTCTTTCATTCACTTAAATTATTTATTGATGTATTGTTGCAGTAAGGAATACGAGATTGTGGTAGCGAAGTCCGCCGCGCTGGGGCACACGAGCCATCACAGCTACCGACCAGAGAATAGATTGAAGAACAGATATTTGAACATTACAGCTTGTAAGTACATTATTTTGACTGTATTGTTGGATTATATAATTTTTTAAATTAGCGGTAAGCAGGTTTTAGATGTAGTGATTTTTTAGTCAGTTGACATATTAATAGAGGTTACTCAGTATTTGATTCTCATTCCAAATTTGTAATTAAAAAGGGTGCTTCCAATTTGACGTAATTATCCATAACAAACCAATAATGTGGCAAACTGAGCGCGCGGTCTTAAACTACTCCACTAAAGGTCATTAGACTCGGCAAGCTCAGGCGTCGGCTCAAGGTCGCCGTACGGCACAGCTGTAGGTCATACATTCCGAGGATTTTTAGATAATTTTGATTGCCATTTTTGAAATAATTATCGTGTATAATTTTTACTTTATATGTTTAATTTTATTAACCTATGACATGACCATGTTCTTTCATGTCCTCGAGTATGTCAAGTGAAATAAAAATCACCCAGTATACGACACTGTATACTTCCAGACGACCACTCGCGCGTGTGCGTGTCGACGGGCGCGCGGTGCGGCGCGGCGGGCTGCGTGGGCGCGGGGCGCGGCGCCGCGTGCGACTACGTCAACGCGAACTTCATCGACGGCATGCTGCCCGCGCTCGACCGCGCCGCGCAGCGCCGCATCGAGCGCCGGCTGGAGCGCCGCGCCAGGCCGCACAGGTGACATTTATACTTTGTTATTGAATTAATGTAAAAAAAAATCAAAATGTGGGCAATTCACACGTGCTAGAAGTGAAACAACGAATACTGTCAGTCCAATTAATTATGTTTTGCTTTGCTTACATTTTTACAAAAATTTTTACAAAAATTTTTACAAAAATTTTAAATAGTAGATAAAGAAACATTTTATTACGGTAATGTTGTACCGCTTACGAGATGTTAACGAGAAGTGAATTTATGTCATTTGTTAGAATATTAAAAGGCGCGCGCGGCTCGGAAATTGTCTGCAGCGTTCAGTTGCGTTCGTCCATTAGGCTCGAACACCGTGCATAAGTGTATCAGTTGTACCTACATGAAATGATTGTGAATTTGTATAACAATACCTCCGTCGACAGGCAACCGTCGGTGAAGGCGACGAAGCCGCCGCCGAACCTGGCCGAGGGCATCGAGTCGGCGTTCCTCAACATCGAGTTCTCGGGCATCGTGGAGTCGGACGAGCGCGCCGGCGACTCCGACAGCGACCGCAGCGACGACGACTCCGACTTGGACGACGTCTATGTCGAAATTAGTGAGGCTCTTATGTTGTTTCTCTATTTATTTACTATTCGTTCGCGTGGACTTAAATAAAAAAGTTATTAAATTTCTAAAAAAAAAGTAGCCTCAGTTACTCCTTATTACATCAGCTATCTGCCAGTGAAAGTCGTGTCAAAATCGGTCCAGCCATTCCAGAGATTAGCTGAAAAAACAGACAGAGAAAAAAATAGAAAACAAAAAAGTTATTTTGGTATATCATTATGATCCGTGTATACATATGCGTTTAGTAAAAAGCGGTTATTTTAATATTACAAACAGACATTCCAAATTATATTTATTTATATCATCATCATCATATCATCATTCATTCAATTCTCTTTAAATTATCTGGTCTCTAGAGGTCTTTTATCTGTTATCTTCATGTACTAGATTTAGGCATTAACAAATTAAGTTGCCGATATTTGTAAGTAAAAAAGTTATATAAATACATACATATATCAAAGATTTAAGTATTAGTATTAAGTTAATTAATTTTACATACCATAAGTAACAAATTTCAAATGTGAGACCTTTATGTAACTGACAGAACATCCAAAGCATGTAACCACATTTATGCAAATAAATATAATTCATTCATTCATTCATTCATTCATTCATAACCTGTCATGTGTACAGACGGAGTACCGCGCCAGATCAAGCTCGAGTGGGCGGTGTGGCGCCGCCACTACATCGCCACGCAGGGGCCCACGCCCGCCACGCTCGACGCCTTCTGGCGCATGATCTGGCAGCACCGCGTGCACACGCTCGTCATGATAACGAACCTCGTCGAGAGGGGACGGGTGAGTTGTTGACAGAGTATATTCGGGCAGCGCGTGAGCTAATTCATATATCTAGCTGCGTTGACAATTTACTTGAGCCGACCGATCTATAACAAGACTGATATCTAGAATAGTTGCCTTAAAATAACTAACTTATCACAAAAATACTATTGTACCTGTGACGAAACACGTCAAATGGTGACGTCGTGACGTCAATAGTTTGATTCAGTATTATCCTGATAATCCTGAATCAAACTTGGAGTTTTCTACATTGCTCGCATTTATACCAGTTCTCGTTCAGTCTGGCTTCGGCCGCTTTGCTAAATTCCGTATTACCAATATACCGTTTTACCAATGTACCGTATTGCCAATGTACCGTACGTATTGTACTGTGCAGCGCAAGTGCGACATGTACTGGCCGGCGGGCGGGCGCGGCAGTGCGGCGGAGTTCGGCGGCGTGCACGTGACGCTATTGTACGAGGACGTGCGCGCCGCGTACACGGTGCGGCACCTGCGCGTGCGCAGCGTCGCCGGCAACGTAAGTGCATATTGATGATTTTTTTTAATTATTTAACTTTTCACGTACATTATATTACAAAGGAAACATAAGTAATATTGTACATAGGTTCTGCTTTATTCGTAAAGAAATCTCTTTCAGCGGACCCAGGAATGGAAACGCAATAAAAACATTGACTTATTATTACTATGGACATCTAGTCTCATACTAAAATCGCCATAAAAATGTCCCAGTCAGTTATGTCATGTCATGTCATGCAGTTATCAAGGTAATTTAAACACTAAAATCATTGTGTCACGGTTTAATTTCGATTGCAGTCGTGAACGCCAGCCATTGCAAGAATAGAAATGTTAACAAGGTAATTTAAGCACTAAAATCATTAGATCACGGTTTCATTTTGATTGTAGTCGTGAACGCGGAATTGTTTCTCTCCTTGCGTTTTGTTACTCATTTGGCTCGGACATTTTTCAGCGCGGACCCGACGTCCATAGTAATAATAAGTCAATGAATAAAAGGGACTAAAAATAGATTAGACTAAAATGAAAGATCATTTTAGTTAGTATTTTTGGTTAGTTTGTTTTTTTTGGCCATTAATGGCAAAACCAAGAACGAAAAAGGCAAAAACTCTTATAAGGAGTTTGATACTTATTGAAACTATCGGCCGATCGAGTTAACAATGATATCTATAGATAAACAACATTTTTTATTGATGGTAGTATAAGTGTATCAGTGATACCTATATGAACGAATGATTTTGAATTTCGATTACGTCATCCACAGGGAAGCGAGACGAGCAGCGAAGCGAGCGACACGAACGCGAACGGCAGACACATAGTGCAGTACCACTACACGGTGTGGCCGGACCACGGCACGCCGCGGCATCCGCTCGCGGTGCTGCCCTTCGTCAAGGCCGCGGCGGACAGCTCCACCGTGCTCGTACATTGCAGGTCGGTACGTACGTACGCGTTACGTTACGTACGTGCGTAACGTTACGTACGCGTACGTAACGCGTACGTACGCGTACGTTACGTTGAACGTAACCGTGTGCGTGTCGACTGGGACGTTGGTAGTGTTGTATTAAATAAAATATTGTATGTTTGTAATGTGAAACGGTAGACCCATATGGGGCAATGGTTAACACGTCGGATCGCCGTAACAAGGGTCCTGGGTTCGATTCGCAGCGAGGGGGAAATTTGAATGATGAGTTTTAATTACAGACATTTAAACTTACTATTTAAGTTGTATTTATATTTCTTTGCAACAATCCGCACAGGTGGAACTTGTTTTGGTATGGACCCACCACCCACCCTTATGTGGGTCCATACCAAAACAAGTTCCACCTGTGCGGATTGTTGCAAAGAAATATAAATACAACTTAAATAACAATTGATTTCCGCAAAGTAACGCCTGATACAATAAATTATATTTAAACTTACTTTAACTCGGTCTGGGTGTGTGTGTTCTTGTCTTGTGTGTTGTCCGTGGCACCCTCGACACAGGGATTCCTAGTGTGGGGCTATGAGTGTGTAGCGTTATTTTTTTTATTTTGTTGTAGGAATTCTAACATACACAATATATATTTTAAGTCGTTTAATCAAAACGCAGTTAAATCACTCCTAACTCATAAGACCAGAAATGTGACGACCCATAGCCTAGCTTGTAGTGACCGTGCCAGCGAAGCGAAGGGTTCCAGGTTCTATTTTTGGCCATAACTATTTATTGAATACATACGTGTTTGTTTTCGATACATTGTGATGTTTTAAGTTTATTTATTATTTACTTATTGAATTGTTTATCCCACAGTGCGGGCGTAGGTCGAACGGGTACATACATAGTGCTGGACGCGCAGCTCAACCAACTGAAGCTAACTGGCACTCTCTCCCCCCTCGGGTTCCTCTGTCGAGCGCGGACACAACGCAACCATCTCGTGCAAACCGAAGAGCAATACGTGTTCGTGCACGACGCGTTGTTAGAACACGTGCGATCTGGCAACACCGAAGTGGAGTTCGCCAAGGCCCGAGAATACCTTGCCAAGCTGCTCGAACCGATATCTGAAGAGGAATTGGCCGTAATGGATCTCAGCCCGCCGAAAGCGGAGAGCGTTCACGAGCTAAACGGGTTAGACAACGGAGACACGGCGAGTGTTAAGACCATCAGTGAGAAGGAGGTCGTAGAAAATGGCAGCGAAGTGTCGATAAAGACTGATGAGCTGAACAGTGAGCTGAGCAAGTCGAGCAAAGAGGAAGACGGCAAGGAAGGCATGGTGAACGGCGACGAGTCGGAAGGGGTGTACGATCTGGCGCCGCGGTCCACGGACACGTACAGTAAGAAGATGCAGGCGTACAACAATATGAACGACCAGGAGAAGGAAGAGATGAGGCGGTGAGTTGAGTGAGGGCGTGAGTGAGTGAGTGAGTGAGAGAGTATGTTTTTATGGTATATTCTTTTTATCTCTTGTTGATGGACTGGATTCTAGAAGGTCTGCTCATATTCTCAACTCAAGTCAAAGTCGGAGCTTTGACTCCGATGCAACTGATAGGAAAGAATTGAATTATGAGATTTCTTTTATTGTTTGTGGCGGTTTTTGGTCGGATTGGATAAATTAATCTGAACTATTTGTCTAGTAAATACATTTATTTTCCACCAGCTGTCTTCGAAGCTAAGTAGATGAAAACCAAAAACAAAAAAGTCTGAAAAAGAATCTAATTTCTCAGTATTTTGTAATATTTTGAACTAAATTATATTATGGAATTGCAGACCAACTATCTGAGAGTACGTAAAAAAAGATATAATAAAAATATCTGCTCATTTGTGGACTCAGCAAATAAAAGTAGGGTAAGAGAGCCGAATTTCTGAAAAATAAAATAAAGGTCAAAATCTCGAAAACGGGGACACTTTTACTAATATAGAGCGATTTTCTGACATCTGATAGGCCCATCTTCAAGCTGTCTTCCATTTCGTATTGACGTCGTTATGGGACAGGCTATATAGGTTTTGAAATGGTTTATGTTGTGGTCTATGTTGATAATGTGTTTATACCAGAATCGTTTTCGTTTCCAGAGCGAATCGCGCCGAGAACTACGCGTTGTTGGAGCGAATGCGATCGCTGTCGAACCGACACCAACTGTACCAAGGACCGCCGCCGGTCAATTTGTTAGAGAAACAGTTTCAGGTGCCTAATGTTATACATTCAAAATTGTACTTTATGAATACTGGTTTTAAGATTCAATTTATTTTTATTTCTTTTTATAAACAACATTTGTTTCTTAAAAATATAGTATATGCGATGGGTTTAGTGAATATTTTAAAATTGAAATAAATTAAGTATTAAGTATTTTACCAATGTACAAAATATAGGGAGAAAGCTGTGCAATGTGTTATTACGAACTCTAAAAGCGTTTAAAATTACACACTAATACTTTGAAATGAAAAAGTGGGTAATTATTGCAGAATAATATAGGCGTTTTATTTTCGACACGTTCGACAGTTAATAACCCGTTCGTGCGTGGAGCCGAGCGTGTGCGCGCGCGCACCTCACAACGCGGAGAAAAACCGCCCCGGCGGGATACTACCATCGGACTCTGCCAGAGTGATGCTGGTACCGAAACCTGGCGTTGAAGGTTCGTTTCTATTCACAATAGGTTTAAGTAAGTAAGTAAGGTTTAATTAATTGGGTTTAAGAAGTATTATATTTTTCATAATAATGACATAATTATTTACAAGAGAAAATGAATACAATAAAAACAATGTTTGTCAGTAATATTGAGAAATAAATTTGACACTATTTATTTAGTATTTATTAATCCATTTATTTATTTAGTCATTGACTTGAAATTATTCTGGACCTTAGATAACTTTACGGACAACTTAGGTGTGTTCAATATGTTTTTCTTCACCGATTTACACAACTAGAAAAATTAGAGATGCGTGTTTGGCAAAGGTCGATCTTCCGCCAGGCGGCATGCCTCGGGGGCGGCCGAGATACGACTGTTCACAATAGGAACATTCAAGTTGTGTGCAATGCCGCCACCCGTCTAGAATTTCAACGCTAGTCACCAGTGCGAGAAGACCTAAGTAAAATAATGGCGGGTCGGTCGTTGCAATTACACAGCTGTTGACCATACATACATTCCGAGTATTTTTAGATAATTTTGATTGCCATTTTTGAAATAATTATCATGTCTTCGTCGTCTTCGTCGTCGTCTGTTGTCGTCGTGCGATGGGTTCAAACGTACAGATTTCATCAGAGTGTCCTATTTTAACCCCGCAAGTAATTGTAATGAAATACCCATCGCACGACGAGAACGCATCGCGCCTTCGTACGATCGCTGCCGATCAGGACGACGCCTAACTTTGTACGTGCGTGCTCGTAGGCAGCGAATACGTGAACGCGTCGTGGGTGTGCGGGCGGCGGCGCGTGCGCGAGTACGCGGTCGCGCAGCACCCGCCCAGCCCGCCGGACCTGTGGCGGCTGCTGTGGGACCACACGGCGCAGCTGGTGCTCCTGCTGGCCGAGAGGCCCAACGACCCGGTCAGTAGAGTATCGCTCTCTGGTATATTGCGGCCGGCGGTTCTAGGCCGCTCGGAGCTTTGTTCTGATCGCTGCGCAAAAGTCAATTTTAGGGTCGAAATGGTGGCAAGACGCGCGGGGTGTCACATTGAGCATTGTTTGTTTCAGTCACACGCTCAGTGTTGGTGTATAAAAGAATTAAAGGAGAGGTTAAATGAAATAAAACAGAAATACATACTCTGGCAGCGCAGCCTATTTTCAGCCTATTTTGCTTTTCAAACATTTTGACTTTTGAGTGTAAGTACTACTGGATCTGGTTTTCAAATGTTTTGAGACTGACTGTTTAATAAAGTAGTTGAGAGATTTGATCCCATCAATCACTTTATTTATTGCTATGCCCGATTCAACATTTTCCACAGGGATTTTTCCAAATCTGCGTTTTCATCATTTCTACTGTGTTTTTAATTTATATTTGTTATAATATAACGTCTATTCAACAGGATGCCGATGTGTTCTGGCCGACCGAGGAGGAGCGGGAGCTGTTCGTTGCTAACTTCAGAGCGAGTTTCGTGTCTAAGGATACGTACGTCGCTTACCGCCGGCTCGACAAGCGAACGCCAGACTCACCGCCCGACACCGAAACCAATGGCTACGGCCGGCAGGGCAGCAGTGAATGTGCTGATGATGAACGGCTCATACCAGACAACGGCTCACCCATCACCGACTCCGAACCCTCGTACAAGTTCGACAGAACCGAGCTGAGACTAGAACGACTTAGTGGCAGAGATTTGTCGGCGAGGAAGTCCATAGCCAATGGGGATTTGTTCTCATCGCTCGCTGAAAAAAGAAATGGACCGAAATCACCCCGGAGTCCCTCGAAGATGTCCTTGAAGAATTTCAAATTGAGTTCCCCGACGAAATTCAAGTTCCCCGACTGGGGGGCGCGGACGGCGGGGTCCCCGCCCGATGTGGCTCCGCCCCCTCCCCCCATCTCGCCGTCCCTGACAGTCGAAGAGGAAACCGAGCTCCGGAGGCCTTGCTACGTGTTCGAGAAAGTGGACCGGGTCCCGGACAGCATGCCCTCGGACCGAGTGATAGAAGTGACCAACGTCAGCGTCCATTCCCTTCAAGATGATTATCAGTTGAGTGTTAAGTTTATAAAGTGCAGTGGGTGGTTGGACGGTGATACCACGGAGTACAGTGCGGGTAGGCCGGACGATAACGAGTTTGTTAGAGCAGTGCGGCAGGCTGCCAGTGAGAGTGAGAGGGAAGCTGCGTTGGACAGGCTTATAGCTCCTTATAAGGACTCGTTTGCGTTGATCGAGTTTGTCGCCGGTTGTCAGATGGAGTACAAGAATGGTCCCGTTGTTGTTATAGACAAGTAAGTATTGGTTTTTACTTTGACATTCCGACTTTCATCACATTCAGTACTTAAATGTGGTTTAGTAAAAAGAGATTATGTGAGAGAAGTCAGGCTGTAACTACAATTCATGCAAGTGCAAATTACTTTCCTTTGAGTTTTTGATGTTGAAATACCGGGCTTGTGTCTAGTCTTATCATCTTAAAGTGTTGATAAACCACTTCTGCCCATGACAGGCAGTTAATACCTGTATAAATAAATAATAACAAAACACAACCAACATGACTAAAAAGGATCTGGGATGTTTGTAATTTTTCAAGTACAACACACACACAGAGACATTTCTATGATACACAGAATATGACACGCCCACCGACCACACAGCCACTAGACTCCTAATAACAGGTGAATTGTTTCAAACAACACATCAGTATTATAGTACCGATATAAATTCGTGCCGTCTCATTCTTTCCTGTTGCTTAAATTAATCTATTTCTTTCCAATGTTTCGTGTGGCCTTGATTAGCCAATCACAGCGTTGAATTAGCCAGTTTCCCCGTTCGTCTTACCTCCCCCGTTGGTCTGAATTCTAAATTTGAAGTTCTCCATACGGAACATCAAACATTATGAGTCTAGTGGCTGTGTGGTCGGTGGACACGTCTGTCTGACAAGCATTTTTATATTAATAACATTCATAAGAGTATACCGCCGCCAACGCAGATGGGTCGTTTGACGGCCATTTAACATTAATAACACGAGAGTATGTTTGCGTATAGATATGGTGGTTGGCGATCGTTAAGCTTCTGTACTCTCGCGGCGGCGTGTGGCGGCGCGCGCAATCCCGACGTCACGGAGCCGGGCGCGGAGTGCAGTCCGCGGTGTACCGCTGCGGATCTGTACTGTGCGAGCGCGCTGGCGGCGCATGCGCGCAGCCCGAACGGTTCGGGGCTATCGGGGCCGGGGCTGACGGCGCCGGGGCTGACAGGGCAAGCGGCGGCGGGGCCAGCGGCGCACACGCCCGCGGCGCTGCTGGCGAGCTACTGCGCGCTCGCTGCGTACGGCCCGCAGTTGCATGCGCGCAACAGCTGAAGGGTACAAGTGAGTTGGGTTGATGTTGTGACTTTTGTTTTGTTATGTGTGTGTTCAATGCGTGGCAGATGTTGTAGTGATGCAATTATTTTAAAGGATTTTAAATGATGATAAACTACAACTTTCTTTATTTACAAACTACAAAGTTGTTCGATTATAATTATACTTATTGGTTTATACTCAGGACAATTAATAGCTACAAGAAATTCTAAATAATATTTTATTTTAATTTTAAATGGTTTGATATATAATTTCATTCTTACATTACATTATGAAATTGATGTAAATGACATCATCGAGTGGCAATTGACATCGAAAATTATTTTGATTTTTTTTATATTTGCAGATGGTGAAGCCCCCGGCAACCGGAGCCGCTGTATTTCTATAGCTGTACACATTTACATGTATAAAGTGAATACTCAGTGCGTTGTGTGTCCCCAGCAAGTTTCTACTGCGTCACACGACGCCGTGACGTACTCCATTCGTGACGAGCGTACGCGCACGCATTTGTACGTACGCATTGTACGTACGCATCAACGTACGTGTACGCGAATGTAATTATCTCTTCATTTGCAACCGACCAATCACATATACTTCATTTAAACACACTAATTGTGCATTTGTTTTATAATTTCCTTTTCACCAGCAGCTCAAATTGTTTATAACAGTAAGTTAGCAACAATTATCGACTAAAATAGTTGGTGTAAGGCTTCGTCTCTTATGAAATAAGATGTGGTTGTGTGCATTACGAATATTTAAGTGATACGAGACTTGAGAACACTTTTTCTAGTATTTTTTTGAAACGATAGTCGGCCAGTTTGGATTTTGAGTTAGATTTTTTTAAGGTCTAATGCTGTTATGATACTTGCTTAAAATAACGACATTAAAACATTTGTAGGTAACTAAATCCGTATCCATTTAACTCGTTTGAAGACGTTACACATTTTCTATTGATGCTTCATTTCTATAACGGAACATTTGAAGTGTTGTGTCATTTTTAATATTTGTCTGGTCATGACATTTAATTGTTATTTATTATAATTAGTACATATTACGATATGTTTTAAACAAAGTACAATAGTATTGACATGCATTTATTTATAATTTTTAAGTGATAATAGATATAATATTTGTCGTTAAGAGATTGTTAATTTAAGCAAGTTATCTTAGGAAGCGTTAACCTTTTTCGAATAGGTATTGTTTTTAGAGTGAACCGACGTGTTTCGTCGGAACAATATAAATGTTGCGTACATGTATATGTTACATACATGATGAACTGTGTCATTTTATATGATACCACTATGTATTGACGAAACACGTGGTGTATTCGACATGTTAATATTTCAGTGCAATAGATAAGTGATTTTAATAGGTACAGGATGTGATATGATATAGGTCATAGTCATCGGATTGCTAGATTAGATAAATATGAAAAGTAATAACAAGAATCGTTATGTTCGTTTTAAATGTAGTCGACCATATATGATGGTGTTTTTGCGCGTAAATAGGTCACATTTCTCAATTGAACATTAGGTGATTACATGTTGTAATTGTTGTATACGGTCTGTTGTATTAATTGTTTAAATGTAATTCATTTACTGCAGAATTTATAGATCTTTTTGCCGACCTTACGCTGTTAAATGTTACGCACAATATTCACGTATTATTTCGAATTTTCAACCGGATGTAACGTATTTTTTTTTTATAATCGTAGAACGGTGAAATAGAAAATAGAATAGCTGAAATAGAATATACGAGGTTAATTAAACTACGTATCTCTTAAAAAACGATGGAGCCCGTATTAAACGCATTCGAAGATAACTATACCGTCCTGTACCTATTAAATCACCCTGTACATTATTATACTTATACGATATTATATTATACGCGTTCGTAAACAGCTGAAGAGTGTATTTTAGTACTACTTGTAGTGTTTGTCGTTGGAATTTTATCTCTAAACAAAATATACAGACGGTATAAAATTGTATAACTTATTTATAATTCCTATTAAATCAAGTTTATGGTCCAGTATTTTTTATTATAATCTAGTGTTTGTAATAATGATATAAATTTGAAGACTGCTTTTTAGTGGTTTGTCAATTAGATGTGGGTTCTGTTTGTGTATAGGAAGGTGGTTCTTCATGAAGTTTTTAAGTGAGTAATGTTGAGTAATAATGTCATAGATTGAATTGAGTTAAAATTAAAGAAGTCTGCCCTTCAATCTTCAATCAAAGTAAGTTGTATAAATACATTGACATATAGTAATATCATATGTCAATGTATAAATAGCTCTTTTTTTCTCTTAACATTAATTTTCAGGGTTCAAAGAAATTGTTTATAAATTTTATTTACTTTTATCGAAGTGTTTTTTTTTGTCAAATGATATTTTCACTCATTTTCGTAATTGAGTAGATTTTTTTATAATTTATTGAAGAAACTTTATTAGAAAACTTAATGAAGAACCATACTGCTGATGAGTTTGTCGCGAAGTGTTCGTAATATGTAAAGATTTTGTTTCTATTATAGTAAATGTAATTTTGAGCATCGCCGGGTTATTTTATGTTTTATGTGAAATTTCTATCAAGAATGCGACTATTTTTAATGTTTCTTGACATAAATCAGCTCAAAACGATTACAAAGAGTTAGGATCTTAAAATTAAAAGCAATTCAGACTTACTTTCTAAAACAGTTTCTCGGCGATGTTTAAGATAACATCCTGTATTATTTGGAAGATAAATATTAATTACGGAGAGTTACTTTTGATATTGTCTGGACTTTAAATACTTTTTTTATCCAGTTAGTATCAGGCTATATTATTACGGAAGTTTATTGTCATGAAATTATTAATGATTATAGACATTATTATTATTATTTTAAGGGTTAAATTACACCATATAATATACTATTATGATTTAATTTTCAATATCAACGAATATTACCATTCAATGTCACAAGTAACCCTTTAATAAAGAGCACAGTGTCAAATGTAAATTAATAGAAAATTAAGCCTAACTCCTTTTCTATGAAATCATTTAACTTATTCAAATGAATTATGAATCTTTAAATTTAATAATACTAATTAACAATACTAAATAACTTATTTATTAGGTTAAGACAACTGAACATTTTATTTGATTATATGTAGTTTATATTTGACACATGTGTATGTTGTATATATGTTACGAATTGTCCAAAATGCACAAAGCTGTGTGTGTGTGTGGTTTCTTTCATATCACGATCATTTTGCTATGTAATGGTTAAATGGACGGATTGATGCCACACTGCGATTAGTACACAATGGTTTTATAAATTGTAATAGTATGGTACCAAACGAATACCTTACTCATTTTGGTATTTAGATGTCAAACAAGTAACACATTTATGTTTCAGTATCTTTTGACTAGAAATCCAAACATCAAGTGATCCGACATCGATACGTCTTCCGCAAGTGTTGTAAATATTAATACTTTATTTATTTATTTATTCACTTTATTGTTTGTACACCAAAACATGTAGGTATGCATAAAAAAAACAATGAAGAATAGGAAATACAACACAAAAGGCGGCCTTATCGCTACATAGCGATTTCTTCCAGGCAACTCAAGTTTTTTTTTTTAAAGAAATACAAAGACAAGTAGAAGAGGTATACGTATACACACTTTATGTAATCCAAAACGCTTTTTTTTATAATGAATAAATAAATAATCTGAGTGTATTTTTATGGTGTATAAAACTATTTGTGTTAAAGTTATTGTATCTCGAGTAATGTTGACAGTGTGGCGTCATTCGTGAATGATATGAGTATTATCTATAGAAGGTAAAGGGCGGGCAATGTTTGTGCGTTGGAAAGCTCTCGTATGTGCCATTTTAGGCTTAGCTAAATATAATCGTGTAGTTAGTTTGAATTTTATCCCCTATACAATATAGATATTTTTCGCTTAGTTAATTCTGTGGAGCTTGAGTTGTTTCACCAATATATTTTAGGCGGTAGCGACGCTGTTCTTATTAGTACTGAAGATTATGGTTTTGAAAATAGATTCTGTTTAGCTACTGTTAATAAGTTGTCATGTTTTCGTCAATGCTTCTTTATTGTTTGCAAAACCATTTGTTCAGTAAGAACTCTTGCTGTGTAACTTGAAGATACCTGACGTAATTTAGTTGACTAAAAAACAGTCGGTACGTATGAAATACGTATGAAGGAAATTTCCATGATCAATTTTATTATTTAATGTTGGACATTGGTGTCTTGCTTATCGTATTGCTAATCATTTATGAGTTAAATATTCGAAATATAGATATTGTGTTAAATTTACTTAGAATATTATTTATGTTGGCTTTACGCTGCGCTATAAAGTATTATGATCATCACAATCAGCTTAAACAGGTCAAATCCAGTAGACGAAAAACAGAAACTAGTAAGCAAAATACGCTATAAAAACATATATACCTTGAAGTTATCTCTGGTTTAAATATTTTTTTTTGCTTGAAAGATTAGGTTTGTCTCCATAGACATTTATGTTTTTCAGGAAATAATTGAGTAACCTTATAAAATTAAAGTCTCCATCGTCGTTTACTACATTTTGTACATCATGTTTTGTGATGTACAGTGGTTAGCTGTTTGATGTTTGAATGTCAGCATTTGGTGAACCACAAACATCGCCGCCTTCGTCGTTACCAAAGATTCGCGTCTGTGTATAGTGAAGTGTGTTCGCGGCCGGTAGAGATGTAGGCAATGTGGAGTGTCGAGCTGTATTGTACGTCTAGTGTAAGTAAGCTCTTGTAATTATTGTACTTGTAATTAAAATGTGAATGTCTGTTTTTGAACGAAGGTAATTTTCAATACGAACACGTGAAGAGAAAAGTTTAAGTAATCATGCAGTGATTTTGTTTTTCTAATAGTTTATTCAACTGTGAAAATATTACATCGTGCAAATGAGAAATCGTAGTTGATTTTTATTGGTTTATATATTTATCTATGTTGATTTTTTATCTTTTATCAAATACTCGTATACATTTATAAAAACTGTACTGATATCGCATGCTTGTGTATTGTAAAAATAGGTATAAGGCAAGACTCTTTTCTTGCTAACGTTCACACATCTATACGATTTGTATGTAATAAACGGCTCAATTTTAGAACTTTTTGAGGCTCATATCCTGGTATTGATTCGTTGCAAGAATAAAGTTGTGGACGTGTGGGGTAGTTTAGAACCCCGTAACATAAGGTGTTCGCTCGACAGTAATCGTCGGATGACACAACGTGATTAGTTAGTTCCCTTTATACTAATGCATTTAATTTTTATCTAAATGTTTATTTTTAAATTGACCCTAATTTAGTACCTATTTATTAAACCACCCGTGGTCGTTGCCACGTTAAGCTTAATTAGATTCGCTATAAAAAATATATTACCAAATTTATGAGTACATTGCATGTCTGTAATAGTGGTCGTTGTTTACTGTAAATTTAAAATGTTTGTGCCTCAATATTTTTCCGGAAAAAATAAATAAGTAATTAAGCTTCAATAATAATTGACCATACATAGATTAAATTGTATGTAATAGATTTTTTATGAACGATATGTGCCCCCTAGTGTTTGTCTGTTTAATCTGTTAGTATTTTGATTGTTGAAAGTGATATGCGTATTTGTTAAATTGATGCTTGGATCGGGAACCTGGGTAAGTTCAGTAGCTATTAGCCATATACAGGCGTCATTTGGGTTTGTTGGTTCAGTAGGGATGAATGCAATAACAACCCGACTATTTTAAGATCATGGCGCCCGAAACTCATGGTACCAAAAGTTTATGGCGCCCGAAGTTATCCGACAAGATTCAGCGATTGTTGTAAAGCGATATCAATCGAAGCCAGTATAAAATATGGATAAAGGTATTATCATCCCCAAATTGACATCGACTTATATCTAAAGTCTCAACTTGACACGCACGCATATTACTAGATAGATTCAGTTTCGTACATGATCAGTGTGATGTACTAGTCCGTGTAGCTGACCTGAGAATTGTAAAAAGACCGATTTTTATAATTATTGTAATCTTTAATTAAAATGGATCCATAAATTACATTACAATTATGACTTAATATTATCTTGTAAATTGTACACGTGTCACTATTGGTAATTTTTTCTATGATGGAATTATAAATTGACAGTTATGTATGTATGTCTTAATCTAGAATAATAATAAAATCTGAAGATTCTTTCACACAGTGATGATAATATAATATTAATTGTAATGTAATTGTGTTTCCTAACTACGCAATAATTACCGCCTATGTTACAACGGCGTTGTGCCAATTTTTAATACTTCCCAGTTTGACGCATTCCAAATCTTCCATTTCTCATATCCAGACTGCTAACATAACGTGGTCAATGGTAATATACATATATCCGAAACGTGTGTACGTAATTTCTTAACTTTTTTGATAGTATTTATTACAGATATTAAGTTATTCTTGTTTTTTTTATTGACATAAACACAGATATAACAAATTGTAGATTAAATTTTTAAATTTCTGACATTAAAATTGTATTGACGTTTACATAAATATTGTAATGTTAATACACCTTTTGGAATGATTGCAGACTCAAATGATAACTATGTCAAAAGTGCTAATGCATAAATTATACACATTTATCTAACTCTATAGTCACATTGACAGTTATTTGCAATGTAAATGAGCGGTAGTGCCTAATAAGTATACTATTGCATAAACAAAACAATCCACCTATAAATCACCTTTTGTTGATTGAAAATATATTTGTTAACAATTTAAGGAAGGTGTAATGAAATGTCACCCTTGCCCTCAAGCTAATTTGACAGCATTTTTTGTGATTGTCTCTGTATGTTATTTTTAATTTATTCCTCAAATGTTATGCATAAGTAAATTCAAGTCATATTATCACACACTTATTTACGAAACATCATTGTAAAAAGATTTTTTATCTGAGATTATTAATTAACTAATAATTAAGGTTTAATGATTACAGTTTCCAATATTTTAAAAATGCTTTGCTCTATTATACAAGATGAAGATGAATCTAATCCTTGTATAATTTTATACAACCTAATATGTTATACTTGTAACATACAAATTTAAATCGATCATGAGGAATTAGGTATGTAATTTATTGAAATGTCAAAAGCATTTACAATAGTAGTATTTATGTCAATGACGATAGTGTATAATTTGTCATGACCATGTTTTTCAACTTTATACACGTTCAATATTAATTGTATTTAAGTGTAAAGTGAGGTGATGTACTGTTTCTAAAACAAGTTGGTGTTATAATGTAACCTGTCTGCTTATTTGTTCGCTTAATACCTAAATCGGAAGTATGGCAAGTTACGTTAAAAAACGAGAATAGCATTTCGTAGAACGATGCAAGTAACAAATGTTTAGGTTACAATGATGAGAGCCCATGACATAATAGTTTGTATTTTATTTACCGTGTTTTAATTGATCATATAAATGCGGAAACTCTCAATTTGGATTCTGACTTGAAACTTATGTTTTGAAATCTTTAAGCATTATAAATCCTGTGATGCTTACACTTACAAGAGATATTGGACATAATAATATGTATAAGTTTGTCCAGTAAGTCCGCTTTACAGGATCTGTAAAACTTAAGGAAACTAGGTACACTCTACACAGGTTACACGGCTCACATTGGGACATTTGTGTGACATGTAAAAGTTTGTTTTGAGTTGGTTTTGTGTTATCGTATTAACGCCATCCGCAACACAGTCCTAATACGTGGTTGGGTGCGTGTTCTTTTTAGTGTACTTCTTCTAATGCGGCATTTTAGTACCGTTGATCGGTCTTATATTTCTACGCAGTACATGAAGGATTTTTTTTATTGTTATTTTATCAACAACTATCATGAATTGTAACAGAAGCTTTCAAATAATACTTAATCAATTTCAGATTCGCAAAGTTTTTTTAGTATTTTGTATTTTTAGTCGAAATATTGTTACCACTCCTGAATCAGGGTTTTGAGCGTCTAATATGGTCTGTAAAATTCATTTGAATTTAGTGAATGAGAACGAGAATAATAAAAGTGATGTATAAATGATTTTTTAATCACAATAAACTTATTTATCCGTTGTACCTAAGTGTATTGTCGTCGATAACCGATAAATCATTACAATGAAATCGTTTAATTTTAATATGGCATCATTGTACCCGTGTTGTCTTTGGTACCGGGTCACTTATATCCGGAAATAACCGTTGATATATGTAAATACCGGGTAGGTAAACTATGTCGATATGTCCATTTGTCAATGTAGACCTATATTAATAGCCGACATTTCTGAGATTTGATGAAGGGTGTAAGACAGTTCCACCGATCCTATATTACTTATGTCCAATTCAAAAAACTGTCGACTGACATTCGACTGTTTGTGAATCGATAAAGGAACAACTGACGAGTTAATTCTATTGCTATTCAATGACTGGATGAGATCGTAAAGTAGAGAAGAAAAAAGAGTTGTTTATGAAATATTATTTCAATTGTCAGAACGATTCCTAATACAGGACGGACAATAGAAAGTGGGATGGCATTTGAGCCGACTATTAATATAGGTCATGGTCTATGGTAGCTGTTTGTATGTATGTTTAGTTATTTGTACAGAAGTATTAGTGGACTTGTATGTTATCCTGATGTTTTTAAGCAACATCACATTGACTATGTAAATCGTACGAAGACCTATTTATTTTTTATGTAACCGCCTGTATTATTATTTGAAATGTAAAAATATATAAGAAATTATGTATTTGAATTGTTTTATTTAATACATCCTTGGTGTGGTGTAATTTGCAAAAGCTTAGAAAATGTGAGTAGGAAGGTACCTTTATGAATTTACTGAAGTGGATTAAATTATAATTATTGAATTATTATTTTCATACAAAACTGGAATAATAATCAAAAAAATTAAAATAAAAACATTTTATATCTGAATTAAATGACTCATTTTCGATTTACCGAAGCAAAAAATCTGTTGGAGTAGGTATACCGAAATATGGGAGATGAATAAAACTCGCACACCTACTTTATTACGGATTATTGGAACGTAATATGATATCTTTATGCATACATCGTCAGAATTAAGTAATTTTAAAATAACATTCATTATTTTGCTAACGGTTTTCTTATTTTGCGACAAAAATCAAAAGGGTAACGTATACTAGCCCATTTATTTATTTATTATTTATTTACTATAATTAAAACGGTTATAACCAATTACATTAATTATAGACACAATCAAGGAGTGCGCACATTACAACGACTCCACGACCGACCGACGCCAACGCGACTAAAACCTTGACAAAGCTAACATTCAATTATGAGCCTTATATCTTTGAAGGTAAGGTTGAATTTCGAACTTATACTTAAAAGCCCTGTACGGCTCGCCCTACACCCATAGCCGTTCCGTTTCGAGACCAACGCGTCGACGTTGCGTTGACGACTCACCGTAGACGAGTAGTCCACGCGTCGACCGACACAATGAGGTAATGTAACTAGCGTCGGAGTTGAAACGGAGTGGAGACGGAGTCGAGTTGACGTCGATGAAGCGTTGATCGCGGAACGGAACGTCGGAGTTGAAACGGAGTGGAGTCGGAGTGGAGTTGACGTCGAGTTGGTGTAATGTGCGCACTCCTTCATGCTTCACGCCTTCAGCCGGATCGCAAGTCGTTTGGGGGCCGACTCGAGCAGCTCCTGTCGGTGGGCTCGACTTTTTGTTTGTCAACTGATTACATAAAATGTTTAGGGTATTTAGGGCGACTCACAATATTGACCTCGACCCCATTCCAAGCCGGCAGACCGGTGTTGTAGGAGGCGGCGAAGTTTGTGCTCCTCATTTTTGTAGTGCTTCGCGTTAAGATATTACTTTTAAAGTATTATTGGAACGAAGTTCCTTATCGCACGTTGTGAAAGGGGGCTAGACCGAAAAAATTCTTACGAAAAGTTGTCACGACAGTTTTAATTCTTACGAAAAGTTGTCACGACACTTTTTGTGTACAGCGCCATCTCGTGGAGCGTTTTTGTAATAAGCAAATGCGTAGTTTTGTCATTAGTTTTGTTGTTTTTGTTAGATGGCAGCAGTGCGCACACTTGACATTTTCAGATTTGTAGGTTTAGCTTTAGTGTCACTGACGATAGATAACGCTACCAGTGGGAAATAATTATAACTTAAAACTTAACTTCGTTCCATCCGGGTGTCCCTTGACACCTCACAAGTTTTTTTTATATTATTGTATACTAGGCGACCCCTATATGAATATATAAGATGTCCCTTTGTACGCACATAGGAAATTGTTTGGTTTGATTATTTATACTGACATAACTTTTTTATTGATTTAAAACGCAATGAACAAAACAACAACAAAAGAACAAAACAAAAACATTGATATAAAACAAACATTAAAAGTTAATCACCCAAATCGGATAAGCCGTTTCGGAGATTAGCGCGTACAAAACCACAGACAAACAGACAAAAATTCTAAAAATCATTGTTTTGGGTTCTATTGCGTTTATTATGACCCCCAGTTAAAGTTTTTCTCATATATCTTCTATGTACAAACAGCGACCAGTTACAGATTTATTATTATGGATAAGGATAGAATTTCGGTATAATTTTGTGATAAGAGTCGAGAGGGTGTATCAGTTCAGGTGGCCCACCGTGTAAGGGCAGGTTTATGTACGAGGTTTTAGGTAGGGCCAAAGAGCCCAGGGTTTAGGAGTTATAGGGAGAATAATATCCAATTTCATATCTCAGCGGGGGTTAATGACCTTTAGTGGAGTAGTTTATACCGCGCGCTCAGTATGTCCTACTGTCTACATTATGGGTATTTCATGGATAATTACTTATGTACGTCAAATTTTAAGCACCCTTTTTAATTACATAATTATGGAAAGAGAATTGAGTACTGAGTACCCCCTATTAATAGGTATGTATCTCAAGTTTCTTACGAATCACCTAATACAGATAAAGTATTTTAGTGATTTGCTTTACTTATTATACACATCGATAATAATTCGATTATTTTTTCTTAATCGAGGTTACATAACTATTTTTGAGATAATAAAAAACGGTACCACTGGAAACGTCAGTTCACCGCAAATTAAAAGTCGAACGATACTCCTTTCTGTATTTTACCCATGGAAGTAATAATATACTTACTAAGTACTTCCATGATTTCATTCATTCCGGCCATTCATTCATTCCATTTATTCATTAGATACGTGACGGTTTGTTTTGGTTTCGTGACCGTATTTTGTTTTTGTTTCATGAAGTGTTTGAGCTAATAAAATTTAACATAACATTTATAATGATATCGACCCATATGGCACATTGATTACTACGTCAGATCGCCGTTCCAGAGGTCCTGGGTTCGATTCCCAACGAGGCGGAAATTCTGTTTTGGTGTGCGTGTTCTTGTCTTGTTTTTTTTTATGGATTTAAGGTAGCAAACGAGCATGCAGCACCACCCTTCTGCTGCCGCCCATGACAACTGTCACCAAGACTCAAATTGGGACTGGATAGTTAGTCCGGTTAGGTGACGGTGTTAGATCATTGGCTGGTTAGTTTGTAAGTATGAGGACTGGGACAGGGACTGTTAGTGAATGTTAGTCCTGTTAGTTATTGTTAGTAAGAGTCTCATTATAATTCGGTCACAGATGTGTTGCTAACCTTGAGGACTGAGAAAATCGCCTCTTAAAAAGTGTATCCGGCTCCAAACTTGTGTGTTGTCCATGGCACCCACGACACAGGGAATCCTAGTGTGGGGCTATGAGTGTGTAGCGTTATTTATTATTTATTAACTATGAGCGGTACCTACGAATTTCGCCGGGACAGCTAGTTTTAAATAAAGTGACTTAAGATATAAAGGAATAGGAAAATAACAAACTCATTATGCTCAGGAGTAGTACTTAACTATCTTTATTTCTCAAAAAAACACCAATTAATATACATTTTAAAACATTAATATTATTGATAGGTTAATTGTATAATTAATACACGTGCCGACGCGGTCACACACGATTTTATACTTTACATACTACACAATAAGGATTTTATTGTGTCGGTCTAATGATTATTGTCACGATATATTTTATTGTCCTAAGAGAGACCGCGTTTAATTTTTTTTTATTATTGTCATTACGTCATTCTAGTTTTATAACATTTTATTTATAACATTTTATTTACTCCTCCTCGCTATCGATAGTGTTATATTTCGGAGCTCAATCAATGTAACAATATTACGAAATTTTGAATTCTTAACAAATAAGAATAGTTCAGAGTTCGCACTGTTTAGAAAATGTGACGACGTGATATTGTCGTCCACTGTCGATAGCTTGACATTACGAATACAAAGTATACTTTTTACAGTAAGATCGATATGTTAAACTCCATATTGTTATTAGAAACTACGTTGCCAAAATAGATAGGTAGATAACTGCGGAATTTCTACACCATGTTAGATAATTAGATCAAAAAACCACCTATTTATAATTGCAATACGCATAAACTCTACAATGTATTGTCTACCTATTAACGGGTTAAAATATAACAAAAATAATTTGTAAAAACTACAGAATATTGTTAGAAAATTATATGTAAATAAATTATGTATAGAAATCTCGCTAATCGTAACATATAGGATAGGACGCCACCCATTACGATTAATAGAAGATTAATGAATTCATTGACTAGCTTAAAGCCTCAAGTATCATGTTGTAATATAATTTTAAAGCCAAATTTCATAGTCTGTGAGGTTATGCCGACGGCATGCGTCGATACTTAGACGATAGACGAATAGATACAGTAAATATATCTAGTACATAAATAGTTAACAACTTGCTTACAATTACAGCCTTCAAATTCAGCGCGAATCCATTTGATATTATCGAAAAACGTGACTAGATATTTTTAGGATCAGCGCACGTGATAGCATCCCGCCGATCCCCATCGCATTGCAAAAGTTCTTTAATTGCTTAAATGCCGATTGTCTTCCCACACTTATTACAGCGTTGTCAGTGTTTTTCAGCGCAGTTAAAATATCCAGGAATTTGGTTATGAAATCCGGATAGTGGTTAAAAATATATAAAAAAACATTCGATGAATAAAAACGTGAAAGCAAAAATATTCTTTGAATTACCAAGGTAAGTGGATACATCAAAGTCCGAACTAACAAGCTTACAGAAAAATCGGGATATTGGTGAATTGCGACGTGTGATCGGACCCCTGCAAATTGGAATATCACTGGCACCAGGACATCTGACAACGTTAGACAATCAGTATGAAAATCAAGTTTTTGCAATATGATGCTCTGCGGTACACCTACAATGTGCGTTGTCCATCAAAATTGTGAGATATAACGACACTGACTTGGTCGCGTTGTTACAAACATTATACTTTCAAATGGTTCTCAATCTTGCAGGCTGTCTTCTACACCTAAATCCAATACACGAATAATTTGAGTAACAGTGGCATGTAGCTTAGCTAATTTACAATTAACTATTAAACATGAAACTTTTAAACGTAGTTAAAGCATTGTATGTCGGGTCGGCTGCGCTAACCAGTTATACCCAAAGAATTTAGCGACATTATATTTTTCTGCCCACGCACATCCGCTACCGACTTGCCGTCTCGAAGGCTTTTGATAGGTACATACAAGATACCAAATAACTTAGCGACTAATCACAACAATAATTATAGATATAGGTATATGTATAAATAAATGTTATAACCAGCTACGGAAGTAGTTCCATATATTTCGTATAGATTGCCAACCCTATTCACCGTGCAGTTCTAAAATTGTTTTATTGTTCTATTGATAGGGCTGCCAAACTTTTTGCTTGAAACACACAACATATCGAATTTGTTATTCATAATAAATTATTGTACAACTAAAATCTGAGTACAAATCAATTTTGAAAGTTTTGGACATGATATTTTTACATTTGTTTTTTTATAACCTATGACTTTTCGATACATAATCGTAGAAATATAAATACCATAAATGAATATGTATACTACTTAAAGTATTATTTCAGCTGGCAACCCTTTTTGAATTTAAAAGAATATTTTCCTTAACATCTCGTTAACTAAGAAAAGTGTTAGGTATATTATGATGATGATTCAGAAATAAAACGAAGGATTATCATTAGCACTAAAGTTTATTTATTGTCAGTATGTTATTTTAATATTTTATTGTCATATTCCAATTACAGCACATACATTGATGACTTTATCATAAATAGGCTCTACTTTAAGTACGTATGTATGTTTTAAACTATGTAATACTTTTATTGGAATGTATGTGTTAAGTAGATAATATTTTATTGGTAGATAATGGTGAGAAGATATTTTTATGGTTTAGTACTTGGCGTTGAAATTTTTCCGATAATGTATGTTGTGTTTTCTCCGTACGCTATTATTGTCATTATTTTTGGTGTATCATCAAAAGTTAGGCGCAAACAGTCATGTTCCATAGGGTTCAAACTACTTAATAAAAAAAATTAGGTCAGTCTACTTCGTCTTCTACGTTCGTCGTGCTACTTTGAGAACCGCTGAATCGCATTATTTGATTTAACTGTCGCGACTCTCGAAACAAAACTTGGAGTAATCTAATTAAAGCGACAACTCTTAAGTCCCACAGGAGATGTGATGAGAAGTAGCTGTAGTAGAGACGTAATTACCGAGGAATTGATTAGTCTGAATAACTGGCCTAAGAAAAGCCGAACAGCGGAAGAAATTAAGAAAATAATGAGACCTAAGAAGATCTCATCGAAGACACGACCTTCCGTTATGAAGAACACGACGCAGAAGAAGTGAGTCTGACTGATTAATGAGTAAGTATAGATCGAATAAGTTTATCAATTGCTTGTGTAGTATCAAGTTAAGATCTAATAGGGTTTCGGGACTTAGCTACTTCAAATCTCTGGTGAAAACAGAAACAACAGTGGAATAGCAAAATCGGCAAGTCTTATTCAATATTACCTCCAGAACGATGATCCCAGAATCTCCCAAGTGACTGTTGTACCGTTAATTAATGATTAAAATAACCACCTTGCCTACTTGCCATTAGGAAGATTGACGTGTGAGATTAGAGAATTAAAGTCTAGCTTTGCTCAGGTGACGTGACGTTGATGTGTGGGAATGTAACTCTCACAGCGAAATGATGAAAGCGGAAATTTAATCAAACCACGGAAGATGTTATCGGAAAAATCATATGCAGACTTAAATCAGATAAGTTGGGTTCGGATCAATTACATTAAATAAGGACACCGGGCAGCGGTGTTCCGAAGACTTATTTAGCACTCCATTCATTTAATCATCTTCAATATACTCCACTTTTTCTACGCTTTGACTTTCATGTTTTAGTACTATTGGGGTTATGATTTTAAATGTTTTAGAACTGACTTCATCTTTACACTAAAAGAGTTGAAGGATTTGATAAAATCGCTTACTTTTTTTGTGGATATTTCCCCACAGAGTTATTTCATCACATCTCTGTTACGCATTTGATCAAATCTTTGTTTTCATCATATAACTGCGCCATATTGACAAGATTCGAAAGTTTTAAAAATATCGTAAGTACGATTTAAGTACGGTTGAGTTTCTGACAACATGATTACGATATTTATGGAATAATTTCATCTTGAAATACGAACCGAGAGCGTGCCTCGAACGTTAATAAAAACTTCTGGTACTCGACGCGCCAAGTATTTTAATATTCTGCATACGTAGAGAAATATTACAAAAGAAAACTGATTTAATTTCAGCAGTTTCGAGTTTCAAGCGTTCACCCTAATCCTTAATCCTAATAAAGATGTAATCGTAAAACCCTAAAACATATAGATATATTTAAACCGTTATTGTCCAAATCGTCGCGCCAATTGACGAGATGTATAATTGATTGCCTTGTATACGAGTTATGTTATTGTCGGCATTAATACTCTAACGACTCAGGAACCTATTGCTCCTAGGTCAAAAATCCAAGAAATTTACCTATTAAATCCTTAAATCTATAAAAATACAATGCGATTATTCAAAATCGGTTAAAAACATCGCATATCTACATAGAGAAAACCTCAGTTGCTATAAGTATAAAAATATTGAAGGTAGATGCTGAAAAAGCTCGCAGGAGTAGGCGAAAGCGGGATATGCTTCCGATATGGCTGTTTTATATTGATATAGTTGCAAAGTCCGCGAAGTTTGTGTTTGTTCCAGAAGTTCCAGAACGTGGTAGTATCGTCCTTTCGGTCCGAAGGGGTGGAGGCCGTTCAGTAGACGGGGATGTACTCGGGGGCTACGTAGTTGAAGTAGGGCTGGTAGACGGCCCGGCGCACGGGGGGTAGCATCACGTCCGAGTAGCGAGAGAACTGGCGACTGGCGCTTGGAGGTTTCCTGGAAGAATAGTTGAGATTAAATAATGCTTCGTTGTGCAGTGAAGTGGTCATAGCTCGACTTGTGTCGATCCTAAGAGATCCATCGAGTTAAGAAACTGCAGGCGCGGTCGATAGGTAGATGGGTGATCGCTAGTGGCAAATTTTCTTGAGCGATTCCTTGCTTGGGAAGGCACATAAAGCCGTCAGTCCCGGTTTTTATGATTAGGTAGCAAGTTAAGCCATGTCGGAGGCCTTTATTCATTACAGTCCATAATCTTCGAATGCTAAGCTTTCTTAAGGGCATACTCGTAGTTCACTATACTTTAAATAATATGCGGATTGGTATTTTCACATAATTCAGAACTTTTCAAGATTTCATTAAAAGTTTTCCAATTCTAGAATATTAGTTTTTAAGGACTTAAGATAGCAAACGAACTTTTGATTGCCACCCATGACAATTGTGACCGACACAGAACAAGACTCAAGTCAGGACTACGACGGTTAATCCAATTATCAGTTATTACTAAGAATGTTAGTTGGTCAGATCGTTAGTACTGCCCCTCCCGTTAGTATTCCCTGCTCCAGTCCTCATGACTGGAGCAGGGAATTATCTGAATACATATTAGTATGATAAGTCTTACTTGCTGTGCCTGGCGGTGGGCTCGTCGGCAGCATACTCCATCTGCAGTGGCTGCAGCCCACGGGGCTCCTGCTCGCCATAGCTTCCATACACGTAGTCATCGCCCCTGGAACAAGGATGTCATTACCCAACGCCATGGCTGAGAAGTAGTTCATGTTTTTGCAATTGTCTCTAAATACAACGCCTAGGTGCAGTGGGGCGACGCCGGTGACTTCACAAGCCCCGGGGCCTCTCCATGTGCGCTGGATGGCTGCAGAAGGGTTTTTAGAGGGTACGAATCTCCCATATCCCGCAACTGTTGGTATCTACGAAGGGCTTCCACCTCGAAAAAGAAGGGTGCGGACCAATTACGGATGCGGCTGACTGTTTCTCTTTCATATATTTTAACCTAGCAAATGCCGCCGCTGTGTTTTAGTTAACCTATGTAGTGACAAATGCTTAGACGGTTTTTGAGGTTCTGTACCCACAGGGTGACAAATAGGGCCATATTGATATGCTTGCACTGTCGGTCTGTCACAGGGCTAAACTCTATTGGGCTATTAGGAGTCTATTGGCTGTGTGGTCGGTGCTTGAAGCTATAGCCCTGTGACATAGCGTGACATACCTACTGTGTATAGCCGTGTATGGCTGCTGTCAAGATAAATAATAAAAAAGTAAAATACCCTACGTGTGCGAGTCAGACTCGCACTTTACCGAATTTTTCTTAAATTAGCATAATCTTTTTTATTTGTCAACCGACTGAAATGAATCAAGAGTTAATATTGATATATGAGATATTGGCTGATATTAAAAAAGTTTAATATTCAAATTGTTTGAATTCATGTTGGTAAATCATAATAACATACCAAATTGAAAATCAAATCAATTAGGTACTCGAAACTCGATAAAAGATTCATAAATATGTAAACTTAATATTTTTGGCATTGTTATTTTATTTTCGGTATTTTAATTTGACTTTATCTAATTGGATTTTGTTAATTGTGTATTTTTTGTATTACAAAATATGAGTGACTTGAATTGAAATGAATATGCGTGAATGAATATGCGTAAAATATACCTACGTGAAGCGACCATAGTGGAACAATTAATTATCGTAGTTATAAATTAATAATTTGAAAAACTAAAAAATACTATTAAAATGCTCAGTGTAAGTATTATAAATGCAAATGTCTGTAGCTAGTCTATGCCAACGAGCTATATTTCGCTTGTCTATGCGCTATGTGACGACTAATATGGCGCAATGGTTCACATGCCGGATCAACGTTCCAAGGGTCCTGGGTTCGATTCCCAGCGAGTCGGAAATTTGAATGATGAGTTTAAATTTCTGTTCTCGGTCTGGGTGTGTGTTCTTGTCTTGTGTGTTGTCCATGGCACCCACGACACAGGGAATCCTAGATGAGTGTGTAGCGTTATTTTTTATATTCTTTTTAATCCTAAGCGTAGTATTCGGTCATTGTGTACTGTTATCAGAACTAAAGCAATATGCAAAATTTCAAAAAAATTTAGAGGTAACTAGTATTAATTCAGCTTGCAAGATTTTACTCAAATATTCGTACAAACATTGCAAGTGCATTTTTGGTATACTATTTACTTTATTAATAGATCATTTTCAGCTAGAGAAAGAGACAGAGAAAGACAAAATGGATATTATTGTATTGCTAATTTTAAAAATAAAAATTCTTATAAACATTTTAAATTCTTGCAATGAAGCTGTTGAGAATCGAAACAACCGGCCGGCTCCGATGCGCCATCACTTTGCATTTAACACATACTTTAAGTAAGAAAACGAATGTTTAAAAAGAAAAAGTAACGCAGAACCACACAATTTCAACTTTTTGCTCCGTCGAATTTGTTACGTCCAAATGTTATGCGCTTGCTTAAAATAGGTACCTTTCACAAAGTCTCAAGAGATACTACTGAATATTCTATTTATTCTTTTGGCTTCAGGAGCCTAGAAAATATAAAATTCACGTGAAAACTCAACGAAATATATTGCTCATTACGTAAATGGTTCTGATACTGTCTTGTCTTGTCTGTTGTAACGAATGTCCCGAGCTAAAATGTGACTCGTTAACTTTATTAAATTTTGTTTATTTCCTTTCTTTCTTTCCTCTTATACCATTTTACCAGCCACGTATCGTCATAGACACTTAACTTTGTGTTGGGGCGCTTCGCCCCCCAACACAAAGTTAAGTGAATAAGAACATTTTGTAAAAATGTTTACTTTAAAAAAAAACAAAATGTGTGCTCACACGTGGTAGAAGTGAAAGCTTCAAAAAAACGAATACTGTCAGTCCAAATATAGATGTTTTGCTTTGCTTACGTAAGCCGCCATTTTTACTGCCGCTCTTTCACGTCATTTCCGTTTTATCGACTTTCAAATCACAACGATGTTAAAGAAGTTTCACTTCAATAATATTAAAAACGATAATAAATACTTTAGGAAAACCTTTTTTATTCAACACTAGTAACAAGGTAAGGATAAAGTATACAAAGACTATTTTAATTTTGTTTTGATATTGTCTTTGGGTACCTATCCTTGCAGCGCGGAGCCGCTCGCCAACTGTCGACAGATTGCGTTTCCTCGGATTTATTGTACCGAATGCCTCGCTAAGATGGCTTAGCGAGCTTGGCGAGGCGAAGCTTATGCGAGGGGACCGCCTCAGCGAGATAAGCTTTTAATATTTACGTGTTTAGGTTATAAAAGGTCTACAAATGCTAACGTGACCATTTTTATTTTATTTGAATCTCACAAGAACACTCTTAAATTTATAGATCTTATAAATGACTAGCTGGTTCAGCAGACGTTGTCCTGCAACATAGGTATATTATTTATATATCAGGTTCTAAGCGGCGTATTAAGATGAAACTTTCATCAGTTTTTAAGTTAGTCCTCCAGCAACAACCGCATCTAATTTCATTCAGTAGTTCTTGCGAGATGTGCGGAACAGAAAGAAAAAAAATCTAATTTTTTTTTAACAAATATCTCCTATAGTAACGGCACAAAATGAAGGCCCCTTTGACACATTAAAATAGTGACGTGAAAAATGTTAATTTAGTATCGAAAAAATATGGTCAAGTGCGAGTCGCATCGATACATTTTTGAAATAAAAATTTTAAGCACCCTTTTTAATTACATATTTGGAATGAGAATCGAATACTGAGTACCCCCTATTAATATCACAAGAGTCTTACAAATCACCTTATATTTAAGGTCTCCTCGGCTTTGAGCTCAGTAGTGGGCCTTGTTGGGTTGAGATGATTTATAGTATATTCATTTATGTAATTGACTTACTTACTTTATTAAAGGTGGCACTGTATTTTGTTAGTAAAAACGTGAAGGAATTTGTTCGCGGTACCATATACTTTGTTTATATGGTCCCGCATTAGTCCATAATATTTAAAAATATATATTGTTTCAATATGCAAGTTAATTAATTAACTTTGGGTCCTAAGTTATACATTCGATAAATTTTATGACTTTTTGCACATCACTATAGACCATGAAGAACAGCAATTTGCTCCTTCAAATTTATGTAATAATTTATACGAAACTTGATGATCGGACAGACGTCAAATAAACTTCATCGGGGCCTTCCTTTTGTGCCGCACCTATAATTGTACAGATATAAACTCATGACACGGCGGCTTGCGTCGATTCTAAGTGATCGACTGAGTTGGTTGAATTATGACATCATTAATAGTCTTAATAGTCTTCCTAGTTGTTCTCAGCTGTCTTTCACCGAATAACCGAAATATTTATCTATCACATAAACACTGATCAGGAATCGAAACCGTAGACTCTTCATTCTGCAGACGAGGTTACTATCAACTGGGATCTAAAGTTTTGAGCACTTAAAACACGACTAAAATCACTAAACTTAAATCAGGAGGAAATTTAAACGTAATCAACTTTTCCCGATCCTTACCTTGGAGAACGTTATTATAAATAAGAATCCATTTAAAATATTACCTAGACCGGGCTAGCGTCCCCGTGGCGCAGAGGGCATCTACTACAAACCTTTTAGATGCAAACCAATCTATTCTACTATATAAATCTGTAAAGTCCGTCTGTATATTCAATTTTTTGTCAAATACATATTCGTTTTATGACTGACATCAATTTAACAATTTTTGAAACTTTTGTCTATCAGTCTGTCTACGAGTATATGTATGTCCCGCTATAACTCAAAAACGGCTTGACTGATCTTATTCAAAATTGGTACATCGTAAGCACACGTGATTGCGCATTGATAGGCTAGATATGATAATAAATAGCAGGTACACAATGTAAAGGAAACCGGGACTTTTGGGGCTGGCATCTCTTATGCCTGTATGCCAGTTTCGGCTCATTGTTAGCTATTATGTTTTGGAACACAATTGACGCGCGCGAAGCTGCGGGTAAAAGCTAGTCTCTAATAATATTATTCAACGTATTTCTACCACAAGGTCTCCGCTAGGACAATTTCGTTTCCTTTAGTCTCGTTTCATTCGCTCTTGATTTGGTAGAGAAATCCATAATTGTTGAATGAATTCATTTTAATCTTAACGCAAAGACCCAAGAGAGATTAGATTATCTCAATCAATAAGGTATATAAGGTGAAAGTAAAATTTCCAATCGCCTACGCTTACTCTAATTATATTCTTTGGACAGTAAAAGTTCGCATTTTATTATTTAACGACCTATTATAGCACAGCTTAGAACAGAAATATTATCCATCTGGCCGGCGGCGTCGGCCGCCTACGTCGTATCCTGGATTTAGAAAAAATAAGTTACTAAACGACCAGCCAAAGCTTCTATCGTAAGCGATCAACCGAGTTAAGGTCTGCTCACATTGACTAAACTCCAACTCGACTCCGCTTCAACTCAATGATAAGTATTGAAATATGTGCCTTATATCGTGTGCTTACGGTTGAATCTTCAACATTTACCAGAAAGTATTGATCCACGGGCGATTAATTGTATACTTACAACTAAATTCAATTCGGTCGAAAATTCGACCGTAAGTGAAACGAAATAATTAAATGGATTCTATGATGATATTCTTGTACAACAAGCTTAGTAATAATAAGAAATTAATAAGATGCCGACTTATAACTAAAAATAAACTTAATATTTACAAATATAATTTCTTCTCAAATTGCTATTCTTATTTATTATTATTATATTATTATTTATTATCATTATATTGTCATGACAATAATGACATAAACTGTAGGAATTAATAACATGAATTAATGATTTAGTTTGAGTTTGACTTTAATTTGACTAGAGCGACCAAGATCCACGCAAGGTTTGAAATAAGGTATAACAATAAAATTAATATCGTGAGTACGTGAATATGATGCACATTTGGAACGCAAGATGTCGCCTGTCTGAATCAAACTATGCATCTTCGTACAACGTACTTGTTCGTTATTTCGTCGCGATACTGTCGCGTTGTCGCAGTGCTGAACAGACACGGAGTCGACGTAATATAATTTTCCAGGTCGCTAAATTTCCGAAGAGGTAGACCGCTTAATACCCGAAAACAATGTCGAAGCGAATCTTTTCAGGAATGCTTACAGTGCCAAACACATTATGAGTTTGTTGGCTTTCATCTGGCGTTCTTTTCGTACGCCTACGTTGCCCACGCCTACATTAAATACGACTTCTGTGTTATATGGGTTGGTTGTAGCTAAACAAATCCGGTCACAATGTTTGATTGAAAAAAGACGTAACTGACGAATCCATAGAAGTCTTGGACAAATAAAATATGATTTTAGGTCACGATGTTGATAATCGTCAAGAGGCTAGGTTATGATAAATAAACACACACCCACACTAGGATTTCTTGTGTGGCATGGACAACAATAACATATCCCCTTAGAATAATTACTATGGAAACCAAGTCCGCGCGGCCATTTTGAAGCACCTTAATTGGAGTCAAAAATGACTCCAAACACCGGGCAGCTCCGTAGTGTTCAATGTCAACGCACGCCAAACGTGTCTAGCGAAAAGTAAAGAATTATGACGATTTGTCCAGTTAAATTGGGTCACAAAATATCTGAAAAGCTATTTATGTATTATTGCTAAAAACATATGATTATCCGCAGCCGAAGTTCGGGAAAGTTTCGGTTTAGTGCTTCACTTTAGACAGAGCGCTTGTATGAAGTCTGTCTTTCTATTGTAATTATTCTAAGAATTCTAACACCCACGACCCGAGAACAAACATTTTATCTGTCACATAACTGTCGTTGGACGGGAAACGAACCCGGGTTCGCTTCGCAGGGTCACTAACATCAACTAGGCTACGGGGTCGACGAATCGATGCTCAATGTGGTTTCGGATTGGTTATAATTGTTTTGCTATAATTTATATGACGTATGTTTACTATTTTGACCTATAATTGTAAATACACATAATATAGAAAAAATGATAGTAGGTAGAAATATGTATTTTTTTGCATTGATTTGATTTATAAATAAACAATTTTTTTCGTGTTGTGTAGGTATCGTTATTGTTTTGTTTGTATCATTGGTTATATGACATTGTACTGAATAAACAGATTGTAAGATAAAGCTTGTACTCTAATCCATCCGATTTATATTTCATTCACTCAGTCATTTTCATTCATTTTGTTGCCTACTTATACATAAAGCTTATAAAGCTCATAAAGCTTGTAATTAGTTATAATTATTGATTTTAAAGGTCGCCTAGGAGTATCTTTCACCGTTTCTATTCCTCTAAAAATATAATATTTCACACGTTCGCTGCGGCGATCGTTATTTTCTATGGAAAGAAAACACGACGTATATGTTCTCAGCAGCGAACGTGTTAAAGGCACCTTAGTGGAACGGTGGCAGATGCAAAAAATTGACGTTCATAAGTTTATGATGAATGAATGAGTTATAATCCCCGTGACCCACCGCATTAACTCGGTCGATTGTTTTACATTAACATGAAACTTGGGATTATCAGCCAACCAAATGTCCATGGGGTGACACGAAGAATATCGAATGCTATAACGATTCCACAATTTCCCATCCGGTCAACAAATTGCTAAAAGGACCCTCGCTCAGTTCTTGCACCAAGAACCACTCAGTCAGACAAACTGTGAAACTTACCCACGGCCAGCTGCGATTTCCTTCAGTTCCTGTTTTTGCTCTGTCTCATATTTCCTTTGCAGTTCACGGACGTGCTCTTGGCGGATCAGTTTCTTCAGGGCTTCAAACCTGTAATTAGGAACCATTATAAGAATATGCTCCTTGACATGGTACAGAGCTTGTCAGTTGGAGTTTCCTGAAGATTTATCGTGAAGATATAGTCCTCTAGAGGACTATATCTTACTTAGCCTTAATATTTTAATATACTTCTTATGTTGAACTTAAAATAAGATACGAAGTATATTAATTCAATATAAGAAATATATTAATTAATTACACCTTTATAATTATTAATTACACTAAATATTACACTTATTATTTTATAATTATTAATTACACTTAATAATTATTAATTACACCTTTACTGTACCGTTACCGATGGTATCCAATTACCATCAGGTGGCTCGTTCGCTAGTTTGTCGGCTATTTACGTTAAAATGGTTAATGAGTGGAGTGAAAAATAGGAAATACTAATTGCTTCAATCTGAAGTGAACTCAATGAAGCATATTGCTTAGAGATATTAATTGTATAAATTATGCAGAAACACTACTTAAAACTGGCGCCCAACTCGGGGTGTTTGGCTCGCTCGCTGCATGTATTAATTTGATACAAAGTGACCCTAAATCAATAAGTGATTCATAGTATAATGATATTCTATCCAGTTTTAAACATTAAGGTATAAGTAAATTATACAGAAAAACTTAAAAATGGCGCCCAACCAGGGACAGCTTGATTACCGAATGTAATAACAAATCGATATGACTCTACTCTACTCTAACGAATAAAACATTATTATATGCAGGATAATGAATTGAAACAAAATAAAAATGATTTATAAAGCAAACCAGCAAACACAATAAATCGTAGCCACTAGCTCCCAGACTAGGATTCCCTGAGTCGTGGGAAACTAGGATTAAACCCTTTCGAAATATTTCGATGTGTTCCGAATAATATTTTGCTTATACATTTTATTGCAAGCAAGTTATTCCTTTTGAATATAAAACATGTAATTAATTCTTACATGAGAATTATTATATTACGCCCTTTTTAAACCACTTTTTGATTCTAAAAATTTGGAAGGAAATAAATTTGCAATCCAGGGATATTGAACAAGGTTGTCAGAATCTTTTGGTAGGAGGCACGACGAGGAAATGCGTAGAGGCTTACATAAAGTAGTGAACTTAAACAAACCTAAGTAAACATTTTTTCACTTGCGGGTGGGTGCATAAAGGAGTGCGCACATTACACCAACTAGACGTCAACTCCACTCCGACTCCACTCCGTTTCAACTCCGACGTTCCGTTCCGTGATCAACGCTTCATCGACGTCAACTCGACTCCGTCTCCACTCTGTTTCAACTCCGACGTTCCGTTCTAGGTACATTACGTCATTGTGCCGGTCGACGCGTGGACTACTCGTCTACGGTGAGTCGTCAACGCAACGTCGACGCGTTGGTCTCGAAACGGAACGGTTATGGGTGTAGGGCGAGCAGTACAGGGCTTTTAAGTATAAGTTCGAAATTCAACCTTACCTTCAAAGATATAAAGCTCATAATTAAATATTAGCTTTGTCAAGGTTTTAGTCGCCTTGGCGTCGGTCGGTCGTGGAGTCGTTGTAATGTGCGCACTCCTTAATTATGAGGCAAAGGTTTCACGAAGCGAAGCGAAGACGCGGCGTCGGTTAAACTACTTTGATAAATGTTATTTTTATAAATAAAGTAGCAACCTGCCTCGGCTCAGCACGGGTAGTAAGCCATATTATAATATCTACATGTTTTTTCTATCGCAGGGTCGCATCGCCATGTGGATTGAATTTATGTTCGTGCTATTTAGTTGTTATTTTGCGATAACCGATTAATATTCATTTAAATTGTATTATGTAAAGGATGCATGAAATGATAGAGCTAATAAGCATATAAGCATTATTATGCTTATTAGATAATAAGCTAATTATAATAAGCCTTGTATTTAAGTTGATAAGGATGATGATGATGATGATGTATTGATGGCTGTATCCGTCTGAAAAGCTTTCCAATTACCGCATTGTACGTGACCAAGTTAAAATGGGTGAAGTAAGCTATCCTTAAAAGAAAATTATTTGCCATCGCGGACGTTTCTGTAAACCTAAAAAAGAGGATATCTCACCATACAATCTTTTGTTATTTCGCAAAGGGATTAGTCAGCGTCTACGATGAAATTCTTGATGGCGGCTTGACTTTTTCTGACAAATTCAGCAATTAACGTCATGTTTCAACAAATTTAAAAAAAACCTAAGTAAATTATAAAGACGCCTAAATCTTCCCCATGAATCACTCTGTCTACAAGTGAGAACCGCATGAAACCGTTCAGAAGATTGAGTTTATGGGGAACAGACAAGTAGACGGACGCGGCGGGGAAATTTGTTTATAATAATAATAATAAAAGAGTTAATTAATAAAAATATGAATATAGTGTATTCATAACATCTCTGTCTCGTAATTTCCTCGTTACCTTTGAATGAGAGTTAAAATTTCTTGCTCTAAATCCTTTGCAAAATCCCGTCAGCAAAGTTTGTACGTCTATGAAGTGCTTCACGATTATCCTCGAAGGGTTTAATCCGCAAACATCTTTATAATTAAAAGCTTCTTTTATTCTATTCGTAGACCAAATTACGTCTGCGTGCCTAGTGCCTACCTTTTTACAATGGTACTTAAGTAGATACACGAATCATAATAGTTCCGAATCGCCATTCTTAGCGCTTGGCTTTGGCTAAATTACATTAGTATTTATTTATCTAGTTACGTCACAACTTACAACTAACATACCAGCTAATGCATTAGTGTAATTCACATCTAGATATTGACAAATCAATTATTACTATTAGGCTCAGGACCAGGCATTTAAAATTAATATTATATTTTAAATTGGGTTACAATAAAATAAAAGCATATACCCATCCTTTCCAACTATATCAGACTTTAAAAGTCTATTGCAGGACATAGGCCTCGCCTAACTTGCGCCACTCCGACCGGGTCTGAGCCTTCTGAATCCATCGGTTTCCCGCTGTCTTCTTCAGGTCGTCAGTCCACCTCAGGGGCGTCTTATTCCTTTTTCCAGACTTCTTTAGTATGTGCACAGTGGTCACACATTCCATAAAAATGATAAATGTTACCTATCGCGTTGAGGGGGCACCATGAAGGGGGGTCCACCTCGAGACCGGCTGGGACCTGGGAACCGAAGGATCTTTCCAGAGGTATGCGGCACATTCAGCATTCCGAACATCTGCAGAAACGAACAAAACAGTTTTTTTTTATTGATTTAAGGTAGCAAACGAGCATGCAGCACCACCTTCCGCTGCCGCCCATGACAACTATGACCGACTTAGAACAAAACTCATATGGGGACTGGGATAGTTAGTCCGGTTAGTTGACGGTGTTAGAAAATAAGTTGGTTAGTTTGTAAGTATGAGGACTGGGACAGGGACTGTTAGTGAATGTTAGTCCTGTTAGTATTATAATAATAATAAATTTTATTGGGCGTGATGGTCCATCATCTCAACCCATAATTATCCTACTGCCACGGGTCTCTCAATGTGAGGGGTACAGGCCATAGTTCACCACGCTGGCCAAGTGCGGATTGGCGGACTTCACAGACCTTTGGGATCATTATGAAAACTCTGAGATCTCCTCGCGATTGCCTTCACCGTAGCAAGTGATAATTAAATTCTACGTGATGGTCACTATAGTTCTATACTGTTCTTATAGGACAGTTTTGGTATTCCCTGACAACAAAATTGTATTTAATATGGGAACATTTTAAAATATGAATTCTTTATTTCCTCCTGTCGCCATTATTTACAAACTATTCTGTCTTCATGTAGATGTGATGCATGCAATAAATGTGCCAGTGCAAATTGTGACAGTTCCGTCGCTTTTTATTAACGTCACAATGCGTCGCTAGCACAAAATAAACTCAGCCCACTGTTCGCATGTCAAGATCCGTTTACCAGCAACAAATTATAATTATCTCTTATTGACAGTAATGGACTGGTTTAATAAACAAGGCAAAGATTATTATCAATTTAAGCTTACAAGAACAAGAGATAAGTGTTTGTATAGTTACGTGATAAATATCGCTAGGATTCCTATTTGTTTTTTTAATAAAAAAACTTTAACTCATGTCTGTAACATTGCACATGGACGATGTTTGAGAAAAATATTGTTGTTGGTTATAATAACGCAATAGATACATAAAAATGATTTTTAGAATTATCGTCTTATTGTCTATGCGTTTCTACTGTTGTATTATCGTAAGCCTGAGGCACTATTGTGTCAAACGCATGGTAGTGTGTGTAATGTTTTATTTATTAATTTAATGTAAATATTTTTTTATTAATTTTTATTATATAAAAATAATATCTTTCGTTACTTCGTCTCCATATAAACTTAATTGTGACAAATTTCATACTACTCCGTCCGCAATTTAAAAAAAAAAACGGGTACAAAGTTTTTGCTCCACGTATAAATTGTAAAAATATATAATTATGTATACAATTTTCATTTGTTTTTATAATTATCAGAGTAAATACATTTTTTGTGGGTAAATATTAATCTCAACGGCTGTAACTAATACAACCAAAATGAACACGCTCACAATCCGTACATATTTAGCAGAGTAGTTAATTAATTAGCTTCGTATCGTAATTAAGTCTATAAATAATATTTTACTTGTTTATTTATAGATTGGATATCGTCGAGAGATTATTGGAAGCTGTTGAACCAATATAAAAATCATTTAGTAACCTTCATAAAATGATATAATTGGGTAGGTAATTTGAAAAAAAAGAGATATTTTTTATTGTTTACTGGAATTCAACACAATAAAAATTTGTCTCTAAAAATATTTATTTATTGTTAAAAATAAATTCGACCCTGCCAGGATTCGAACCTGGAATCTTCTGATCCGTAGTCAGACGCGTTATCCGTTGCGCCACAGGGCCTATGAGCGTGCAGTTAAAATTAAACAATGGAATCTCTACACTAGCAACCTAGCTATTTATAGAACCATTTGGTATAAAAATGTATTTACTAGAATGAGTCGGAGTTTTTGTACGGTTTGGAGTTCACTTTGTTCCGAGTAAGTTTTGTTTCGAATGTCAATAAGTTTGTTTGTTACTAGCCGGCAAGCGAGTACACCAGCCACCTAACCAGCCATCACCAGCCATCATCCGTGGTTATCAGGAACACCAAAGGCATCTTAGACTCGCTGCCGACCAAGGAAGAAATAAGAGGAAAGAAAGAAAATAAAATATTACCCACATCGTTGGCATTAATTTTAACTGCGATTCAAGATTAACTTCATTATTACAGCATTCCCCCGCAGCTACGCCCGCCAATCCAATAAATTAGTTTATCCCCTTTTTATCCCCTTAGGGGGGGGGGGGAGGATTTCAGAAATCTCTCTTAGTGCTCCCCTATACTCCCCAAGTTCTCTCTCTGTGTTCAGTAGTTTCGGCTGTGCGTTGTCTGTCAGTCACTCAGTAATGAAAGAGTTTTATATAATTATAATAATAGAAGATTGAGATATAATAATTCTAATTGCAGTTAAACGATTTATGATTAATCGTATTATTCCTTATTACAATAAGCAGATTAAGGTATTTTTAACAAGCTAATGAGAACGAAGACTACACTCTCAGATATCACTATTTGTAATTACATATTATGATGACGCACGATGATGTTTATAAGTAATTGATACACAGATGAGGGAATAGTAGGCACCCATGACTTTAAAAATTTAATAATGATTTTACTATAAAATATAAGACGAATGAATGATGTAGGTTTTTAATTTTTTCGGTTTTAACTACCAACATACCTTTAACTTACTAAAATTACTTATTTATAAAGAAAAATATTTATAGTTTACCCACTAAACGGTACATAAATTTTAACTAAGTACTATAGGTACACACTATTTGTATCACGAGAATTTCATGAACAAAACATAGGACCACTCTATTTGAAAGCGCTTGGCGTGAAATTAATTTAGAATGAAGAGCGGGCCAAAAATTGGTCTGACCACTCGTGTTGTATCTTTGACCACTTACCTATATACGTTGGGCGCTTGTTGTGAATAAACTCCACGTTTTATTTTAAGCTAGCGACCTGCCCTCGCTTCGCTTCGGGAAACTTATTCCTTCAGTTTGCAAAGATTTAGTTATATATTTTGGATAATTCACACTATATCTTCATAATTTATGGCCCATGTTTTATCCTGATGTAAGCTATATTATTGTAAAGTTTCATCAAAATCCATTCGGTAGTTTTTGCGTGAAAAGGTAACAGACAGACAGAGTTACTTTCACATTTATAATATTAGTAAGGATTAGTATTTATAGTGGTATGTAGTGTTATTATTTGCACATTATAGTGTTCGTATGGAGGATAAATTGTATTGTTATTAGTTGTTAAAATTACACAATTTTTAGACACAATATAATTACTTGATTATTCATAATGATTTATAAAACCTTATATTGCTACTCAAGCGTGGATTTATAGTCTCTAATAAAATTTCTTGTACATATACCTAATAACGAAATAAGGTCTTTTGTGATAGGTATAAATACTAACCAAAATTATGTTATTTATTGTACCTCAATTTTTAGTCATCTTGGGAAATGTGGGGAGGGGATCTTTATGAGGAAATTACGTTGTCAACCTGCTCAGCAATGCCCTTTTGACTCGTCCCGGGAGAAGTGACCTTTTTCAAATCACAATCTGACGGGACTGATCGAACTCAATACATTAATCTGACGGCCCAGAACCAAAGTATATAATCCTAGCTGCCCCAGCGAACTTCGTACCGCTCTATAATTAATAAACAAATATGGTGGCATATCGACAGCAGCGCCACCTACCTGGTCCAATTGTGAATCTAAACCATTCTTGGAATCTAAAACTCTCCACCTGAAGACACAAAAAATTTCAACCGAATCGGTCCAGCCGTTCTCGAGTTTGAGCGTCACTAACGAACAGCAATTCATTTTTATATATAAGATAATCTAGTACTAAATATAGCCTATGTTACTCAGTGATAATGTAGCTTTCTAATGAAAAAAGAATTATTAAAATCGGTCCGGTACTTTTAGAGTTTATTCGTTACATACAAAAATACAAATCTTTCCTCTTTATAATATTAGTGTAGATAAAACAGGGTTTGTAAGAACACTTGTGTGTGTGTGTCGCTGCCCCTTCACGGACACACAATCTTTGTGCTTTACGTACAAGTATTTAGCACGATTGGTACGAATCCTACGGAGATGTCTAAATTTCTCGCGAATCGCGAACCACGTCGCCGGCACCAGCTAGTATCATATTCAATAGGTAGGTAACTACTTTAAAATGAACAAGAATGATGATATTTAACCATATCATCATCATTAACTATAATTAGCTACCATCCATAATGGTAACCGTAACGTAAATCTCACGACTTAATCAGAAAAAAGTTTTAAGATAACATTTTTTCAACCCCTTTTCCTTTTTCCGTTCAAAAATAAAATCGTACAATTCGTTCTGTTACTCTGTGTCACGCAAAGTTCTTTGTTTCGTATTGTCATTGGGTTTGTACTTTGTAGTATTCTTTTTTCAAGTTTGAACGTGGCATTATGAGTGTTCTTTTTATGAATGTTTCGGTTCAAAATAGATCGCCGACGTTCGCTTATTCTTCTCGTTCATTCATGTACATAGCTCATTCATTCATGAATATTACCACAGATTTACGAGTAAAGTGATGTAGCGTAGAGAAATAATAGTCAAGGTCGTACACTGGAAATGTTTTTGGCCAGTAAATATATAAATATAATTATGTAAAACAAACAACACGTGATACGATCTGGGGACTGAGAGATTCTTTATAAAAAAATACTGTGGACTGGAAATTACTTTCCCCTTGATTTTGAAAATGTAGGTACTTAACTTTTAATTATGAGAGAAAAACTTAGCGACTTGTCGCTAAACCGCAATGCGATAACGATAACGATAAAATGATCATAATAAATTATACTAAATTATATTAAATTATACAAAGACTAGACAAAACTGCACTACATATGTATGTTTATAGGTACATGTGCTACTTATCCTTGCATTCAAAAAAAGTAGAAAATAAAGTGCAGTATAGTTCTATTTATGACTATTTTGAATAACGATGGAATCCATTCGAAGCGTGATTGCCGACACAACGCAACGGTAGCACGTCGTATCGCAGATATTCGTACGTTGCGGCACCGCATCGGATACCACGATGCGTTGTGCCACATAGTAGATAATTACGATGCGTTGTAGTGTTGTGTCGCCCTTAGGGCTCCCACACATAAACGCGATACGACGTCGCGTCGTACAACGATGCGGCGTCGTTTCACGATACGACGTCGTGACGTTTGAGGTTCGATGGGTGGTCTGCCTCTGCCATATTTTCCTGCTATATGTGCGTTATTCGATGAAGTAACTCTTCGAAACTTGATACACTCATTCTAAAGTAATCAAAAAACTTGTTGTGGTCTATTTTTAAGGCATTGTACTTCTTTATAAAGTGACTCCCGTTATTCATGTTCGAAAGAAATGGGTGGATCCAATATCTTCTGAGTATCTGTCTTTTCTTTCTTCGTCTTCTTATTAACAGCAGAAGCAGGATGCGTGTAGTGCGGTCCATTTTTCGGAATTAACTAAAACACCACCTCACTGTATTGATGGCATCGTGCCGTATATCGTGCGTGGCACATTACGTTACGATGTCGTGTTTTTTTACGATGCTCATCGTAGATTTCCACGACGCGACGTCGTATCGTGAAACGACGCCGAACCGTTGTACGACGCGACGTCGTATCGTGTTTATGTGTGGGAGCCCTTACGATTGATCGCCGACATCAAAGTTTCACTGTGAAACTATCTTGAACCCCGTTTAGAATACTTATTGCCAATAAAAACCTCTAAAACTCTATTACATATTCTGAAATTTCCCTCTTAAAATTTACGAAAGTTCTCAAAGTTTCGCAACCAGTGATTTCAAATTCAGAAATAGAAAGTTTGGCTGTGGTCAAAACTTTGTAGTGCGTCTGTTTAGTTAAAGTGAAATAATATTTATGGTCTAGTTTATGCGGCTTCGTGAGCGTGGGTTTCAACAAAAGACGAGTTAAAAAGGTTCGTTAAACCGTAGGTAAAACTAAACGTTTGAGTCACCCTATCCTAAGTTAAGATATTTTAGAAAACGTGACAATGTATACCTACATATTATTGCTCGTGACTGTACATCTGCACTCCTGAGTTTTCCAGTTCTCAAACAGTTAGCAGACAGTGTTAGAACATTAGTTGGTTAGTTTGTTAGCAATGAGGACTGGGGCAGGGACTGTTAGTGATAGTTAGTCCTGTTAGTTTTTGTTGATAATAGTCCAGTGAGTTAATTATCAATAACAGTCTCGTTGTAGTTCGGTCACAGACGTGTAAAATGCATATTAAAAACATAAAAATATTGCGTGGTTGTAATAAACACTGAGTTTCAAAATTTGCAAGCTATATGTGTAGCTGAACGCAATACTATAATCGACTGTAAACACAATATTTATGTTTAACTGTATTCTATACAAATAAATGAAAATGAATGAATGAAAGAATGAATTAATTAATGAAAAGATGGAACGATACGTTACCTCGCCGTAGTCAGGAGTGCGTACCACGTTGGGGGGAGACTTGGTGACGATGCGGCCGTAGGCTTCCCGCGGGATCGCCGGGTATTGGTACCGGAATCTATTGACAGACAGACATATAAATAACGCTACACACTTATGACAACATACATCCCTGAGACGTGCATGCCATGCACACAAATATATAACACACACGCAAACCAAGAACAGAAATCAACAGAGTTCATTAATTCGTTTAATGTTTTTAGATACGTGATGTGGTCATTCTGGCCACGATAACGCGTGACCGGGAATTATATTATTCTAACCTTATTTAATTAGTTAAAATATTTCTGTGCCACAACGATAAATTTTAAATTGGTAAATATCATTAGCTAGGCTTTGTTTTCAACCAACCTCAAACAATCTATAGATACATCTATACATTTATGTAAATAAAATTAAATGCATGTCTGTGATTTCAAAGTAACTTTTTTCTCAAGTGCTATTTACAGCATATTTTCATTTTATTATGATACGGGTAGTCACGATATGTATGTTGTATGTACGGCTGAACGGCGGCGAACTCCGCCGCCGTTCAGCCATGATCACGATCCATGCAACTGGGTCGAAATATCGGCGTTTCAAAATACATATCGTGAGTACCCGTATCATAATAAAATGAGTACAATCCGCGATGAGTTAAGTTTAAAATCATACAGCGTATTTTGTTGCATATTGTGTTTTATTATCCTGTAAGTGTTGTAAGTGTGTGTGTTACAGGATAATAAAACAAAAAAGATTTTTTTTTATTTTTGTCAGTATGTCTGTCTGTCTTTCTGTTTGTCCAGGCTAATCCCTGGAACGGCCGAACCTATTTTAATGGGGTTTTCATTGAAAGATAAAAAAAACTCCCACGAATGATAAAAAAGTGCAATTGTACCATAATTGTTATCTGTGACAGTTATCTGTGACAATAGTAACCATACTATTGTCACAGATAACCGCAAAAGAAGTTCCATTGAGAACCATCTCTATGGAACTTCTTTTGCGGTCTCTCTTGCTGTTCCGTCTCCCGCCCGGTCGTGATTTCTCTGCCAATGTATAGTTTTGGTTGTGAAATTCAGTGAATTACAGTTCATTAATTTTATTGCGTGTTTTATTATACACATCTCATTAAAATATTTTTAAGTTGGCTTAGTCAATTCGAATTTGTTTCGTTTACTGTGATATTTTGCAATTCGGTGTAAAAATCACGTTTTGAGCATTAAACATTTAAATAAATAGCCTCTCTAGGCACTACAATAGCGAAGGGAACAATAGAGCCTCTCCTCTTCAATTACGAGGAGAGATCGACCTGCAATGAACCGCTAATAGATTGGAGCGACGTCATTAGCTCGATAAATATTCAATATAAAAACACTAACAGAAATTAAGAACCCCTTGAGTTAATTGGCAATTAAATTTTTATTTATGCTTCAAAGGGTAAAAATATTGTCCGTAAATAGTACCTCGTAGTATAAAACAACGTATTTTACTTTGAATTTACAATTATTAGGTACTCGTAACTTACTAATGTAGGTACATAATAATATGAGATATTTGAGAAAAGCCATTAAAAGAGACGTTTAACATTTAAAACATCCCACAACAATGTTTTTCAGAATTTTTTTTTGCTGTCTGTGAATTTGTTTTCACTAATCACAGAAACGAATTAATCGATTTGGATGCGGTTTTCATTGATATTAAGTAATATTTACACTGGGGGTAATTTAGGATTTATTTTTGTTGCGTCAGCTGCGGTACTGCACTGAGTTGTAGGTGTTTCAACTAATAAGGTATCACGCATGTGTGTAGTTGTGTCTCTACATGGAAACAACGAAGTGTGTTGCCGTGGCTCTTTTTAAAATATACGAGAAAACATTCACGTGTGTTTGTGTCTGAATTTGCACTGCACGGAGTCTGTACTTGTGTCTCAGACTGAACTGTGCAAGGAAACATTGACGTGTGTGTTAGTGTCCGTTTTTGAACACGCAGTGTTACCTGGGAGCGGCGCGGGGGATGGCTGTGTACACTGGCCATTCGTTGTACATGAGGGGGTCGCGGTAGGCCGTCACTTTATTCATAATCTCCGGGGCTTGCGCCTGTCTCTTGGAGAACCTGAGGAAAAATAAACAGTTATTGTGAATTAAATTCTACCTATACATGTACCTAAGCGTTCGTTCAAACGTTTTTGTCACATTTCGATCCTAAGGGGGTAAACTAAGGGATGGAAGTTTGTTTGAAAATCAGTTAAAAGTACTTCTGCACATTCCAAACCGCGGTTAACTGTTAGTATGTTATATGTAGCATAGAATTGTAATATTAAATTTATTTTACTTCAATCCGAACTGAAAATAATTGTTTCATTAAATTTTAGTCAATCAATCTTTTATAAGCTAACTCAGGTAACATCTCAATCGTTCCCTCGCTAATATTGAGAACTTTCTAATTTATGAACCGTTCATTAACTTGTTTGAAATGTTTGACGAGTTCCATGAAACTTTATGTTGATATTCATTAAAATTTCAATTAAATACTTAATGCGATAATTTTAAAAATATGACATTGATTTTACGCGGTTTTCCCTAGTAGACAGAGTACCTAAGTCGTTCATTCATCATCGCAACCCTTAATTATCCCACTGCTGGGCACGTGTCGCTTCTCACAATGTGAGGGGTACAGGCCATAGTCCACTAGGCTGGCCAACTGCGGATTGGCATACTTCACACACATTTGAGAACATTATGGCGAACTTTCAGGGCAAGCCTGAAAGTTTCCTCACGATGTTTTCCTTCACCGAAGCAACTGATAAGTAAATTCTAATAAGAACATATTTTTTTTAAATTAGAGATGCGTGCTGTGTTTTGAACCCGGGCCCCCCGGTTCGGGAGTTCAACATTTAACCGCTCGGCTATCACTGCTTTTTGTACATAATAGCTTGTAATTCTAAATAATTGCCATAGGTAATAGGTAATTGTAAATATATCAATATATTATGAGGTATTTTATTATATTTCTGAAAGCTGTTAACCTGATAATCCAACACGCGCTGATTTTTGAGGCACCCAGTATACACATCGTCGGTTTTTGTTTTCTAAATGACTACACAATAACCCACAAGTCATTATTCATTCGGTAATAATTCACTTGAAACTCAATGGAAATTTTCGCTGTAAGTACTTTCACGTTTAAATTTGTCAGGGACAACGAGAGCCGTCTGAATCAGGTAACCAAATTGAAAAGTTTCTCGAGGACAGTGGGGCTTTTACCAGACAGTGTAAGTGAATTTATTAAACTTAAACAGACGTTTATAAAGGGTGATGCAGCTCTCTCAGGTAAGTTTAAATTGTTTGCTCTGAGCGATAACTTTACTCTGTCATGTATTTGTATATTTTCGCTACTACGGCTTCTTTTTTTCTTGATGCTTGTATATAATATATGGATATTCATTGCTGAGCAGACGAGTCATCGTAAGAGGTCGCCATTGCCGATGGTCACCAGTTTCTGGTCTGGGTTTGGGGTTAATAACCTTTGTTAGCAGTTGGCGGTTATCACATTTTGTAGGTTTTGTAAGTAGGCGGTAATTTTGCGCGTATAATGGTAAGCGTTGACAGTTACGCGCCAAGCCCAATAGACTTTTACTGTCTAGAGTGGACGACAATCAACAGTTTTGCAACCCGTAACTGTAGCGATATTTGGTTAGGTGCTAACACTAGGAATATCGTTAACCCACTCGGATACCGGTACCCACAGAGGCAGCTGTTACCGCTTACATCTGAATAGGACCTTAGTACACTTTACCTACTGTCTAAGGCTACATTGCCACTTACCACCAGTTAACATATCGACGGTTAAAAGGCGAATTGATTCAAGCGCCATCCTGGGCGATATTGAGTTATATACATCATTGGAATCGGCGAATTTTTCCGCTTCGATTGAGGTTTTGAGTTAATCTGAGCACTTATTTGGCGCTTGGCTCCATGACCAATTTGGGTATCATTTTTGCTTACGTGGTATCAAGTGTAGCGAATTTGGTTGTTTTTTTCAAAGCATGTATATAGACCCACGAAAAAAAAGGGTTTTTCTTACTATTTGTAATTTAAGCCATTTATCCTCGGATGGAATGAAATGGTATCGGCATTTGAATTATTTTTACTTGATCTTAAATAATTAAACAAAGGATGTTAATTCCTTTTTGCTTGAACCATATTTATTAGTGTATGTAACTTAAATCATTTTGCCTTGAACATTCAAACATTATCTCTGTCGCTTGAATCAATCTTACCTGAACTAGTATGTTGAAGAATATGACTTGTGCTAATTTTCCTTGACCAGTTTTAAGTCATATCATTTAGAATTACGAGTAGTGCCAATATTCGAAGGCTGATTATTACAAATATTACCAACGTTTAAATATACTTAAATTTAAGTAAATGAATAATTAAAACAAAAGTTGATTCATGAAAAGAATTGTTTTATTTTAATTCTTTCGTTGTATAAAATCTTGCGATTAAAACAATTTTTTTTTAAATCTTATTACATCACTGTGTAATTTGAGTCATTACCCCTTGAACAGTTTACAACTAGGTGAGCGGTTTAAATCATTTATCCATGAACAGTTTACAACTAGGCGAGTGATTTAAATCATTTATCCCTGAACAGTTTACAACTAGTTGAGTGATTTAAATCATTTATCCATGATCTGTTAAAGAAGTCATTGTACACTTGAATTATTTTGCTTTGAACAGATAAATAGTAATCGTGTACTAAGATTCCTTTTGCCCTGATCAGAGAATTGTGCAAAAAGGCTCAAGTTACATCTAACTCCGTTAAAAAACACCTTTTATTTGTTATATATATACAAAAAATTAGCACAAAATATGCCGCTTCATGATTGGGGAGACTCGTCAATTTTTATTGTATACTTTAAGAATAGTGATTTTTTTTCTCAAAAAATAAACTTTAAAACGCTCTCCTTTAAAGTTCTCAAAATGGCGCTTGAATCAAGTCGCCTTTTAACCGTCGATATGATTTAAACTGATATATCATCGCGGGCACTAAAACCTTTTGAATGTAAAGGGGTACTCACTATTTTGAATTGTTTGAACTATGTCGAAATATCGGTAAAACAATTCAAAATCGTGAGTACCCATTTAAATTCAAAAATACCACCAGTTAAGTTAGTTAAGTTACAAGCTCTAAGTTAAACTCAGTAAATAAAAAGTAAAGTAAGAAGTGTCCAAAGTTTTCTATATAACATGGTTCCTATAAATTCTTAGTCAAATTTGGTTTGCGCGCATGATTATGTAAATGCCGTCCTATCGTTGGGTGATTTATCGAACGTTCGCTTGGCGTTATTTTAAATTCATTTATTATTATTTTTGACAGTAATATTTATCGTCGGTGTAATCATTAGCTCCGCGATATATTTTTTAGCACTTTTGTGCTTAAATTTAACTTTTGTGCGTTGTATTTTGCCTAAACGGACAACATTTCAAAATGATGCTGCCACCATAACACCTATAACCTATCTAAAGAGCTTGAAGCCTAGTAATAAAAAATAAACATGTGCTAAACAGACATTTCTTTAAACAGAATAAAATGTAATCACCTAAACCGTCCTAATGGGATGGTATTACGTGCAAGGTGGTATTAAGTGAAGCTTTATCAACGGGATTAGATACAGACGGTGCACGAGAATGGGAACAAATTAAACGTTTACAGGGAAATTTTGTCCTAGTATAACAGAGGAATTTTTTACCTCTACTAAAACAACAACAACAGCGATTGGCAACGAACAGGATTAGCGGTGAGTGGTGATATGAGATGGTGGGTGTGGTGAGGAGAGGAGAGGCGAGGAAAAATATAATAAGGGGAAACATCCAAATGCTTCTGGCCGGCGAGCTTTCTATACATTTAAATAAAAAAGGAAGAAAAATCTCAGGTGGAATTAAAATATCATAATATGTCGACGATTGAAATGAATTAAGTATAATGTTAATATCATTCGAATAATATCAGTCAGGAATTCAGTAGTTGAATAGAAGTATTTTTCAATTAAATATTCGTCATAAGACGACCGCCTTTATGGTGTAAGTAATTTGTTTCGCACCTCCACATGGCTTTGAGCTGGTCGCAGGTGGGCTCGTCGGCCTTGGCGTCGCGGTCGCGCACGCGCGGCGACCGACCCGTCAGCATGGGCTCCTGGTCGATGCGCTGGGCCGCAGCGCAGGCGCACACGCACAGCGCCATGCACCAGGCGCGCCACGAGATCCACATCCTGGGGAAGAGTAAGGTATGTATAAAAATGAATCGCTGATTTTGTTGGTAAGGGCAAATCTCGAGAACAGCTGAACCGATTTCGCTAATTCTTTTTTTATAATATTCCTTAAAGTACAAGGATGGTTTTTACGGAGAATAAGTTTGTTGCCCTGTGGTATACGGCACTAGCCGGACGTTGTTTTCAACCGACTTGCAGTATAGCAGGACTTTATACTGGTTATACCGATTTTATTAATTATTTTTTATATACCTAAATTTCAAACTGTGTAAGACTGATCATAAAATCAAAATATTAATAAACAATCAAGGTTTTTATTTTATGTAATTCCCCCTACATACGTTTTATTGATAAATAGTCGTAGTCGCCGACTACAATAGTGGCCGGATAGTCGGCTTTATCGACTAGTCACCGACTGAAAGCGAAATAGCATTACCCTCCCCAGTCTCCCTGAATGTGTTGCTATCAAATAATGCTTCCACGATTTTGCCGTAATACGATTATCCGCACGCCGAGCGAAAACTTCGTGACGTGTTTGTAGTTTGCGAGTAGTTTATCACAGTTTACCACATCTGTCAGCGACAAGAGGAGAATTTTGTGTGGAATATAATTATGATTATGAACGACCCCGTGGCCTAGATAACGAGCAACAGGATCCCTTGGACCCGATAATGCCCGGTACTATAAAAGGCCTCTCTTACAGAATGATTTCCCCAAAACTTTTCATGGTCTTAAGTCAGGCCATCCTGGTAATGGCCCTGCGAAGCTGGGGTCCCGGGTTTAATTTCCGGCTGCGCAGATATTTATGTGACAGATATATGTTTTTCATAGGTGTTAGTGATGAGTTATAATTGTGTTGTCCATGCTACCCACGACACAAGGAATACACTTAAATAAGCCGCATGAGTATTTTTGTTTAAATACCTACGTTTGTTTAAAACCTACTCTGTTAGATAGACTCTGAGTTATCCTAGTAAAATCTCGGACCGCATTAACATAATGACTATAACATGAACTTTATGGCAGAGTGCTTCTGAACTTCTGATATTAGAAAATTGACTATCATAAAGCAAATGCGTTTACAGTTTCAGCCAAGGTAATTCAATCACTGAAACCACTTTGAAATTGAAAACCGGATACTTTTTTAATTGATATTTGACTGTATATACTTTTTATACAATATTTTTATAATTTTTTGCATAATTACCTACTTATTTTAGTAACTTTCAGGCGACGGAATAATCACGTCTACATGTAGGTATTTACAATGAGATTATAATAAATGATGACTCGTTTCCCCACCACAGTAGCGTTAAAAGTTTAACGCAACCATCTTCAGAGTCCACTAAAAAGTTTTACTTTTAAAAACCGTTTATTTCTGATAATAATAGTTCCATGTAATAAACAGCATGAATTAAATAGCGTTTAAAGCTTAATGAAATAGAACACATTGCTGTATAACAATACAGCAATGGGAGTGCGAGATACGTTAACTCTGCAACGTATTACGAGTGCTTACATAAAGTAGTAACTACGATGTCTAACTACACAACATGTTGGAAAAGTTGTGACATGTTCCTGCGGTAATCCTATTGTCGTGGAGGCTTCTGATGCTGTGAATGAGAATATGATTGGTTACTGGGTGTTGCGCGCGGATATACACTCGCATGTATGTAAGTCTGTAGGCAATCTCCATTCCTTATTTTCCCCCTTACCGGTCGACTTTAGACGTCGAAACAGGTGTTTTATTATTTCTAATCAGAATCCCTCATAGCAATTTTCATATCGCTTACTTTATCGTCGTATCGGACAACTGGCGGAATTTCAAACAAACTTTAAACCTCCTTAATCCTTTAAATATCACAAAATTCGTTCTTATACGTCTAATACTATCAAAATACTTCCCTACTAAATTTTATTTTCATCCTTCGTGCATGAAAATTCGTGCTTAATCACTGAGTGAGAGAGTATACTTTCCCTTTTGCATATGGTGAACTCTCAAAAAATGTATTCAAACTGCAAAGACACCTAATAAACAACACAACATAATGAAAACATAATAGGTAAATAACTCTCATAATAATAATAATATCATACACTAAAACTCATCATTTAAATTTCCGCCTCACTGATACCTTGGCTAAAAACCCCAGGATCCTTCTAACAGTCTGGCATGGTAACATTGCTCTATACGGGTCGTGAATATTAACGTTATTAACGGAAGATAGTGTAGTTGATACACGACAGCGCCCGCCGGATATTGCCACATATTGCGTTACGTTACGACATTCAGGGGACCGAGGCCAGGGAATAGACATACTTATGTAGAGTGCAGGTTTCCTCACGATGTTTTCCTTCACCGACGCAAGTGATAGTTAAATTCGAATAAGCACATTAGAAGCAAAACGAAAATTAGAGGTGCGTGCACGATTCGAACCCAGGTTCAGGTTTCCGTTCAAATAACTTGGCTATCACCTCTTTTTAATGCCGCATAATTATACTCGTGTCATGACAAAGAGTACCAAGTGATTGAAAGAGATAGTGACAGTTTAAAACATCCCAACGAATACACCAGGATCCACGTCGATCCATCTCAATACATTTCACGGCGGATTGTTTAATTTGCGTCATTTGCGTCGTTAATCTTAATTGGATTTCCTAAATCAACATCGAAGGCAGTTGTTTTATTTAAAATTAACTTCGCTGAAACAACTGGCAGATATTAATTGTGTTGGTAATATTGTCTTATGCCCGTTCCTATATTTGAAAAACGATTCGTTTCGCTTGCGGATAGTAGAACTATCTACGAGGCGTAACTAAAAAGTGTTCCTTTAAGACATTGACTTATTATTACTATGACTATGGAAATATCTACCATTTAATGTACTTATAGAACAAATAAATAAATAAACGCTTACACCCTCGCACTAGGATTTCGTATAGCGGTAAATAACACAAATAACCCCCACGATCCGAAAAAAATGTTTATCTGTTGCGTAATTATCCCCGCCCGGAATCGAACCCGGATCCATCGCTACGCAGGGCCAAAACTAACAAGGCTAGGTCGTCAGTCATAAACAATCAGTTACAGTTTCATTACACGATGCGAATGTACACTGTGTACAAAACGTCGATAGCGTGATTCAGGTTTTGACATCTCCGACATGACGTCACTGTGACGTATACCGTGGAACTTCGGCGCATGATAAATTGAATGCACGCCACTGGTATTTACAGAGACAATAAAATTCAAGTACTCCGATCCGAACAGCCGAAGCAATTAATACTTAAACCAATTTTGATGGGCAGCATCCATCTGGCTCTTTGCAGGGTATCAGTCTTCGTCACGTGGAGGCTTCTGAGTAAGTCAAACTCTGTGTATACGAACTAACAGTAGGCTTTTAAAAGTATATATAGAATGTGCTGAGTTTATTTTGTTTACATCGACTAAAACTGACATTATTGTGTATAAATCTAGTTTTTCAAAAGCTTTCATTTAAGATCGGTATAGCGCAGTGGTTAAAAATTGTCTGCCGTCTGTAGGGTCCTGAGTTCGATTACTGCAAGGCGGAAATTTAAAATAGAATAGGGTTAATTTCAACGCTGTACAAAATTTTCTATTGGTCGTAGAGCTACGATACTTGGACCAATCAACGCAGTTTTTTTTTCTGATTCCCAATCCGCAATAAAAAATGTCATGGTGTGGGTTTTTTTCGTCGATATTATTTTCCGAAGCAAAACGAGGGCGGCTTTACAAAATAATCAAAATATATTCCAATCAATTAGCCACCTTAAATTTGATATCCCTACTAATATTATAAATGCGAAAGTAACTCTGTCTGTCTGTCTGTCTGTCTGTCTGTCTGTCTGCGTGGCTTTCCCGCTTAAACCTCTCAACCGATTTTGATGAAATTTGACACAGACAATCTTTAGACCCTGAGAAAGGACATAGGCTACCTTTTATTGCGACAAAAAGGGATGAAGAAGTTGAAATAAAGGTTGAAAGTTTGTATGGGATTTCTTCGGGTTTTAAGCACAGCGCCATCTAGGTGAACCTTCCTAACTTAAAGAATAAGAACGCCTAGCGCCATCTCTTAAAGAACCATGAAACTTTATATTTAAGCACTTTATAATAAGTTTCCCGAAGCGAAGCGAGGGCGGGTCGCTAGTATTTCATAAATGTTTGATGCTGTCGATAAACAATCAATTTAAAAAGCCCCAATAAACATTGCATGGCATCAAGCTGCCGTACTATTCAAACTTTAGGATGAAAGCTCCAACTACGGGCCACGTTCGATCAAACAACTGTGTTTACGGTACGGCGCACTCTAGCTACACTTTAAATTGAAGTTGATACGAGTATTGCGAAAGGTTTAGTTTAAATATACCTAGGCTGCATTACACGGCTGTGTATAAAAACGATGTTATTTATTTTAAAGTAATTTTGCCCCGGAACCGAATTATAGAATGTAAATTAATAAGTAAGTTTTAATAAAAAATACTTATCTTTACTTATTAACCCTTAATTAGGCGCATGGGGTCAAGACAGTTTGAAGTTGAAAAAAAATTATGTTAAAGTGATTGGAAAGCGAACGCGCTCTTTCTAGCTTCCTAACTCCCCACGGGGTGTGCAAATCAGTCTGGGTCGGAAACCCAACGCGTACACATTTGTCGCTGCTCTCTTAGGTGCTGACCCCATGCGACCAATTACGTAACAATTTTTGGCAAAAGGTAAGTTCTCATTTTTATGTTTTTACATATATCCATTTTATATCTTAACTTGTATTCGTGTAATATTTAATTTATATAGTCTTGTCTTTATTTTTGTAATGTTTTCTTTTTTCTTTTAATTTAAATTTCAATATGAATAAAGAAAATCAGTTACAGAAATAGCTGGAAGACTTATCCGATGATGAGGAAGACGTCGCTGGTTCTACTTAGGATAGTGAAATTGCGGAAGATAATAATACTCCTATACTTAGTGCTCATGACTCGGAAAGTGTATTTGAAGAGTCCGAAGATGTAAAAATGTCCCTGAATCATCGGAGGGTACTATTTTTTATCTAGACAATCTATGTGACAATAAAGAGAAAAACGACAACAAAGGAACGAAAAAAAAGTGCCAAATAAATGCCATAAGTGTGGTAAATTTGTTTGTCAGCAACACTTCAGGACTTACAGCATTGAATGCAGAATAGAAGAATCTGTTGAAGAATATGAATTACACATATTTTTTAATTGATCTCGGCTATATCAAAAATAAGTAGTTTTAAGAGATATTAGAAGTTGATTTTGTTTAAAGTCAAAGTTATTATTTTATGCATATATTTAATGCTTTATTATAATTATAATAAAGCATTTAAGTATTTTTAATAACACATACTTAGTTTTATTAATTTCTTCCACTCCATTTTTATATATTTGTTTGGGGTCTGTAGTGACCCCATGCGACTATTTGTGTGATTTTCTTAATGCGCCTAATTAAGGGTTAATGTAAGTTTAGTTGGCTGTCTTAATTGATAAGGACGATATAATTCACGTCGATATTCATTTTGTAATTTTAAATTACGTCATAGTTTTGACTAATAATAATCGCTATTAGTCAAAACTTTGTCAGGTACAAAGTTATGCATTTTTTATCATACAGATTCACAAATTATAATACTGAATAGCTTTCACTTTTACAGCTCGTTATCTTTATTCAACGCTTTTGAGCTGTCATCATTATAATAACGGCTTATGTCAGCGGATATTGGGAATTGACAAGGTGTTCTGAAGAATCAGCGTGTAAAATGTTAGAGAATACTTAGTTATTGTCTTTTACCTTCCCAAATATTAGTGAAGTCGGTATAAATTTTAAGTGTTCGATCGTAAGATCGATTTTTTGTTATTTTTCTAAAAAAATATTGGGCATCGGGACCCCTACGGCTTAGATTATCTATTAAGTATTAAATTAAAGACAACCAAATATTGCAGTGCGTCCGTAATGAGGTATTCCATTGTTCACAATCAGAAAAAACAGATAAATTGCTATACAGGGAGGAAATGCTGCCAGCATCTTGGGTACTGCACCGCAGGGGCCCAGCTTTATAAATTTATTTTAATTTTAGTCTAATTTATATGTTAATTTTAATATAATGTATTGTTATGTTTAAAATCCTAAATCAATTGTAGTGTGTTTATCGTTAAAAAAAATCAGAAAATATGATTTGATATGATAACGTCTTAGTATCAAGGATAGGATATTTTAGTAATAGTATTTTAATAATAGATTTAGCATCAGTAAATTATTTTCAAACAATTATGCAGGATTAATTGGTAATCCATTGGAAAGCAATTATGAACTTCAGAGCCTTTAATCGGATGATTCGGCATTCCGTTTCTGGAAATCTGCCAAAGTTATTAATACGGCATCCGCACAATAGCCTCTTACAGCGCCTGTTCAAGTGAAATTATAGGGCGAGTTCACGCTAAATATAGATCATCCTCTTATAAATAAGTAAGCCGTGTTTGCAAGCCGATTTCGTATGAGCTACGCGATCGACGTGCAAGCCAATGATGGGTACATTTACCTGGGTCAAATGAACATACATATTATGAAAATATCGGCATATGATTTATTTAAAGGTAAACATAATACATTATGACTATTGAGTGTTTGTACATAAATTAAAAACTGATGTGTGAAGTTTTTACGCGTAGA